>CM065639.1:65396788-65500748 GCA_033220585.1 Dipteronia sinensis | reverse complement strand
TTAAAAGTCTCAGAGACTATTTAAAAAGTCTCGGATACTCCATAAAAGGCTCGGAAACTATTTAAAAGTCTCGGACGCTCCATAAAAAGCCTCGGAGACTATTCTAAAAGTCTCGGACACTTCACCAATTAAAAGTCTCGGAGACTTATGTAAAAGTCTCGAGTCTTATGTAAAAGTCTCGGAGACTTATGTAAAAGGCTCGAAAACAGTTTAGTGATAGACATAAAGGCTATGGAAAATGTTCGGACACAACTTCATAAAGGCTCGGAGAGTTTAGTAAAAGGCTCAGACACTTTATTAAAAGGCTCGGAGCCTTTAGTAAAAGGCTCAGACACTTTCTTAAAAGACTCGGAGACTATATTAAAAGGTTCGGAAACTTTATTGAAAGGCTCGAAGACTATATTAAAAGGCTCGGAGACTAGATTAAAAGGCTCAGACAATTTACACAAAGGCTCGGAGACTTTACCAAAATGCTAGGACAAAGACTCGGACATTGTTTACAAAGGCACAGAAAGAGGTTACAAATGCTCGGAGATTCAAAATTCACAGATTCAAACTTCACAAAACAGCTTCATCTTTACAAAAGAAACGGATAAAGTGTTACAAGACTCAGAAATGCAAGATAAAAAAGAAGTATTTCAGAAATATATTACCTCATAAATGCAGGATACAAAAGAAGTATTTCAGAAATATATTACCTTGTTGTGCTGAAAAACCTCGAGAAGTTTATTTTCAGACAAGTTTATTATAGAGAGACAGAGAGAGGAGTTACTGATATCGGTGTTCTAAGTGTGGAGATGGAAGTACAAAGACAACAAAAAATTGATTATTTAAGGTCAATTTTGCCAGTTTACCATAATAAGTGCATTTTAAACATAACTTATTAAGGCAGTGACATGGGTCTAACACACCTCCAAAAAGGTGACATTTCTCACCATTTCCACCATCCGAAAATGGAGAACACCGGAACAACAATAATAAAAAAAATTCCATATGTTAATTAGATTGATCATAGTAAGTAAAATTAATGCTCAGCTGTTTTACATCAAAAACAGTAAAGAGAAAAGGATTTACCTAATCCAAGATAAGCGAGAAGAAGCATTATAGCAGCATAATAATAAGAATAATGAAGATGTATAAGTTTTGATGTTAGAAATTCCAAAAGGCATTGTAAGAAGAGGAACAAGTTTAAAGAGCTCTTGTTTACAGGTTATCCACTGCAATGTTTATACATTTGAATTCTTAGATGTCTCATCATTAAGAGTTTTACTGGCAGACTTGATCATCTTGTCAATAGAATCGATAGCTTGCTGAATTTCTGATGGCAGAAAAACAGAATTTACAGCAACAGTCTTAGCTGTGTCAAGATAAATTGAGACATTCTTGAGGTCATCAGAGGTAAACTTTGCTTGATCCTCGGCATAATCAAGTGTGTTATCTATGCTTGTTATGAACTTCCCAACGCCGGTATAGAGAACAACAGATCCAGCACTGAAAATTGCGAATATTTTGAGTGTAGTGTCTAGATAAATAATCATAATATAGAGTAATGAATAATAATACAAACCAAGGGAAAGGAGAAGAGTATACATTACATTGCAGTAATGGTGAACAGGATGAGGAAAATAAGTGAGAGTGCATAACACATTCGAGGATAGTCGTAAGGCTCTATTCGACAACAACAACGACAGATGCATATCATAAACAATGTTAATAAGAACACGAAAAACCGGAGAGCAGCAACGATGAAAAATGGCGCTCCAGTGAAACCAACAGACTGCATGCATTGTAAACTTAATAATCAGAGCCACGGGAACAAACAATTTATCGCCAGGAAAAATATCAAACACTGAACCATCCCCAATTTTGGGGGACAAATGTAGACAGTTAAATGATTTCTCCCTTGCAATATTGTTTTCCGAATTTTGAAATTTTGCGACATTGGTAATTATGTTTTCATAATCAGAATTCAAAATGTTTATGCCTCTAATGATAAGGTTGAACATATTGCATGCAATTTTCCAACTAGCTTGCTAAGTGTCAACGCAAATGTACCTGGCAAAATGAAGTCAAAACAGAGTATCAGCATATACAACAAGGCTCAAACAATATCTTTTGTCATCTGAGGATTATATCAATAGATGATTGTGATTAAGTGATATTAGTTTGAGATTAGTGATTAGTTAACTACCGTTAGTTAGAGTTAGCTGATGTGGCTACTGTTAGTGTAACGATAAACATAGCTCTCATCTATGATTCTCACCATTAATGGTGGTTCACTAAGTTTTAGCTTATCTTCTTCTCTCAGTACTTTTTACCAAACATCTTCATTCCTTTATCAAATACTTTGAATCCTATTATCTACAAGACCTGCAACTTGGATCTGTTAGAATTTACAATGGTCAATGTACATGAGATAAACTGTGTGAGGAATCTTATAAAAGTTTCTGGCAATTTTCATGTGAATGCAATCATTATCTGGAGAAGATTGTTTGTGAGGACTTTTTTATATTAATTTTTTTTAATATATCTAAAAAATGAAAGATTTAGGTTGGTTTCCTGTTTGGCATTAGCCATACATATCAGCTGTGGAATCTCAAGTCACTATCTACCAATCAAGCACTCAAGGTATTTCATTTCTCTTTTTATTTTTCTTTAATTGTTCACATTGGCTTTTTTTGTTTTTTTTTTTAGATTGCATTATTTGATGAGAATATGGCTTCTTCTTTTTTTCCAGTTCTTTATTAAATGTATTTTGCAACGCTTAAGTTTCTTGGGAATCAGTATTTGCTTTCATTATCTTTTGTAAGTTCGTAACTGTGAAAGTTTCAAGACTTGCAAGTGATTGATACAAATACTCTAAGGATGCGTTTGGTACGCAGGACATAACAGGATAATGTAGGACAATTTTTTCTTGTCTCACGTTTGACACGACCTTAGCATGAGACAAAATATGATAAGGTAGGACAAAATTAGAAAAAACTATCCCACCTCAAACCCTAGGACTACTTGTCCCATGACATTGGACAAGCGTCAAAAAACACATTTACCCTTTAAATCTTCAAACAATTACAATCATGTCCAATATTATACATATATGTATATATATATATATATATATATATATATATATATTTTAATTACATATATAATATTTTATATATTATATATTAAATAATATTACATATATTATATAATGATATAATATATTGTATTATTATATATAATATATTAAATATAATAATATTTAATATTATATATCCTATCTATAATAATATTTAATATATCATATATTATAATCTTTATTATATTATATATTATGATATATTAATACATCATATATATATATATATTAATATATATTATTAATGAATATATATATATATATGATTATATGTATATATTATAATATTTTATATATATTATACATTATATAAAATATATATGTAATATAAATATAAAAACTATATATTATATTATATTATATATATGTATTATAATATATATACATGTAATAATAATTAATATATATTATATATATAAAATAATATTTAATATATCATGTGTGTGTATTTATATATTATATTTTATATATGTATTATAATATATATATATATATAATATAATATTTTATTATTATATATAATAATATATAATTTATTAAATATTATTATCTATATAATAATATTAATACCTATATAATAATAATATATATATACATGTGATAATATTTAATATTTATTATATATAATAATATTTAATATATCATATATATATATATAATATTATTATATATATAGGCTACATATATAATATAATATATATGTTATATTTTATATAAGTATTATAATATATATAATATAATATATTATATTTTATTATTATATATAACTAATATGTAATATATTTAATATTATTACCTATATAATAATATTATTACCTATACAATAATATATATATACACATGTAATAATAAAAATATATATATATATATGATATCCTATATATACTATATATAATAATATTTAATATATCGAATATATATATTATATTATTATTATTATATTATATATGATACATATAATATATATATATATATATTGTAATATATATTATATACATTATATAATATATTAATATATTATATTTTTTATATGTTAATATTTAATATTATATATCTAGAGTGGTTCTCTCATAAGAGATTCCTTATTTTAATTTCGGTAAGGACCATGATGAAATCACTTTCATTTTTATGAATTTTGATCTGAAATTTTTATTATATGATATGTTCAATGAAATCTATATATGAATAAAATTTAAAAATTTTTCAAGCACTATAACTATTTATCCCAATTTTGTTAAATATGAAGACATCAGAAATAGGCAACATATAAGGAAATTCAAGACAAATAGTTGCAGTACTTGAAAATTTCTCAAATTTTATTCATAGGTAGATTTTATTGAACATATCATATACAAAAAAATTCAGATCAAAATTCATAAAAATGGATGTGATTTCATCATGGTCCTTACCGAAATTAAAATAAAGGATCCCTTATAAGAGAACCACTGTATATATCTATATATATCTTGTATATTTTATTATATATAATAATATAATGTATCATATTATTATATATATAATATATATAATATTGCATATTAATATATTATAATATTAAATAATTATAATATATTTCAATTACAATATTACTCTTTGTGTTAAATATAATAATATTGTAATTGAAAACTAGAGGTCTTTGAACCTCTAGTTTTTGTTAAATATTATAATATTTCAATTACAATATTGTTAAATATGACATATAAAAATATATATTTAACAAAATTAAATAAATACTGATTTGTCATGTCTCATATGTAATTATTATGTGATAACAAACATTAGACAGAATAATGAGGGCACTCTGGTCATTTGAACCTCTTGTCCCGTCATGTCCCAACCATACCAAATGCATAACAGTACAGTCCACAGTTCTGTCCCAGACATTTCAAATACAAAATGAAACAACAGTCCAGTCTAATCCAGTCCTGTCCATTTCAGTCCCGTCCCCGTACCAAACACACCCTAAGAGACTAAAACAGAAAAGCTTGAAAGAAAACTTGAATAACAATGAAGTTCATTGAAAAAACTTGTATTTTTTTTGAAATGGCAAAAAAGAATTAATTGTGTTTACATAGAAGCTATATATATATATATATATATATATATAATGAGCACCATACTCTCTCCTGATTGGAAGTAGGGCATAAACCACTCCATCCTTCTAGCCATTCACTCACAGTGTGATTCGCATAAAAACAGATTTCCCACCGTGCCATATAAATCTGCCATAGAGACTTTGATCATGAGCAATGAAGGAAAAGATGGTCTATTGTCTCCTTTTCTACTCTGCAAAAGGTGCATACCAGGTTCGATAATAGGTCTATTCTACGTCTGTTCAGAACATCCTTCACAAACACTTTTCCTCTCCACAACTGCCACAGAAAAATCTCTATCTTGGGGGGGGGGGGGGGGGGGGGGGGGGGGGGGGGGGGGGCAGATCCCCAAGCTTCCAAATAAACTTATGGACCGGATCCGTGCAATTCGACTCTTATACAATAGAACCCCTATAAAGTAATCTCCTATAAATTAATATCTTCTCTATGTTAATAAAAAATCCCGGTCCCGACTCAGGCCAATGTAAAAAATTAATAAACTCCTCTATCGTAATAATTGATAATTTTTTTTTGAAACATAGTGTAAAATTTCGGTCCCGACTGTTGCATAAATTAATATTTCTATAAAAATACAAAATATAATAACTAAAAAAGTACTTGAAGATACTGGTTTGCACAAAGCCACTATGTTTGATTTTTTGACTTCATCTTACATCTTTTTAATTGTCCTCTTGTTATGCTAAAGATGATAGAAAAGAGAGAATTTTTAGGAGCTATTAGGAATAGAATTTTTTTAGGTATATCTTGAGATCTCGGTTGTTATATACAACCAAAGAATAATTCTCAATATTTATAGGGTGATTATCCTTAGAGCATCTCCAATGCAAAAATGGTTTGTATATGAATAATTGTTGACATGACAACAATGTCAAGAAACTTACTTCCTATGTGGCATAAATATGGACTTGATAACAACAACAACTTTGCGGGCTGAAGCTGGAGTCGGGAGGCTTCTGGGAAGGGTTCTTCGCTCTGAGTGGGCGTCTCTGTTTCTTGTCCTTTTTGGGTGTGCTGTTTTGTTTGTTCTGTTCCTTTTTTTCCAGAGTTAGGAGTTTTCTTTGGTGTTGTTGTTCTTCGTGTTCCCCTGTTTGCCTTTGGGCCTTAATGAAAGTTTAACCTTATTCAAAAAAAAGATAGACAATCAACTTAAAATTTGGTCTCCAATGCTTCCGTTTAAAACACATTTTGTTTTAATAACGTGTCCAATTTTATTTCCTATTTTCTTTTTTATTTTATTTCCTTACCAAAAATAGATGAAAAATTAATATCAATTTTAAATGTTTGTTGAGTCAACCTAAAAAAGGTTGTGCAACAGGCCGTCTGAAAGTGGACGGTCATGTTGATAATGTCTATTTTTTTTGCCACGTCAGCTTGAGGTTGGATATACACGTTTGTATTGGAGACACAATTATTTACAGAATGTCTATTTATCCTACGTGACATCTTTTTTTTTTCCACAAGCCAAGTTTGCATTGGAGATGCTCTTAGTGTTTAAGTAAATCATATTCCCAAAAGGAATTGGAAATTTCCTTAACAAATCTTTCATAAATTTGGAATCCTAAAAGAAAAAAAAAACTTTCAAGTTTGCCGACTTAACAATAAATCCCAAAAAGAAATCTTACATAAACAAGAAAACCGACCTCCACACGTTTTAAAGACAAAATAACACTTTACGATGTAAAACCCTTCAAATTAATAACTCCTATAAATTAATACTTAATGGTGGATCCCAAGAATATTAATTTAGAGGAGTTCTACTGTATATATGAGAAGTTTTCTGATGTATGTAAATCATGTAAATTAATTTTTGAAACGGATCTTATAAACGAAAATTTGATCTCCATTTATAATAGTTGTTCTTATCCAAGTCCATTAACATGATCAATTAACAAGCTTATCTTGTCTTTTGTACAGTCCAATGGTTCAAGAGATTACTCTGGAAAGCTACCATGTATAATACACCATATATACAGTATATGGGAAAACTCGACCGATCTTGTGTGGGCTTTGTTGGATTATAGTGTAAGCTACCAAATCTCACAATTCCACTGAGAGGGGATTCTTATTAGTTTAAATACTATGCGAGCTTTCAAAGGTGTAGAAGTGTTTTGGGTTGCAAGGCCCACAAACAAACCCGTGAGGTAAAGTGTTTCTAAAGCGGACAATATGTATACAGTATACTTCAGTCGAGTTTTTTTAAACCTCATTTTAGACTTGGTAAATTGTACTAAGTTATCCAATAATTTGTCTTCTACCGATTTATAACTTTTATAGTTTATCTGATTTTCAACTAATTTATACTTCTGTATTTTGTCTGATTTTCACTTTCAGCACCCTCTGTAAACATGGTTCGAGATGCGAAGTTGAAACATGAATGTGCAGTTGAATTAGAAAATCATGTTTGCACACAACTTTCCAACATAAGCTTTCAGGAAATCGAACATTTTCTTAAAAATCCAAATTACATCCTTTATAGCACCATTAAATGTGGGATTGAAGAGATTGTAAGGACCCTTTTACTACAATTTCCAGATTTGATAAACTTACGAGTATTGCCTCATCGAAACATATTGCAA
The DNA here is from genome assembly GCA_033220585.1 of Dipteronia sinensis. NCBI lineage: Eukaryota > Viridiplantae > Streptophyta > Magnoliopsida > Sapindales > Sapindaceae > Dipteronia > Dipteronia sinensis. The sequence goes on along the minus strand of CM065639.1, from coordinate 65,492,934 downwards.
GCTGCTATTGAATATCGGCAAGAAAACATAGTCAATGTAATAAAAGAGATCTCTACAACAACTACTAAGAATTTGGGTTCATATATTATAGAATCGGATGGCGTCACTTCACACTTGGCAGGGGAATTGGCTCCTGCTTTTAAGCTGTTTTCAGTTTCAGGGGCAGCATTACAAATGCAAAGAGAATTACAGTGGTTTAAGGTATCGATTATGTTCAATTATTTTAATACTACTCATTTTTAGCATAGCAAATTAAAGCTGGCAAATACAATAATCCCCGGATGAATTGGTTTTTTAAACTCTAGCTTACCATCAAGATTTGATAACTAATCCTAGCACACTTCATTATTTAATATTTATACTTGAAGAGAGTTAACGATGTTACCCTATTATACTATGATATTAATTAACATATCAAATGTATTGTTATATGAAGTTTATAAATACATATATTGTCTTATGTTTTGTATGAGGGGGAGGAAGTTACATTCAGTCATTCACTTATCGAAGGGAATCGAAAAATAAGAAAAATGAAACACCACCAAAGAAGTTGATTATAGTTTTTCCTTGACTTCCCTATTAATGTTCTTAGCAATCCTAACTGCACGATATGAGCTAGATAACTTCCTCGAATCACTACCAAAGAAGTTGATTATAGTTCTTGGCTCTCTCTTCATTGCCATAGCCGCTATGATTATAGCTTTTGGAGCAACTTTAACTATTGTACTCAGGGAGAGATGGCATTGGTTTATGCCAATTACTCCCTGTGGCAATATTTGTAAAGCTACAACTTCCCTTGTTAATCCAAATGGCCGGTCAACTTATGGAGAGAGCATCTTTCGCCCACGGCCATCAAAAAATTTGAATAACTTTGAATGTGTTTGTTATTGCATGTATATGGCTTTTGAGCCCTAATAAATAATTTTGTTGTATATACTTTGGATTCAATATTACTATGTGCAATCTTAAAAGCTCCTGTAAAGCATTTATTTGAAGGATGTAAAGGACTTTCAGAGTCTCTTATGATTGATTTTACTTTCTCATTAAAAACCTCAATCTCTCCCTTCTCATAAATACGAAGCCATTATATGAGTTATTTTTCTTAGAAATATATATAAATATAAATATATATCAGATTTATGATCGAAATACAAATTAAAAATAAAAGGAAATATATATCATCTTCTAATTAAAGAACAGAGGATGTTAAAAACAGAGCAGAGAAGATAAATAAAAAACCAGGGAGAGCAGGGAAGAGATCAAAATTTTCAGATTTGGTGCACAAATACATTTCATGACATGAAAATTATGTACATGCATAATGAAATAAAATAGAATTTTAAACAATTCAATCAAAATTAAAGTTGTAAATTGTAAGTTTGTAAAAGTTAATGCCTATTCTTATAAAAAAAAAGGGTAATTAATAATCCTTTTAAAAAAATGCAAGAAAATCATTCAACTATGATATGGTATCAATATTGTATGAATCAAGATGGTAGTCACACTATGTCTTCCTTTTTGATATTAGAATTTTTATGACTTTTATAATGCAAACTATTAAAATTATGTTTTAGCCGAACTTCTATTCTATCCATAAATTTTACTTCATTATCTGCCGATTTAGATATTTTTATCAATATTTCTATCGAATCGTAATATCAATATATCTATCGATATATATATATATATATATATATATATATATATATATATATATATATATATATTATCCTTGACTAGAGCACCAACATGGGACCAAATTCAATAATTGGGCTCAAGTTGTTGGATTTAACCAACCCTACATAAGAAAAAGTTTGTAATTAAATTTGTTGGATCATTTTATAATTGTACGCCTTAAGTGTTTTTTTTTCCGAGATGTTTTCCATCTATGAGACAATGAGTGTTATTTAATTATCGGAAATATTTTACATTCAAAAACATTTCAAATAATTGTATATTTGTAATCCAAAACATTTTATTTAGACACATTTTAATCAGATACGTTTTTCATTTAAAAACGTTAGAAATAATTGTGTATTTGGATTTAAAAACGTATTTATTTGGGAACATTTTGTTTAGAGAAGTTTGTTTGGCACTCTTCTTAATGACTACATGCAGGGTGGAGATAGGAAATCTTGTTTGGGATGTAATGTATTATACAATATTTTAGTCAAGTAAATATTAAATGTAATATCTTATACTTTAATCAAAATTATTAATTTATTATACTGACTCAAAACCGACAAAATTTATTATATTACGGAATATATTATTGTTATATGGTAATATGCAGTCATGTGACAATGTTAAAACAAAAATAAATTTTAATGATGCATATATGTATTAATATGCAGTAAATTTTATATATATATATATATATATATATAATGAGATTATTTTATATCGTCATTGAGTATATAAACTGAATTAGGAAGAATTTTCATGTTTGTGAGGACTTTCTCATGTTAATTTTCTTAAATGTATTTAAAAATGAAAGATTTAGGTTGGGTTCCAGCTTTGTTTGGCTTCAGCCATAAATATCATCTCAGGAATCTCAAGTCTCTATCTACCAGTCAAGCACTCAAGGTATTTAATTTCTATTTTATATATATAGTTGTTCACTTCATTGGCTTTTTTGAGAATATGGCTTTTTGTGTAGTTCTTTATTAAATGTATTTTGTAACAAATAAGTTTGTTGGGAATCAGAAATTACTTCAATCATTATTTCTTAGTTTGTACCATCTTTAAAATCTGAAAACAGTTTTGAGATTCATATATATATATATATATATATATATAAATAAGACAACTAATTATATTGTTCAAGTGTAAGTACTACATGAATGTTCTCTGATGAGTATAAATCACTATTCCTTTTTCTTTTTTGTTTTTTTGAAATAATCACGTTTCCTTTTTCTGGAACAGTAAAAATTAAAAAGAAAAAAGATAGGGAAAGGAGAAAAGAAATGTTTGTTTTCAGAATCCATCCATTTCCCTTCACAGCCATCAAAGAAGCAAGGCATAATCCTTCCCAAATGGATCATAGAGGTAGACTATCAACACTTTCTCTTTATTATTTCTCTAGTGTCAAAAAAAAAATTCACACAATGTCACAGCAACCAGAAAGTGGAAGTGTACAACCAAATGTTAATCCAGGAGGAAGTACTGCTCATCAACCACAGTTGTCTGAAGCTCGAATTGCAGCTAACGAAATCAGTAAGTAGCCCACAAATAATTTGTTTATGGTGTCATTTTTACTTAGTTGCATATATATAGCAGGTCTCCTGTGTGGCAAGTATGTTATATATAATATTTGTTTTTTCCTTGGAAAAAATTATAATAGGGATTAAAGTGAATTTAATTTGATATTTATCATTTAATATTAGCATATACCGACACAAAAAAAAAAATTAAAAAAAATCGGTAGCATATATATACATATTTATTCCATATAGAAGTTGTGGTCATGATTATATGTGATAGTGTGTAAACTTCTGAGAATTTTGTGATCCAAATCCTGTAAATACATGTACAATATTCTAAAAATTTATGGTAAGCAAAAAAGGGATCTAGGAATGGAGGGACATTCTTAACTTGGTGTGGCTCCTGAGCTGTTTGTCTTTGTCTCGGTCTGTGGTGGTGGTTTGGTGTTCTGGTCTGCTGCCTGGTGGTTCTCCTCTGTTTTTGGTTAGCTTTGTCCCTCTGTTGTTGTATCAGGTTCTTATGTTTGTTTTGTGTGGGGGCTCTGTTTTTGTGGGTGGTTCCTGTGGGATCCTGTTCTCTTCTTCCTCCTTTGGCCTGTTTGAGCCTTAATAATGCTAACTACAGGACAAATAGAACTATCTATAGAATGCTAAAACATGTACAAATGTGTGCTAGCTTAGCTGTATAATGGCTGAAGAAGTGGACTCGGTTTCTTTTGTTTGTGTGCATTGATGTCTCCATGATCATAGTAATTATTTCCTTGATTGTGTGTTGACTTGACTTCTTGACCATCTGCAGTTGTGTATCCGCATTAATATAATCACTATCATCCACCAATTCAACAAATCTTGACAGAGAAAACGTGGGGACAAATCTTGATAGAGAAAACATGTCAATGTTCATAGGAGCGAATAATACCCATTTGGTATTGCTTTTGAGAAGTTAAAATCTGATTATTTAATAATTTTGACATAAAAGATGTTTGGTAAAATTTTCAAAAGTAATTATTTGAGAATCTAGGTTGATTTGACAGCAATTTTAGGGCTAGTTTGATATTTCTGTAACTTTTCTTATAATCAATGTTAGTTGTGCTGCATAAATAATCAACTGTGAAGTTAATCAGTAGATGTTTGGTTAATTGTACTTTTAAAACTACTGTATAGTTCAAAAGCAGTATACATATGTTTGGTAATTTTATTACAGAAGTTCTAGATTAGTTATAATGACTAAAATAAACATGATTTTAGAACCGTATTTCATTTTTTTTATTAATTATATATATTAAATCAATATTTAAGTATAATTTTTAAATTAGAAAAAAAATTTCATAAGAACAATAAAAATATTTCTAAAAGATTTTCAATATCAAATCAATATTTAAGTAGACTATTTAATTTTAAGATGAAATAAGGAATATAAATGATTTTAACTTGATTTAATAAGGATAATAATGATATTTAAAAAGATTCATTAAATGTTGAAATAGATTATTCTATAATCACTTTCAAAAAGTAACCCTTAACCTACTTCTCAAAATCACCGTTAAAATTTGCCAAATTATCAATTAATCTTCTAGAAGTTTTACCAAACATCATTTTCTGTCAAAATTATAAAATAAGCTGATTTTAACTTTTCAAAAGCAATACCAAACTGACCCTAAGAAGTAGATGGGGTTACTTTTGCAAAGTGATTATGATAGAATCTACTGTCTGATTTAATGAATCTTTTTAAAGACTAAATTATCCATATTGACTTAACATAAATACAAATATATCTTATGTTTAATTTCATATGATTCAATTTTATTTGTTCTTCATTGATTAAATATAAGATTAATTAAAATATTTTTAAAAACAATTTGTTCATCTTCTCAACCCAATTCCGGAACAAACACCCAAACTTAGAACTTAGAACAAACCCCTAAAACTCATCTTTTTCGACATCTACTTCTTCTTCTTTACCATCACAAACTCACCCAAAAATACAATCAATAAAAATTATATAAAAAAAGTGATAAAGATTGAAGTGTTGTAGGTACAAGTATCCATATGTCAATTAAAGAAATCAAAGAATATTGTAGTGAACAGAAAATAAATGAGTAAAGGAAGAAGCGCACAATTTTTTTTTTTAGACTTGGTGCTGTCAAACCCTAGATTTTTCGGTTGCTATGGGAGTTTGAGATTGAGAGGTGTGAAAAGAACATTTTTGCTTCGCTTGATAATTCAATTTCATATCTGTTTTAGTCATTATGTAAAATCACAGCAATTGAAGGTAAAGTTTCTCAAACACATGAATACTGCTTTTCAATCCATAACAATTTCAATAGCAGTATTAACTAAACAGATTGACTTCACAACAGATTATTTATTCAGCACAGCTAACAGTGATTATTTTAAAAGTCACGGCAATACCAAACTGACCCTAACTCTCTCTCTCTCTATATATATAATTCATTGTTCGAAAAATCGGAAAAGTCGGCCGCCTAGGCGCCGCCTATACGCTAGGCGGACGAAGACCGTTCCGTTTCGGCCAAATCGGCCATATTAGGCGGCCGGAAGAAATTTGACTGACTTTGACCTGAAAAATCGGCCGATTAGGTCAAAAAATCTGGCTAATCGGAGTCAAAGACGTTGACTCGGCCGAGTCGTTCCAGAACTCGTCGTCGAATGAAGTCGTTTGACCAGTCAAACTGTCTTCGAAAGGTGTCGCCGCCGGCGAGTGGGTCGTCACCACCCCGACTAGAAGCTTCAGGAGGCGCCGGAGAACAAAACCAAGGTGCCCGATGTCCAGATCCGACACCATTAACGGCAAGACGAGAGGTCCCAGTAGAGACCATCGTCGCCGCATCCACCGTCGACGGGATTGACAAATCTCAATGGCTTTGTGGCCTTTTGCAAGACAAAATTTGCTTGTGATGGCAGTGGAAATGGAGTCGTGATGCTAGATTTCTGGTGAGTAGAAACAGGAAGGAGAAGTGAAGGAGACAGTGAAACTTGAGAGATGAAGTCTGAAAAAGATTAAAAGACAAATAGTCTTTGAAAAGAGTCAAAGACCCAAAATGTAGATGTGGTCTGAAATCACCCACCTTGGTGGCTTTTGTGTACACCACTTATTTAATGTTTTATTTAAAAAAAAATCATTTAACCATTACTGTTAAATCATTTATTTCATATATTGAGTTTATTTATTTTTATTATTATTATTATTAATTTATTATTATTATGATTATTAGTTATTACTACTAATATTAATTTTATTATTAATTTTATAGGTAGAAAAACAAAAAAAAATATTAAAAAACAAATCGGCCGCCTAGAAATCCGCCTAAGCGCCACCTAGACCGTCTAGGCGCTAGGCGCTGGTCTGCCGCCCGACTAGCGTCTAACGTTTACTAGAACACTGATATAATTAGCGGCATTCTGGTGTCCTCTCCAGGCTTCTGCTATGTTCTTCTGGTTTAGGCTTCTGGGTTTTGTGTTTGTTTCTTTCTGGTTGGGGCCTACTTTTTGGCTGTTTTTGCTTTTTTTGGTGTGTCCTCTTTGGGTTTTGCCTCTTTCTGAGGTGTTTTATGGTGGCCTCCTTGGCCTTAATAATGATTCAGCTGTTCAAAAAAATATATATAATTAGAATTAGGCATTACTTTATAAAGTAGTCTAACTAAAAAAATTATCGTTTTGTTTGCAAAGGTACAGGAGAGCATCTCAATTACTACCGACCATTGTACCTTGCTGCACAAAGAGGTGATTGGAAAACTGCTAAAAGTTTCATCGAGCATGATCCAAATGCATTGACCGCCCAGATAACAGCCTATTCACAAACAGCACTGCATATTGCAGCATTTTGTTCTCAATGGGGATTCATCCTAAAGCTTTTGGAACTTCTATCTCCAGAATCAATTGTAATGCAAGATGAAGTTGGATGCACAGTCCTTCACTTTGTTGCAATAGGTGGAAGCTTAAAGACTGCTATTGCTTTGGTTGCAAAGAACAATGATTTACCACAAATAACCAACAATCAAGGAGAACTGCCACTTCTCTTTTCTATCTGGAGTGAAAGTAAGGAGTTGGTTTGGTATTTAGCTTTGAAAACCAGAGTTGAGTCTCCTAGCTTTCCCTTCTTCATTCCTCCTTTACCTAAGATCATTCGTAATCTACTTCAGTCAGGTTATCATGGTAAAGAACAAACGATAAAAGACGATACAACTTTCAACAAATATTGTCTTATTATTTTTCCTTTTTATGTGCATTCCAACTTAAACTTCAATAGATGTAGTTAATTATATGATAACTAATCTTTTTTGTTTTCCGACTTCAACAGATATAGCCTTGTATTTCGTCCGAAGATATCATTACTTGGCTCTTTCCAATGATGAATTTGGGAATTCTATGCTCTGTTGGTTGGCATGTGAGCCTTCACACTTTTTTAGCGGGAGTAATCTTGGATTTTTGAAAAGATGGATCTATAAATGTAAGTATGATCATATCCTTCAATTTTACTTAAATGCATGTGCCAATTAATATATAAAATACTTATGTGTCTTTTGTTTTTTAATGGAAAACCTTTTCCATGATTTCTTCTTGTTGGTTCAAGTTGTCCACGTGGAAATCAAAAACTCACCACCTTATATGGAAGATATCCTAGATAGCACAGAAGACCTTTCAGCATTACAATCAAGAAGTTTTGTGACTCAAGGTTTGCAAATTTTGTTGTCAATATTTCAATATTATTCTTCAAATATCATATTTGGTTGGAAACTCCAATGCTCCAAAATTTTAAACCCTATACAGGTAGTTTCTTTTATGAAAATTCTCAGTTCATATAAATGAAAATTCTCCATAACAGTTGTTCTTATCGAAGCACATTAACTAGATTCGGTTAACCAGTATGTCTTGTTTTTCTGTACAGTGGTTCGATGGTTTAAGAGATTACTCTGGAAAGCTATTGTACAACTGGGTAAGCAACCGTGTATAATACATTAGATATATATAGAGTATGAGGTAACACTTGGTTGACCTTGTGGGGACCTTATCGGATTAATGTGAGTCACCAAATCCTATATTTCTAGCAAGAGGACAGTACGTATACTTTGACTGTTTTTTTCAATAAAATTATGAGTTTTTTGGATTGCAAAGTGGACAGTATGTATACTTCGTCTGTTTTTTTCAATAAAATTGCAAGTAATCTGATTGTCACTTGCAGCACCCATTATAAAAATGGTTCGAGATACAAAGTTGAAACATGAATGTGCTGTTGAATTAGTAAATCATGTTTGCATGCAACTTTCTAGACCGAGCTATCAGCAAATCACGCAGTTTCTTCAAAATCCAACACCCATCCTTGGTAATGCAGTTAGAGGTGGGGTTGAAGAGGTTGTAAGGATCCTATTACAAAACTTTCCAGATCTGATTTCCTACAATGTATTCCTCGTACCTGGACGAAACATATTGCAAGCTGCCGTTGAATATCGGCAAGAAAATATAGTCAATACAATAAAAGATATCTCTCCGACAGCTACTAAGAATTTGAGTTGGCGTGAGATGGAATCAAGAAACACCACTTTGCACTTGGCAGGGAGGCTGGCCCCTGCTTCTAAACTGTTTTCAGTTTCAGGTGCAGCTTTACAAATGCAAAGAGAATTACAATGGTTTAAGGTATCGATTACTCATGTTTAGTACTTCAAATTAAAGCTGACTATAGTAGAAAGTACAATATTCCTTAGCTGTCATTTTGATATGTGATGAATTGATTATTTATCTTAAAAGATTTATTGAATATAAATGTGTTATTTTGATGCCGTTCTGTTCTGGTTGCTTCAGTTGTTTTATGGCTCTGCTTGGGTTCTTTCTGTCTTCAACCAGCTCTGTTTTCGCTGATCCTTTTTTGCTACTGGTTTTTGTTTCTTTGCGTTTCAGTTGTGTTGCTTTTCTGTCGTCTTGTTTGGTTTTCTATGGGGTTTCTGGGGCGTTTTTCTTTTTGCTTGTGCTGTTGCTTTCGGGTGTTTTGTTTGACAGGCCTTTGTTACCTTGTTGGGGCCTTGCCCTGTTTTGCTCTGGTTATTCAATATATTGAGATGTTCAAAAAAAAGAAAAAAAAAAAACTAATCCTTGCTCACTTCACTGTTTAATATTTATACTTAATGAGAGTTAATGATGTTGCCATATTAGATATTATTGTATCTATTAGCATATCAAATATAGTGTTATATTTCATTTTTTTTTCATATGTTTTGTAGGAGGTGGAGAAAATTGCATACCCTTTTCTAAGGGAATGGAAAAATATAAACGATGAAACAGCAACATATGTTTTTAGGATGGAGCACAAAGAATTGGCTGAGCAAGGAGAGAAATGGATGAAAGATACCGCCAATTCTTGCATGCTTGTTTCCGCCCTTATTGCCACTGTACTGTTTGCTGCTGCTTTTACTGTACCAGGAGGCAATGTTGACGATAATGGGATTCCAATTTTTTTACGAACAAATGCATTCACAGTATTTGTTATTTCAGATGCACTAGGTCTGTTTTCTTCTCTAACTTCCCTACTGATGTTCTTAGCAATCCTGACTGCACGATATGCGGTAGAGGACTTCCTCAAATCACTACCAAAGAAGTTAATTATAGGTCTTGGATCTCTCTTCTTTGCCATAGCTGCTATGATAATAGCTTTTGGAGCAACTCTAACCATTGTACTCGAAGGGAGATGGCATTGGGTTTCTATGCCAATTACTTTAGTAGCGTCTTTCCCGGTGGCAATATTTGTAATGTTGCAACTTCCCTTGTTCATCCAAATGATTCGGTCAACTTATGGAGCAAGCATCTTTCACCCTTGGCCATCAAGAGTTTGAATAACTTTGAATGAAGGTGTTGTATGTAAATAGCTTTTGTGCCGTAATAAATAATTTTGTTGTATTTATCATGGATTCAATATTACAAGCATATGTGAATTTAATAACTGATGACACGTCGTTGCAGTGTTGCCAAATATGAACATTTAAGTTCTGCCTCGCAAGGGCGCAGGTCACAGAGACTAGCACAATGGCAAGCAAGGGATCGTTCAGCAAGGAGATAGGATTCATCGACTGTCTCTAGTTCTAGCGAATATTACAACACGCCGAGCGGACTCGTGTGTTGCGTATGCAAAAAACAATATGCGGAGAGTAAATGCTAAACTAACTAACAAACTACATAAACAAACAATATGTACAATGATAGGATGGAATGGAGTGATATGGAATGTAAATGGTTACACTAAATAAATGACTCCACCATAGCACTTACACAATTTCATACAAACATGCTCATCAATGTTGAAAGTTGTGCTCACTTAATCATCGCCAATATTCTTTTTCAAGTAATAAGGGCTATACCGACGTGCACCAGCAACCTATTTCTACATGGTTACCCAAACTATACTCGAGTTCATTAAGAACTATGAAACACACATAGCGACTATACATGCAAAAGCCTCGCGTATTTCTACCTTACCCTGCATGTAGCGGCCAAACTACTCATGCACGTTGCATGCTTCACCTTTCGGTCCTTCACACAGCAACAAAAGCTCATTCAAACGGAGGCTAACCACTCAAAAGCATTAAGCACTTCAAATGACCACTCAACCATCAACAAACACATTCAATAAAAAGGCAACAATGTTAGGTTTACATCAACTCCCTAATGAATGAAAGTAAGCATCAAAGAAGAGACAAAAAATACAAGAAGAGAAATACAAAATAGATAAAGAGGAGAACTCATCCGAACCGGGAATTGAACATCGGGTTCTCACGGTTGTCAATTGCGATAATCCTAACCATTGGACGAAAACGGCGGTCTCCAATCTCATGAATGCACAACTCTCTCAATAACAGAGAAAGATCTCTCCTTATATCTCTAATCTCCCTAAGATGGATGAATACGAATGGAAAACAAGTTCACCTAACACTAATATGTGTTAATACAATTGTTAAATATTAAGAACATTCAAATGAATTAAGGGATCATCCTCTTGATTTGGGAATTTTCCCTAAATCAATTCATCACCCATTCCTGCCAAGGATGGCAACTGTGTCTTAAAAAGACCTATTAAACACAAAGATATGAACCAAGGCCAATTTAGCAACTAAATGCCTAAACTTGCCTTTTTACTCTTTGGGGCTAAAATCCCTAATCACTCAAATCAATCAACATATGGCATTTCAAGTCATCCACCAATCAATCAACAATCATGGGCAACTAAATTCCTATTCTAAATTACATCTACTCCTAAACCCATTCATGGACACATATTGATTTCTAACCATCCACACACATACATATCATAATAAGAGCTTAAAACACATAAATCAAATAGCAAAAACAAAATCCAAAGGAATTCATGAACAAAAATACATATATAGCACATATGAAAGGTTTACAATATTCCCAAATTCGGGTTACACATCAAAGAAAACGAGAAATATAAGGAATGAGTAAAAAGGAGACAACCTTTGAAGACAAACCCTCCAAAGAAGCTTCTAACTTTCCTAGGTCGGAATTGGTCGAAGAACCACTCCTATTTCCTTATAATTTACTCTAAGATGGATGGAGAAGGTGTAAAATGGTGTGGTGGAGGTGTATGGTGAGCTCCCATAGAGGAAAAACCTACATGGGAGCTTGAATCACTCCTTTGGTGAAGAAGATGGAAGAGATGAAGAAGATGGAAGAAAGGGGTAGAGAAGGGATTGAGAGAGGGGAAGAGTTGTCTGAAAAAATGAGAGAAAATGGTGTATTTATAGAGTTGGGAGGTTAGGGCAAGAATTGGGTGTGAAAAGACAAGATTGCCCCTTAAAAACGGGCTGAAAATGGTTGTTCTAGACAAAAGGCGACATCATAGGCGACTTGAGGAAGTAGCCTCTCAAGTCACCTAACATACTGGGCTGGAAAATGAGTTTTGACAGTGCTAAAGGCGACTTGGGAGGCTACTTGGGTGAAGTCGCCTCTCAAGTCGCCTAACCCTCTGGTGAAGAATTTCCAGCAAAGCGCACTGTTACGAAAATGGCCATAACTTCCTCGTGAAAACCCAGAATTGCAATCTGTAAAGAGTATTGAAACGTAGACATCCGGGGCTTTCTGAAAATAGGTAATAGGAAACTTAGTTCATTCTGAGGAGGGAGATATGGCCTCTGAAAGTTAGGTATACTGCACGGCATCCAAATCAGCCCAAATAACTCCAAAACTCTTCAATTAAGCTCAAATACCTTCCGTATGGAACATGTACCTACAAAATGCTCACAAACACATTATATACCAAAATATGCTCGAAAACAAAAACAAAAGCTAGGAAATGGGGACTTCAAATAGGTATATAAATCTGTACAATCAATAACTTGAAACACATTTCAAAAAAAAAATCAAAAATCTAAGAAAGCATGGTAGAGATCCAACCCATCAGTGGATCTCCATTGCACGATATGGATATTTAATGGATCTCCATCTCGTGTAATGGAGATCTCAGGGAGGAGGCGCCACGTGCCTGGGGATGAAAATTAGGGTAATAAGGATGGCCACCGCATCCTCATTTCCCCATCTGGGGAAAATGGGGATATGGAGTTTATGGGGATATGTTTCATCTGTTTGAAGCCAACTAAAGGTTAGAAATTTTGGTTATATGTAAACAAGTTGTTATATGAAGCCAACTATTTAGGATAGATATTTAGGATTGAAAACTATTTATGCGGTAATTAGTGAAAATGGGGAAAATGATGTATCTAGAATTTTAAAAATTGTTTTAGGGAGAAATGGGGATGGGGGACTTATCCTCATCCCATCCTCATTTACAAATGGGGATGAGATGAAATTCATACTCATCACCATCCCATCCCATCCTCATTTATTGAAAAAAAATATTCCATAAATTGGGATGGGGATTTGGAGCCCCAAGAGAAAAAAAAATGACATCCCTACATGCACCTCCTCTCTAGGATATTGCTCAAGATAAAGTTCTATTGGATTGTAGAATTATTGGTATTCAGTTACATACATGTGTGATAAAAAGATTCACTTTGTACAGCTACATGGTTTCTGGTTGTCCTGTTTCTGTGTGGAGTTTGCTTGAGTAGAGACTTCGTTTTTGGAGTGTTTCTTGATGACCCTATTTCTGCTCGTGTGATATGATGAGTCTCTTTGTGCTCTTGCCCTATTTTTTGAGGTGTTTCTCAACTTAACTTCTCACTTTCTTTCTTTATTTTATTTATTGATAAGTAAGTAATACATATAAGAAGATGTAGTCCTTTTATACTACATTTAGTACATGTTCTAGAATGAACTAATTAATTGCTAGTGCATGAACTTAGTTGTGAACATATTAATTCTAAACACCCATTTAGAATTCCAAGATACATGAATGAACCTAGATTATCTAAACACCTATTTAGATTTCCAAGATACATGAATGAACCTGGATTCGTCCAACTCATATTAAATCTAAACACCCATTTAGAATTCCAAGATACATGAATGAATCTAGATTATCTAAACACCCATTTAGATTTCCTAGATACATGAATGAACCTAGATTCGTCCAACTCTATATGCATGCAACTCAAAATACATCAAGTGTAGATTAATATTCTAACATCCTCCCTTAATCTAGACTTGTGAGACACCAAGTTTCTCCTTTAATTTATCTTGACAAAGATTTCTGTCTTCAATGCTTTTGTGAAAATGTCTGCATTGCTTGACCACCACTTCTCCATCTTTGACCAAGTCTCAAATGTAGTGATACTTGATCCTAATGTGCTTGCTTCTTTCATGAAAAACTGAATTTTTGTTAAGTGCAATTGCTGAAATATTATCACAATACATCAATGTCCCTTCCTCTCGAGAGCACTTCAATTCTATTAACATCCATCTTAGCCAAAGATTTTGACAGCCAATGACACACAGAGCAATATACTCTCCTTCTGTAGTAATGAGAGCAACAACAGGTTGTTTCTTTGAAGACCAAGAAACTGCATCTGAACCAACATTAAAAACATAGCCTGATGTGCTTTAACCAATCAGAATTGACTCTTGGAATTGCTTGTAATGAATCCCATAATCAATAGTACCAACAACGTAACTAAGGATTCTCTTCCTAGCTTCGTAGTGTCTATTCTTTGGTGAAGTCATAAATCTGCTCAACATGCTAACAAAAACATAAAATTCGGCATTGTTGTTGTCAAGTAAATCAAACTTCCAACTAAACTTCGATAAAGAGTAGCATCAACTTTTTTACTCTCATCATTTATTCTTAACTTCAAATTTACCTCCACATGAGTGCTGCAAGGGACAGCTTTGTCCATTTTGAATTTCTTTAACAAATATTTTACATACTTTTGTTAATAAATAACAATTCCTTCGTTTCTTAGTTTAACTTCGATTCCAAGAAAGTAATGAAGAAGTCCCATATCAGTCATCTCAAATTCATTCATCATGGACCTTTTAAAATCATTTCCCATGATCACATTATTGCATGTAAAGATAAGGTCGTCAACATATAAGCAATCAATAAGAAATTACCACTTTCAACTTCTTTAGTGTAGAGTGCATGCTCATATGGACATCTCTTGAATCCATTCTTCAGGAGAAAAAAAAACTATCAATTCGATTGTACTAAGCTCTTGGAGCTTGTTTCAGTCCATACAATGCTTTCCTCAGGCAATACACCTTGTGTTCTTCTCTTTTCTTCACATAACCCGAGGGTTGTTCAACATTGACCTCTTCTTCTAGGAACCCATTCATGAAAGCCAATATCACATCCATTTGATGCACCTTCCAACCCTTTGGGCTGCCAATGATAAAAGTAGATGAGTTGTTTCCAAACGAGTTACAGGAGCGAAAATTTCTTCATAATCAACACCGAACTTCTGCGTGTAGCCTTTCACGACAAGTCTTGCTTTGTTTTTGTCTACTTCACCATTTGAATGCAATTTTGTTTTGTAAACCCACTTTACACCGACCACACCTAAGTCGTGTTTCTTTCAATTGCATCTATCTCTTAATTCATGGCAGATTTCCATTTTTTCTCCTCGGACGCTTCTTCAAAACTTATTGGATATACATCTACAAATAATGCAAAATACATACCATCAGTAGTAACCATGACAAAGTCATTTGAGAGATACCTTTTGGATGGTTGATGTGGTCGAGTTGATCTCCTTACCGTTGGCAAGGGTAAATCTTCATCACTTGCTGATGAACTAGAAGGTGAGGATAATGGCTCAACTTCATCTGGTTCAGCCACTTGTGCATCTTCATTGTCGTCAATATCAACAGAAATTGATTTTTGCTTTTGATCAGCAACATTCCACATCTAAGACTCTTCCTCATTAAAATGTACATCTCTATTTATGATTACCTTTTTTGGGATTGGATTGTACAAACAGTAAGCTTTTGAATTTTCACTATATCCTACCAAAAATACATTTTTTTTTATCATCTAGCTTACCTCTCTACTCATCTAGAACATGAGAATAAGTTATACTGCCAAACACTCTCAAATGGCTAACACATGGTTTGAATCCACTCCAAGCTTCTTGAGGAGTCATGAAAATAAACAAAATGTGTCTAAACTAACCTAGGAGTGGTGAATAGGTTTTAATCAATTGATTACCAATTTTTTCTATTAATCAAGGTTAACAAATCTACCATGTATTAGAAAACAAGCAATTACCGCTACGCAAGCAGAAAACAATAAAAACACAAAGATTGATTTACGTGAGAAACCCTCCAAATGGGCAAAACTCACGGGTTATCCTTCTAGCCACACACGGTCCTCAAATCCACTATTTGAATGAAAGTTTACAACCTAGGTTGACCTCAAATCAAACTATTCTTGATCACTAACCCTTTCACTCTACCCGACGGGTCTTTAACAGTGATCTTAGACCAACCAGCTTGTGCACTAATTCACTTAGTCACAAAACTTAAAAACCAAGAAGAGATATAACAACCTATGTGAAAATGTAAAAAATATTCCAACATGCAATTAATGCTAGGCTACACTAAATTCTTATCTAGGAATAAATGATGGCAATTAAAACAAAGCTAAATATCAATATCTAAATGCAAAGCAATAAGATTTAGCTAGAGGGAAAAATGGTTATAAATGCTAGCTATCAATGAACACGTAATCTCAACCAACAAACAAAGCCACAAACATATTCAAATCATGTTAAACCAAAGAAACAAGCAATTAATCAACAAATAATTGCTAACCCTAGGTAAAGCGAGAACATAAAGATGAAATAAAAAGTTCTAAGTCATGTTGAACTACCTAGTCAAGAAGAGCATGAATACCTATGATAGGATGATGCAAAAATGAAGCTAGATGCTCATGGATATGAGTTTGGTTGAGTAGAAATGGGTTCTTGGGAGTCTCTCTCTCTAGAAAATCACTTTCTCTCCCTATGAAACAATTTTGGACTCCTTAGCATGATCTGGAGAGAAGATGACATATATATATATATATATATATATGAGGTCAAAGTAAAGCTTCGTCTTTTTGGAAAGTTGCAATTTAATGAACCAGAAAAACTTAGTGAACCGGTAACTGCGCAGGAAAGTTACAATTTAGTATTGGTGGAGTTTTGAGAGATTCAAGAGCTAAAATTTGGTATACATTCTCTTCTCATATGGGGATCCAAGAGTCGAACAGAGCAGAATTATTGGTGATTCAGAAGGCTGTCAACATTGTGATGTCTAATCCAAATATCTAGGATAGGCATAGTTTGGTGGTTAATGACTCTAAAGTGGCAGTTTCCTAGGCTAACGATGATGGTCTTGGGAATCTTAATCTTGTTAACTCTATTTATGAGATTGGTAACAATATAAGTGAGCATGGAGGTACTGAGATCACTTACGATTCGAGAGCTTTCAATTCTTGTGTAGATAATTTGGCTAAGCTGGCGTCTAGCGAAGAGAGGAATGTTCTGGTCTGGGGTGACATTTGATTCTTTCATGTTTTGGTGTTCGTTTTGGTCTTGTTCTGTGTTGGTTGTTTGATGTGTAGGGTGCTCTATTTTTGCGGTTCTGTCTCTGTTTGTTTTTTCTTGCTCTGTTTTGCTGGTTTAGCTTTTGCTTTTGGGTTATGTTGTTGTCTTTCCTGTTCCTTTTTGATAACATCGATAAATACACCTTTTGAGGTCCCCATTTCATATCATTTGCTTTCATTTTCGAGCATATTTTTGTATATAATGTGTTTTCTGAGCCTTGTGCAGGTTCATTTTGGTTTGGGAAGTCATCGTACAAAAACGGGGTGTTTCCGGGTCAAAACGCATTGTGGAGGGCAAAATGAGTAATTTCTACGGTACACCTCATCAGACTGTACCGCAGACATGCAAAATGTGAACTGCAGAAATGGAAGAAAGTCCTCCACGGGTGGCTCCGTCAAAGCAAACCGCGGAAAACAAGGGCAGCTCCACTGCCAACTTCCGCGGTACGCCTAGTCAAAGCATACCAAGGAAGACCAAATGACGAACCGCGGAAATCGAGCTGAAGCGAATCCGCGGTTCATTCGTCTAGCTGAACCGCGGAAACGCCCAGATCTGCGTTTTAGGGCTTTTGCTGATAGGTAAACTTGTCCTTTCACCCTCAATTTGTACCATAACCTCCCCTACTGTAAATATCCCTTATTCTCTCACTTCTTAAAGGACACACATGCCTCTTCTCTCTCTCTTTCACGCCCAAACCTCTCTTTTCTTCCATCTTCTTCACCAAATAAGGAGAGACCCAAGCTCTCATGGAGGTTCTTCCTCCATGGGAGCTCACCATACACCTCCACAACACCATTTTACCCTTCCTCCATCCATCTTAGAGCAGCTTGCAAGGAATTAGGAGTCTAATTTCGAGCTAGAAAGGTTAGGAGCATCTTTGGAGGGTTTGTCTTCAAGGGTTTGCTCTTTTTTACTCTTTTTTTTGTATTTCTTGCTTCTTTGATGGGTAACCCTGATTTGGGGAATATTGTAAACCTTCACTTGTGCAATATATGTATGTTTGTGCTTAAATTCATGTGGGTTATGTTTTACTCTTTGTTAATTTCATGTATTAAACTCTTATTGTGAAATCCATGTGTGTGAAGGGTCAAAATTGATGTGTATGCATGATTGGGATTATGAGTAGAGTAATTTAATGTAGGAGTAGTGTAATTTAGCTTCCCATGAGTGTTTTTATGTTAATGAATGGTCAAAATACCATGTATTGAGTAATTTAAGTATTAGGGATTTTAACCCCAAAGAGTAGAAAATGTTTCAGTTCATGCATTTAGTTGCTAAATTGGCCTTGGTTCAAATCCTTGTGCTTAATGGGTCTTTTTAAGACACAATTGTCCATCATTGGCCGGATTGGGTGATGAACTGATTTGGGATAATTCCTAAGTCAAGAGGATGAACCCTTAGTTTATATTGAATGTTCTTAATGTAAAACAACTAACTTATTGCACATTATTGTTTGGTAAACTTGTTTTCCATGTCTAGCCATTCTAGGGAGTTGACTAAATCGAATCCATATCTAGAGTAAAGATAAACCGAATTCCTCTTATGCTCGTGTAGTTATAGGGGTATTTCATTGCTTAATGCTTTCACTCGGTTAGCCACCTTGTGAATGATATTTAGGCTGTGTGTTATATATAATGTGGTTCGCATTGACATGCTCATTGTGGTATCCTCTGCATTTGACCAGTAAGTTGAGAGATCACTAGGCTGGCATGTAGAGCTCGTGTGTGTGTCTCACCATCCCTAATGGATTCATGCTTATGCATGGATGCAATCTCTATGCACTCAAGAGAGGGTAGAGATTAATTAAGGGGACACGAGCATATAACATATGTGTTGTATTGGTATCTCGTATTCTTAATTCTTTGACTTAGTTGTTATCCCGTATTTGGTTAGCCTCGTGGATGAATTATTGGCTGTAGTATTGCCCACGCGGTTGCGCATTACATGCCCAACGAAATTACATGTGTATATGATCAGAAAGTGAGAGTATCACTAGGCTGGCGTACATGGCTCTTTTGTGTGTGCCACGACATTTAATGAATCCATGCTTTGTGTGGATGTGATCTCTAATACATTAAGAGAGATTATAGATCAATTAAGGGGACACAAGCCTATGATCAGGGGCGAATCCAGGATTTTCTATCCAGCGGGGCTGAACCAAATATCAGTTATAAAATTTTTTAAACAATCTTAGTAGGAAGATGGATTTCATTAATAAAAAGTAAATACATAACGAGTAATGAGATATAATAAATTTAACCCTTTAAAATGTATATTCCAACAAAATAAATAAAGTCAAGAAAGAAAGAAAGAAACATAAAATATAGTGTGAATACAATCAAAGAATTTTAGTGGAATCCACATCTACGAGGCTTTTTATTAAACTCATCTATTATGGAATCTACATCTATAGAATCAACAAACTCTCTCAATATAAACAATCATTCAATTTATAAGAAACATTTTTACCTTATATAGAGAGACGTTTTGTAGTGAGATGGAGTGAGATTAAAGAATTGAGAAAGATTATTAGAGAGAAAAAAAAAAAGATGACTGAATTCTGATAGTGTCTACATACCTATGTGGCTACATGATAATATATTAATATGGACAACTTTTGTTGACTGTTGAGCAATACTTGTGGTTGTATTGTACACATTTAATAAAATATTAAAACTTGTATTTTCTTTTAATGGCAGAAGGGGCTACAGCCCCGTGTAGCCCCCAACATGATTCTCCCCTGCCTATGATATACTTGCACATTTGAGGGACTAGGTAAGTCTAGTGCTTCATTAGGAGGATTGTCACGATTGAATCATTTCCCTAGCGTATCCACATTTCATGCATCTCTTCATTCCATTCTATCATTGTACATATTTATTTATGTAGTTTGTTGGTTAGTTTAGCATTTACTTTCCGTATATTCTTTTTACATACGCAACACACGAGTCAGCTCGGCATGTTGTATAGCTAGAACTAGAGACGGTCGATGAATCCCACCTCCATGTGGAACGATACTATCGCTTGCCGCTTTGCTAGTTTTCATAACTATAGAGCACATTGCGAAGGAACTTTTTATAAATATCTTTTTGGGATCCGTAATTCCCTAACAACAGAATAGCGGGTTATCACTTTCTTTGTTGTTGTTGTCGCTTTTTTGGTGTTGCTTAGCTTATTTTGGCTCTTTGTGCCTTGGCCTAATAATATCTATGTTGTTCAAAAAGGGATTTCCTAGATACATGACTGAACCTAGATTCGTCCAACTCTAGATGCATGCAAGTCAAAATACATCAAGTCTAGATTAATATTCTAACAAGCTTGTAGGTTCTTGCCGTGTGATGTTGCCTTTTTGGCCTTTATAAATAAAATTGTTGTTCAAAAAAAAATTCAAGAAATAATCATTAACATATATAATCGTGTTGCTGTTCAACAAAAAATTCAAGAAATAATCATTTATATATATATATATATATATATAAATATAGTCTTTCTATTGTTAGTTCAAATTGATATAAAATATATCAGTTACTTGCATGTGGATAATTGCATTTAAAAGATGATTTGACAAGTGAATGCAGCCAAATCAAAGTATTTAAATCCAATGGCCCACATGTAAGGAACTGATATATTTTATATCAGTTCGAACTGACAATGGAAAAATTGTATATATATATATATATATATATATATATATATATCAGCATTTTTTATTGTCAGTTCGAACTGAAATAAGATATATCAGTTCCTTCCATATGAGTCATTGGATTTAAATGCTTTGACCCACATTGGATTTAAATGCTTTGACAGTCAAAGCATTTAAATCCAATGACCCACATACAAGGACTGACATATCTTATATCTATTCGACAATAGAAAAATTATTTATATATATATATATATTTAGAGAGAGAGAGAGAGAGAGAGAGATATTGTTGGTTGAGAAAAAAGAGTTCGCTTTTAAAAAAGAAAGAAAAGAAAAGAACTGCTCGGAATATTTGTATTTAGAATCCATCTCCTTCCCTAGTTCCCTTCACAATCATCAAAGAAGCATGTTTATTTTATAATTTTATAATTGGCATCCTTTCCTTTTCTTTTCTTTTTTGAGACAACATATTTATTAATTCAGGTATTTTTTTTGAAAGCTTTCACCACTGGTATGATTCGACCCGCTAACCTGGGAGTTATTTACCCAAACCCAAAGCTCGTCCATCTACCAGCTGAGCTACTCCCCTGTTGGCATAATTGGCATCCTTTCCAATAATAAAATTTTATTTTATGTCAATCTTCAGTCCAAATAATTGGCTAAATCACCTTGTGGTCTTAGTGGGCCATGACGCCCCCCTAGGTCCACATAATTTTTTAAAAGCTTAATTAAATAAATTAAATTTTACCTACTTTTTTTGTTATTTGCATTTTTCCATTAATATTGTAACAATTTTTCAAATTGACACCCTAATTTGATGGAGCCGCGTATGCGTTAAGGTTATATATTTAACTCAAAAGGCTATAATTTATGAGATTTTCTCCCTACAAAAATTTTATAATTTTGGGCTCATTTTAAAAAACTTATTTGAACCTATAAACTTAAATTTAAGAGATTTCTAAAATACTCTATTTTGTTCCAAAATTATCATTTTTGTCTTTTGATATAATTTTTTTTATTACAGTCAATTCTAAAAACTAATTTTTTAAAAAAAATGAAACTTTTTTCAACGAATTTCTGAAAAATCGGATAATTTTTGTTTATTGTTTATGTTTAAAGACTTTAAACTAATGTCAGAATGGGGAAGAATGTTTATATTTTATGTTTACCTTATATATTCTGCCTGCTCTCATGGTACTTCTCAATACTCCCATGTAACTCAATTTCTCAAATCGTTATTGAAATAATAGTAATTTCATGTTTTGAAATCAATTAATTTATTTAACAACGAAGGATTTAGGTTGGTTTCCACTTTCCAGTATGGACAGCCATACATATCACCTGAGGAATCTCAAGTCACTACCAGTCAAGCACTCAAGGTATTTCATTTCTATAATCATTTTTCTTTATAGTACACTTCATTGGCTTTAATTAATTTATTGAAGATTGCATTATTTGAGAATATGTCTTTTCTGTTTATTTTAATTATATTTGGTAACAATTAAGTTTGTTGGGAATCATAATTGCTTTTATCATCATCAGTATGTTCGTATTAGACCTTGAAATAACTCGTTATATATTTTAGCATAAGGCTTGCATGACTATTCTTTGATGAGTATAAATCACAGATTCTCTTTAAAGGACAGTAAAAAGAAAAAGAAATACTTGCTCTTGTCATGAAGGAATTGCTTAGTATCGCTACTTTTAAAAAGAAGAAAAGGGCTTTGGAATATTTGTTTTTAGTATCCATCCACTTCCCTTCACGTCTTCACAGAAGCAAGGCATCGTTCCCAGTTATATATATTATAAATTGATCATAGAGGTAAACTATTAACATATTCTCTCTACTTTGTGCAAAAAAATCACACAATGTCACAACAACCAAAGAGTGGAGGTGTACAATCAAATGTTAATCCCTCATTGAAACCAAAGCATGATAATGTGTCAAGGACAACTGATAGTTCAGATTCAGTGGATGATGAATTATGTAAGTAGCCTCAAAATATTTTGTTTATGATTAAATTGGGATGTGTTGCCATTTTACTCAGCTCTCTATATGAATTATGTAAGTAGTCTCCTGTATGGCAAGTTATAAATAACAGGGAAAAAAACAATTTAATTAGATATTTATTATTTAACATCAAGTATATAAACAAAATAAATTTTTTAGGTCACATATACATATTTATTCCATTTAGAAGTTATGGTCATGAGTATAATCATGAATTAATTAATTTATAGAGTAGTCTAACAAAAATAAATTTTGTTTATTGCAAAGGGACAGGAGAGCGTCTCAAATACTACCTACCATTGCACAACGCTGCAAAAATAGGTGATTGGGAAAGAGCTAAAAGTTTCATCGACCGTGATCCAAATGCATTGACAGCCCAGATAACAGTCGATTCACAAACTGCACTGCATGTTGCAGCATGTTGTTGCCAATGGGGATTCATCCTAAAGCTTTTGGAACTTTTATCATCTCCAGAATCAATTGAAGTGCGAGATGAAGAAGGAAGCACTGTCCTTCACTATGTTGCACAAGGTGGAAGCTTAAAGACCTCAAAGGCATTGGTTAAAAAGAACGCTGTTTTACCACAAATAGTCGACAACGACGGAGATCCACCACTTCTCAATTCTATCAGTAGTGCTGAAAGTAAGGAGTTGGTGTGGTACCTTAGTTTGATAACCAGAGTTGACTCTCCAACCTTTCCCTTCTTCATTCCTTCATTACCTGGGATCCTTTATAATCTAATTCAATCAGGTTATTATGGTAAGAACTAACAATAAAAGCCAATACAGCTTTCCAAAAGTTATACACATATTATTTATATGTCCTTTTTGGTGTTTCATCTTCAACAGATGTAGCCTTGTATTTCGTCAGAAGATATCCTAATTTGGCTATTGCCAAGGATGAAGATGGGGATTCTTTGCTATGCTGGTTGGCAATTAACCCATCGTACTTTTATAGTGGGAGTAATCTTGGATTTTTAGAAAAGTGTATCTACGAATGTGAGTATAATTTCCTTGAAAACCTTTAATTTTACTTAAAATTGTGATAATATATCAAATACGTTTCAGTTTTTTATTGGAAACCTTTGCGTGGTTATTCTTGTTGGTTCAAGTTGTTCAAGTGGAAATCAAAAACTTACCAACGCAATTAGTAATGGTAAATGCGGAAGAAAGCAGGGAAGGCTTTCCAGCATTGCAACCAAGAAGCTTGGCGACTCAAGGTTTGCTAATTTTTAATAATTTATGTTACTGTTCAAATTCTTTAAATCAACAGATCGATTCTGACATTTGTTACAAAACGCCAATGCACCAAGATTTTAAATCTTATATGGGAAGTTTTGCTGATGTGTGTCGTGTAAATTAAATTTTGAAACGAATCTTATAAACGAAAATTCTCCATATTTAATAGTTGTTCTTATCAATCGAAGCACATTAACCTGATCAATTAACAATCATGTCCTGTCTTTTGTACAGTGCTTCAATGGTTCAAGAGATTTCTCTGGAAAGCTGTTGAACAACTGGGTAAGGAACCATGTATAATACACCCCACACACATATATAAATATATAATAGTGTATTGGAAAACTTTGTCATATTAGTGTGAGGGGGATTCTTATAGTTTAAATACGCTGAGAGTTCCTTTCAAAAATAAAAATAAAAATTACTCTGAGAGTTTTCTAAGGTATAGGAGCGTTTTGGGTTGCAAAGCCCAAACGTAAACCCGTGAGGTGAGGTGTCTATAATTGGTCTAGTTTTTCAAATCTCGTTCCAATATTGGGTCTTATAACTTTAATATTTTATCTAATTTTCACTTGCAGCACCTTCTGTAAAAATAGTTCGAGAAGCGAAGTTGAAACATGAATGTGGCATTGAATTAGTAAATCATGTTTGCGCGCAACTTTCATGCATGAGCTTTAAGCAAATGAAGCATTTTCTTCAAAATCCAAATCCCATCCTAGATAATGCCGTTGAAAATGGGATTGAAGAGATTGTAAGGACCATTATACAACATTTTCCAAATCTGATTAACTACAACATAACAAATGAACGAAACATATTGCAAGCTGCTATTGAATATCGGCAAGAAAAGATAGTCAATATAATTAAAGAGATCTCTCCAACAACTACTAAGAATTTGTGTTCACAAGACATAGAATCGAAAAACACCACTTTGCACTTGGCAGGGAAGTTGGCTCCTGCTTTAAAATTGTTTTCAGTTTCAGGCGCAGCCTTACAAATGCAAAGAGAATTACAGTGGTTTAAGGTATTGATTATGTCCAATAAATTGATATATTATGGTATCAATTATATATTAGCCAATAAAATATATATAGTGTTTTATATATATATATATTATATATATATATATATATTCGTCTTGTGTTGTGCTTAGTATATATATAATTATTTTCGTCTTGTGTTGTGCTTAGGAGGTGGAGATATATACACACCCTGCTGAGAGGGGCTGGATAAATTTGAACAATGAAACAGCAAAAGATGTTTTTCGAAAGGAGCACAAGGAGTTGGCGGCGCAAGGAGAGAAATGGATGAAAGATACAGCCAATTCTTGCATGCTTGTTTCCACACTTATTGCCACAGTACTATTTGCTGCAGCTTTTACAGTACCGGGAGGCAACGTTAATGATAACGGGATTCCAAGTTTTTTAAGGACGAATGCATTCGCGTTATTTGCTATTTCAGATGCATTAGGTCTGTTTTCTTCTTTAACTTCCTTATTAATGTTCTTAGCTATCCTAACTGCACGATATGCTGTTGATGACTTCCTCGAGTCACTACCAAAAAAGTTGATTATAGGTCTTGGATCCCTCTTCGTTGCTATAGCTGCTATGATAATAGCTTTTGGAGCAACTCTAACTATTGTGCTCAGCGAGAGATGGCATTGGATATCTATGCCAATTACTTTAGTAGCTTCTTTCCCGGTGGCAATATTTGTAATGTTGCAGCTTCCCTTGTTCATCCAAATAGTTCAATCAACTTATGGAGCTAGCATCTTTCACCCTTGGCCTTCAAGGGTTTGATGTGTTCGTTATTTCACATGGCCTTTCTGATCTATAGTAAATTATTATTGTTGTATGTATTCCGATTCTATAATATTACTAGGTAAAATCTTAAAAGCTCATCGTATAAACATTTATAAGGATGCAATTAAAAGAGTACTTTAGAGTCATGATGTTTACTTACTCCACGTTCGACCAATACAAACACTTTTCCCAAATTTTACTCGGAAAAAACATGAAAACTTCAATATGCATGTCATGTAATTATATCCCAGTACACTGTTAAAGTAAAGTATTTGTACCCATAACTTTCGCATACACACAAACTCTCAAATTAACGTGTACACGCACCTTGCTATAAAAATCTAAAATTTTGTCTTTATACCAATTATAGTAACGAAAATTGACATTATTTGTCGATATGTATTTTTTTTATAAGTGGTAATATTAGCACACCCCTACCGGTCTATTTATGTCTCACTTTTTAATTATGTAGTATTTTTTTTCCTTTATCAAAATTACTTAAAGAAACATACAATTTAAGGAAAAAAAAATACTTCTACAAAGAAAATCTATTAAAACCTACATTCATTTTCCAAAAAAAAAAATGTTTTGGTAATCCGTTTCTTGAATATTTTTTGAGCAACGCTACTTTGTCCAAATCTGGTGCCCAAATGATATAGCAACACTCTAATCCATTCATTTAAATAATGCAAATCTAACGCAATTTAAATGAATGAATTAGAGTGTTGTCGCATCATTTGGACACTAAATTTGGGCAAAGTAGCATTATTGTATTTTTTTTTTCTTAACTCTTATACCCTAAAATTATCAGAGAACAATATCAAACATCTGAAAGAATTGTTTAAGTATGATATATAGAATTTGTAAGAATTGTCTAACAATGATATCAAGCATCTGAAAGAATTGCTCAAGAATGATATCAAACATCTGGAAACAATTCATTCCCTAAAAGTAAGTTTGATGTTTACTTTTTCTTTAGAATGATATCAAGTTGCCGTTGTGTTGAAACAACCCTGTTATTTTTTTATTTTTTCTTTTCCACCATGAAATAAGGAGAGAAAAAATCCTCAAAAAAAATAATAAGAAGAAGAAGAAATAAATTGTTCAATGGGTGTGAGAGAGAGAGACTATGAGAGATTAGAGATAGAGTAAATTAAGTTTGAAAAATAAGTAAAAAATATAGTTTTGGAAATATATCAAAAACAAATTAAGAAAAACAGTTATTTTTATTTAATTAAATCAAAATTTTAAAAAGTTGAGCATAAATAGACAGGTAGAGGGCGTGCCAATAGCACCACTTTTATTTTTTTATTTAAGGGGTTATTTCACTAAAGTCCCTATGTTTTTTTCGAATTGTCACATATTTAAACGTCTTTATCATATTAACAACTATAATCCCTTATTTTTCTAAAATGCATCACTTTAGTCCATTTGACCAATTTACTAACAGTCAACTATAACTGAATGTGTAAAAGGTCAATTTTGTCCCTAAAAGTTTTTTTTTTGTTATTACATTTTAATTTTCCAAAAAAATATTTCAAATACTTTTCTTATTTTAATATTAAATAAAAATCAAATTAAGAAAAAAAAATAACTTCTTAAAAAAACAGGATTTTTTTTTATTATGAGTAGAATATTAATTCAAATATTAAAAATTAAGATGAAAAAATATTTAAAAAAATTAATTTTTTTATGAGATGCAATGGATCTCCAAAGATTGAGGTCTGGAAATTTCCAGATCTCCATCGTCCAAAATTTTTAAATCAATCGGAATCATCCAAAACATTTTTTCTTTTAGATTTGAAAAAAAATTGAACAACAAGCTAGGAATCCGTCATTCATTGTAAAGCTCAACACAAAATCCAAAAAAAAAAAAAAATTAAAAAGCAACTAAAAATCATACTGTTTGAAAATCAAGCATCTCCCTCAAAGCCAAATCACTCTTTCCACAACCAGATACTCACTCGATGGCCCGGCTCCAATGAAGGAGATTGAGAGCATTGGTTGAGATTATAGGCGATGGATTGTGGAGGAGGAAGAGATATCTGGGTGATGTGACGAAGGAAGAATAAGGGAGGGAGACGACCGGTGATGCAACGACGATGGAGGGAGAAAGACGGTCGGGTGATGCGGCGGCGAATGAAGCAGTTGAGGGAGAGAGATGGGCACATGAGGATCTCAATTCTCCTCAATGGTTGGACAATAGAGACCTGATTCCTGCAATGGAGGGGAGATCGCTCTCCAATGTTTTTTTATTTGAAATTTTTTAAAAAAATGTGGATCTGGGTTGGTGTGGTGAAGAAGAAGAAGGAGAAGATATGGGTCTAGGTTGGTGTGGTGATGATGAAGAAGAATATATGGGCTACGGTTTGGTGATTGATTTAAAAATTTTGGACGAACTCCCATATCTCAATCTTTGGAGATCCATTGCATCTCATAAAAAAAATTAATTTTTTTTTTCTGTTTTTTAATATTTTTTTAATCTTAATTTTTAATATTTGAATTATTATTCTACTCATAATTAAAATGTCCTGTTTTTTTAAGAAGTTTTTTTTTCTTAATTTGATTTTTATTTAATATTAAAATAAGAAAATGTACTTTTTTTTGGAAAATTAAAATTTAATAACAAATAAAAACTTTTACGGGTAAAATTGACCTTTTGTACATTTAGTTATAATTGACTGTTAGTAAATTGGTCAAATGAACTAAAGTGCTGTATTTTGAAAAAAGAAGGGATTATAATTGCTAATATGACAAAAACGTTTAAATAGATGATAATTTAAAAAATAATAAGGACTTTAGTGAAATTACCCATTTATTTAAAGTTATTATTGAAGATAAAGTGGGCCCAATTCAAGTTAATTTAACAGCCTGTAATTACTTGATATCATTTCTTGCCTGTAGTTACTGTTGAATGGGGCAGAATGGTCGTTGTTTCTCAATTCCTCTAAGTGCGTAGTTCAGCCGGTAGATGTACGAGTTTGGGGTTTAGATAAATGACTTACAAGCCAGCGACTCAAATCCTACCAATAACAAAAGTCTTTAAAAAAAAATGCATGGTCTATAAGTAGATAGATTGTGTTAAAAAAAAATTCACTTTTTGAAATGAATTATTAATCATTTATTTAAAAATGAAAGATTTAGGTCGGTTAAAATCTGTTTGGCTTCAGCCACACATATCAGCTGAGTTATCTCAAACCTGTTTGTTAGTCAAATTAATAGTAATTTCATTCATCTTTTTCTTTTTTTCTTTCTTTAATTATTGTTCACTCCATTCTATTGGCTCTTTGTTTTAGATTGTATTATTTGATCAGAATATGGCCTTTTGTTTAGTTCTTTATTAACAGTATGCAGTAACAATTAAGTTTCTTGGGAATTAGGCCATATTTATTACCTGGGATAGGATAAGACTAATTTTAGAATTATGGGTACAATACGGCCACCCATTCGGCTACCAAAACATCCCCTTTCGAAGCCGTCTATCGAGTTCCTCCTCCCTCTATTATATCCTACATCTTTAATTATTGTTCACTCCATTCCATTGGCTCTTTGTTTTAGATTGTATTATTTGATCAGAATATGGCCTTTTGTTTAGTTCTTTATTAACAGTATGCAGTAACAATTAAGTTTCTTAGGAATTAGGCCATATTTATTACCTGGGATAGGATAAAACTAATTTTAGAATTATATCCTATGTTTATTGTTCGTATAGGATGAGATTATTTAATCTTATGTAAACAACTTATCTCGCCATATTATGCTTTTAGTTTTTTAGTTTTTTTTCCTCTTTTCATTTTATTTTAATTTTTATGTGATTAAAATATAAATATTTTTTAATAATTGATAAAATATTTTTTTTATTAAAATAAAATAAAATATTTTGTTTTAAGCATTTTAAAGAGAATCATTTTCATTTTTAACAAATAAAAAATTAATTTATTTTGTTTAAAATTGGTTTAAAATATTTAAAATATTTTATTTTTCAAAATTTAATTTAAATAATTATTTTAATTAGTCCAATTCTATGCAACTATTTTATCCGGATTAGTCCCATATTTTAAAACAAAATCTTCTTATATTATTTTTTATTTAATTAGAAAATTTTATAATTATTTAATATATTTTATTATAATATTTAAAAATATTTTTTAAATATTAAAAAAATAATTTTCTTTAATATTAATTTTAAATATTTTATTTTAAAAAAATTAAATAAAAAATAATTTTATTTAATTTATATTAATCGATTTCACACTGTATTAAATATACGGAGAAATTCATTTTCGTTCCTCTAGTTTGTACTATTAGCCAATATGGTCTTTCTAGTTCTAGTTATGTTCCATTTGGTCATTCTATTACGATTTCCGTTAAAATCAGGCAAAATTACCATGCTGCCCATTTTATTACAATTTTCAGCTTATTTTAAAATAAATTATAAAAATAAAAAAATACTAAGAAAAAAAATGTGGAGATCTAGATTGGATCTCCACTTTTTTCCAAAGAACAAAAAAGAGAAAAAAATGGTGGAGATTCAATCTTTAAAAAAAATTTAAAAATTGGATTCAATCAAACCCCCAACCCATATTCAATCAAACCCAATTCAACAAACCATCCACCATCATCAGATTCAACATCACCCCTAACTCATATCAATCCAACTCAGATTCAATCAAAACCCAGATTCAATCCATCACCAACATCAAACCCAAACATGGCTACCACCACTCAAACACTAAACCATAGACACCACCAAAATCACACCATCGATTGATCTAAGAGTTGAGGAGTTCGTTGTCGATCAATCTGGGGAACCGAAGAGATCGTCGATCTGGGAGCCACATCCTCTCTCTCTCTTCTCTCTCCTCTCTCATTCTTTCCATCTCAATCTCTCTCACATCGAGTAAACACATTGTTGGTTCGTCGACGACGAAGGGGGTTTGTGGTTCGGCGGCGAAGGGGGTTTGTGGTGATGGTGTTGAGTTCAATGGTTGTGGCGATGTTGATGGTGATGGGTTCGGTGGCGGAGGGATGGTGGCGGTCTTGGAGATCCTTTGGAGTTCCATCTTGGCCAAGAGATGGATCTAGCCACCAAATAAAAAAATTAATTAATAAAGGGTGGTGATTGTGGGTGGTTGATAATGTGGGCGGCGGTTGTAGGTGGCTAGGGTCGGATGAAGTTTGACTTCTAAGATGATAAGGTGTGAATTGGCTAGAGTTTGATGTAAATCAATTTTTTTCAGTTTTTATTTTGTTTTGTTTTTCATAATTTTAATTTTTTAAATTTTAATTTAATTTAATTTTTAAAATTTTAATTTAATTTAATTTTAAAATTTTAACCTTGCTTTTACCATTATACCCTTAATGATTTAGTGGAACCATAACAGAATTGGACGGTATGGACAAAAAGAAAGGATTATTGGTAAACGTTTGGACCTGACAAGTCAATACTAGAACTATAGAGACCAGTTTGGCTAATAGGTCAAACTAGTGGGATGAAAATGAATTTCTCCCTTAAATGTATAATAAAAAAAAATTTATCAAATCCCATACCACAACAAACAAGAGATATGACTATTTTAATCCAATCTCATACAACACCAAACACATCACAACACTAATTTTAGTCCAATCATATCTCACCAATCCAATCCAATCCCAAAAAAATAATCATATCATATCACGCGCACCAAACGAGCCCTTACAATACATATGCAATAGCAATATTTATTATCATCTAAAAGTTCGTTCCATCTTTAGACATTGAAATAACTCATGATTTTAGCATATAAGACTTGCATGAATATTACAGTTGGGTTAAAATTGAAACTAATCATATCATTAGTGGAGTCTTTATTTTACCCGGCATTAGTGTTTTGATTGTTTTACCAAACTTTCTAATGATGAAACAAAAAAATACCCTAAATGATTTCTGAAATAAAAATATTTTTGAAAAAAAAATACTTTTTACATTTTATTTTAGTGGAGGTCAATGAGACCTCCAAGCGAGATCTCGCCGACCTCCAATGAAGGCTGGGCCTCCAATTTGAAAAAGAAAATGGAGGAGGAGGAGGTTTTTACCAAACTTTGCAGTGATGAGACAAAAATACTCTTAATGATTTCTGAATTAAAAATATTTTCGAAAAAAAATACTTTTTACATTTTTTTTATTAGAGGTTGGTGAGACCTCCAAGTGAGATCTCGCCGACCTCCAATGAAGGGACTCCAATCTAAAAAAAATGGAGGAGGAAGACGAGGACGAAGACGAGGAGGATGAGGAGGAGTTCTAGATCTGCAAAACAAAAATTCCAAATCTACGAAAAATTAAACACACCAGTCTTCAATTAAACACACCAATCTGCAAAAAAAAAATTCCAGATTTGTCTTCAATTAAACACACCAAGAGGGGGAGGAGGAGGAGGAGGAGGAGAAGGAGTTCTAGATCTGCAATAAAAAAAAATCAAATCACTCTTCAATTAAACACACCGATCTGTAAAAAAATCCAGATCTGTAAAAAATTAAACACAACAGTCTTCAATTAAACACACCGGTCTTCAATTAAACACACTAGTCTTCAATTAAACACATTGGTCTGGATTTAACACATTAGTCTTTAATTAAACACACTCGTGTTCAATTAAATACATTGGTCTTCTTCAATTAAATACACCGGTGGTGTGTTTAATTTTTTTCTAGATCTAGAATTTTTTTTCCAGATCTGGAATTCTTTATCTTCTTCTTCCTCCTCCTCTGTCTTCTTCTCCCAATTTTTTTTTTAAAAAAAAATTTGTGTGGCAAGTGACCTCCAATTGAGGTCATGCGGACCTCAATTGGAGGTCGTGTATACCTTTTTGGAGGTCTGTCGAACTCCATCGGAGGTCACCCTTGGAGGTTTGTGTGACCTTCAATGGAGGTTGCATCCTCCATTGGAGGTGCTCCAATAATTCTAAAAAAAAGTTTTTTAAAAAGAAAATTAGTTTTAAGAAATAAAAATAAATAGAAAAGGCAAAGGCAAATTTGTCTCTTTAGTGGAAAGTTTGGTAAAAACAATGAAAACACTAATCCCGGATAAAAATAGAAACCCCTTTAATTTTTTGGTTAAAAAGTGTTATTTCCTCATCACAGTTTCTCTTTCAAGAAAAAGAAATACTTGCCTTGTCATGAAGGATGCATATTATCCCTTGTTCAGAAACACATTAAATATTGTTTTTTTTTTTTTAACGGCAAATGAGCAAATTGATGACACATTAAATATTGTTATGAGTATCCAAGAATGAATATTTTTTGTGGTAATATATGTGTTTCACAACTTGCATTTTTTGAAAGTTGTTAGCTAGAGTGAGAATGTCTTATCCTATTTTTGTTGTAGTGAGTGCAGGTGTACAACCAAATGTTAATGCAGGAGAAATTGTTCATTAACGTACCACAGTTGACTGAAGCTCAAATTGCAGCTAATTACGCAATCTGTAAGTAGTCCTAAAATAATTTGTTTATGGTGTCAGTTTTACTTAGGTGCATATGTAGCAGGTCTCCTGTATATTGCAAGTATGATATTATTTTTAAAATTTTTTTTTAAGCATTGCAAGCACGTTATAATAGGCATAAAAGACAATTTAATTTGACATTTGTCAATTTAAAAAAGTCCCTCCTCTATGTTTTCTCTCAAACCGTAGAGTGAGTGTGAGGTTGTGATAGCCTCAGTTTGTTGACAGTCTGGGTGTGATGGGTTCCGAGGATATAGATTCACTCTGTGCGAATATGACTTTGATGGAGAAGGAAGGGCCAGTCCTTCGTCTAGAGGAAGGGCTAAAATCGGCGGCGGGAATGCAAAGGCTTGCTTTGAGTCTTGTTGGGAAGGTTATAACAAACAAAATGGTTAACAGTAATGTGTTCATCGGTGTGCTGAAAAGATATAGCAAGTAAAACATGGTGTGGAGATCGAGTGTGTATCTAATAATATCTTTAAGTTTTAATTTAAGAGTGTGGAGGATCGATGTCGGATCTTAGCGAGGGGTCCGTGGATTTTTGATGGTGCTCTGATTTTGTTGGAGGAGCCATCCGGAAAAAGGGGTATTGAGAACATGGTTTTCAACTATTCAGAGTTTTGGGTGCAAATTCATCGGGTTCCGTTGTTATGTATGACGAAGGAGATTGGACATTTCCTGGGAAGTATGGTGGGGGTGGTTAAGGAGATTGATGTGAGTGCCTCTAGGGAATGCTCATGTGACTTTTTAAGGGTGACAGTGGTGATTGACATCACGAAACCGCTTCAGTGGTGCTTGAGGGTTGATGTGATGGGAGACGGTGATGATTTTGCGATATGAAAGGCTTACAAATGACTACTTTAGGTGTGGACAATTGGGACATTCAGCGGGTGAATGTGTGGAAATACCAATTCTGAATTGTAGCACGGGATTGGAAGAATTGCCATTTGGAGCTTGGTTACGCATGTCGGCGCTGGATAAGTAGTGGTGATGAAAAAGTAATTGCAGGCTGCACTACCCAACTGGTAAGCTAGGGGAAAAAGTAACGGAGGCTGAGTGAAACAAAGGGCCACCAGCAGTGAAGGAGATGACAGGTACTGGTAAGCAAGCTGTTGGATAAATGCTATGGTCGGTTATGGTAATGGTTTGGTTTTAATGATAATAATTTGAGTAATGTGGGGAATGATGGTGGGGATACTCTTATCATTAATAATGATAAAAATAAAAACAACTTTGTTTTCGAAAGTCGGCGGTTGGAGACTGATGTGAAGAGTGATAGTGTTGTTAGGCCTAGCTTGGCCTCTCATAGGCCTAGTTCGAAAGGGAAAGGAAAAGCTGGTAATATCGTTATGGCAAGTGGCCCAACTTCAACATGTGGTAATAACAGTGGGCTTGGACAGGCCAGTTTGAACGATCTGGGTAATACCTTGGGTCCTAGGGATTTGACAAGGTTGAATTTGGGGCAAACAACCAAACATCATCTAAGATGGAAACGAAGAACGAGAGGTGAAGTTCTGTCGGGGAGTATTGCGATTAGTGTAGAGAACCTGGGAAAGCGACAGTTGCAGGATGAGAACTAAGTGGTGTGTATTAGTCAGGGTGGAGCTTCAAAGATGTGTAAGATTGACTCTAATGGGGAGGATGAGGTCTCCCAGATATCGGCGGTCAGGGGAAGTCCGTCCGATCGGACGCTATGAGCATCCTAGCGTAGAATGCTCGAAGACTAAGTAGTCCTCCGACGGTGTGCTCTCTGCAGCATTTGGTGTGGGAGTAGAGACCTTCTATTGTATTCCTTATGGAGACGAAAGTTGGGTATAGGGTTTTGAAAAGGTGAGAGTTACATTGGGATTCTCTTGTAAATTCGTGGTTGAGCCGGCTAGTCGTAGTGGTGGTCTTTGCTTGCTATGGTCGGTCGGGGAAGAGATGGATTTGTTATCATACTCAAATTCTCATATTGATGTCAAGGTTTCGGCTAACCCAAAGAAGGTGTAGAGATTGACTGGCTTTTACGGAAACCCGAACTCTGGGCAAAGGCATCATTCCTGAAACGATTGCATGGTATGTTCAATCTGCCATGGCTCCGCATTGGAGACTTCAATGAAATTGTTGTTGACGGCATTGGAGACTACAATGAAATTTGGGGCAGAAGGTGTCGTTTTTGCACTGTCGCGAGAGAGCTGGACGACGCCACCCACGAAACCCTGTTTTCAACCAACTTTCAGGCCGTTTTTGAGGGGCAAACTTGTCCTTTCCCACCCCATTTCATACCCTAACCTCCAAACTCTATAAATACCCTCATTTTCTCTCCTCTTTGAAGAGCTTTTCACAGACCTCTCTCTCTCATGTTTTCTCTCTTCTCTCTTACCGTTTCTTCTCTTTTCTTCATCTTCTCCACCAAATAAGGAGAGAACGAGCTCCCATGGAGGATTTTTCTCCATGGGAGCTCACCACACACCTCAACCACACCATGTTACCCTTCCTCCATCCATCTTAGAGCAGCTTACAAGGAATTAGGAGTTAAATTTGAGCTATGGAGAATTTGGAGCATCTTTGGAGGGTTTGTCTTCAAGGGTTTGCTATTTTTTACTCATTTCTTGCTTCTTTAATGTGTAACCCCGATTTGGAAAATATTGTAAACCTTCACTTGTGAAATATATGTATGTATGTGTTTAAATTCATATGGGTTTTGTTTTACTATTTGTTAATTTCATGATTTATACTCTTATTGTGAAATCCATATGTGTGGGTGGAGGTTAGAAATTGATATGTATGCATGATTGGGATTCGGAGTAGAGTAATTTAATGTAGGAGCAGAGTAATTTAGCTTCCCATGAGTATTTGTATGTTAATGAATGTCTAAAATACCATGTATTGAGTAATTTGAGTGTTAAGGATTTTTGCCCCAAAGAGTGGGAAAGGTTTCAGTTCAAGCATTTAGTTGCTAAATTGGTCTTGGTTCAAATCCTTGTGCTTAATGGGTCTTTCAAAGACACAATTGCCCATCCTTGGCCGGATTGAGTAATGAATTAATTTTGGAAAAATTTCCAAATCAAGAGGATAAACCCCTAACTTATATTGAATGTCCTTAATGTTAAACAACCAACTTATTGCACATTGTTGTTTGGTGAACTTGTTTTCCATGTCTAGCTATCCTAGGGAGTTGACTAAACCAAGTCCGTATCTAGAGTAAAGATAAACTGAATTCCTCTTGTGCTTGTGTAGTTATAGGGGTATTTCATTGCTTAATGCTTTCACTTGGTTAGCCACTTTGTGAATGATATTTGGGTTGTGTGTTATATATCGCGTGGTTCGCATTAACATGCTCATCGTGGTATCCTCTACATTTGACCAGTAAGTTGAGAGATCACTAGGCTGGCGTGTAGAGCTCGTGTGTGTGTCCCACCATCCTTAATGGATTCATGCTTATGCATGGATGCAATCTCTATGCACTAGAGAGAGGGTAGAGATTAATTAAGGGGACACGAGCATATAACATACGTGTTGTATGGGTATCTCGTATTCTTAATACTTTCACTTGGTTGCCATCCCGTATTTGGTTAACCTTGTGGATGAATTATTGGTTATAGTATGGCCCACGTGGTTACGCATTACATGTCCAACGAAATAACCTGTGTATATGATTAGAAAGTGAGTGTATCACTAGGCTGGCGTACATGGCTCTTTTGTGTGTGCCAAGGCTCTTAATGAATTCATGCATTGTGTGGATGTGATCTCTAAGACATCGAGAGATATTAAAGATCAATTAAGGGGACACGAGCCTATGATATACTTGCACATTTGAGGGACTAGGTGAGTCTAGTGCTAAATTAGGAGGATTGTCACGGTTGAGTCATTTACCTAGCGTATCCACATTTCATGCATCTCTCATTCCATCCTATCAATGTACATATTTATTTATGTAGTTTGTTAGTTAGTTTAGCATTTATTTTCCGCATATTCTTTTTGCATACGCAACACACGAGTCCGCTCGCCGTGTTGTATAGCTAGAACTAGAGACGGTCGATGAATTCTATCTCCATGTGGAACGATACTCTCGCTTGCCGTTTTACTAGTTTTTATAACTATAGAGCACATTGCGTAGGACTTTTTATAAATATCTTTTTGGGATCCGCAATTCCCTAATGACAGAATAGCGGGTATCTTCTATTACCAATTTCGAGCTAGGGATTCATGGAGCACTTTGAGGGATTTCTTCAAGGGTTGTCTCCTTTAAACTCATTCTGTTTGTATTTCATATTTTCTTGAATGTGTAATCCCACTTAGGAATATTTGTAAACCTATTTTGTGCTTAATATATGTGATGTTTGTTTTTATATTCATTTGGGTTTTGATTCATTCTTGCTATTATTGAATAATCTCTTATCTCGATATGCATGTGTGTGG
This sequence comes from Dipteronia sinensis, assembly GCA_033220585.1. Classification (NCBI taxonomy): domain Eukaryota; kingdom Viridiplantae; phylum Streptophyta; class Magnoliopsida; order Sapindales; family Sapindaceae; genus Dipteronia; species Dipteronia sinensis. The sequence continues at coordinate 65,455,146 of CM065639.1, read as the reverse complement.
AGATTGAAAATTAATATGTCTTCATGTATGGGATTAGGAGTAGATTAACTTAATTGTAGTAGTAGATGTAATCAAACATCTCATTTGTGTGTGTATGTTGATGGAAGGTCGAAATTAACTTGTATGGAAGGGTTTGAGGTTGGTTTTGGTTGTGCCTCTATGGAGGACCAATCCGGGTATAATCTTGACCACTTAGCTCTTAAGAATGGATGAAACTTGTTCTGCGCATGACCTTTGCTAGAGTAGGTTTTGGCTATTTGTTCATGCGTTTAATGGTAGGGACTAAAGCCACACTTGCTCTATCCATGATCTTTGGGGAGTGAGAAGTGTTTTCGAATCCTTTAGTTCAGACAAGTGGCACAATTGCTCTAGCATGACCTTTAAGGAGTGATTTTTGTTTCCAATCTCTTAGTAGAGAGAACAAGCCCTTAACTCGAATTAAATGTGCGTAATGCGCAACAATCAACTTTATGTGCACTTATGTATGGTGAGCTTATATACCTTGTGCGATCATTCTCATGCATCTCTCCAATCCACCATTTTATTATTAGTCTCTGTAAACATCATTCTCACCCCTCTATATTCTTTTGTTTTTAGTTGCATTCATTTAAATTTCCTTCCCACTCGCACACACACAACACTGCAATATCCATACACCTCACATACGCCAATCTCACCACATCCGCATTCTATTTACATGCTTTCAATAAACTCTAGAACATGTACGGTCAACAGATAACATCTCCTTGTGGAACGATACTTTTGCATGTGGCTATACTAGTCTCTTGACTCGTGCACTAGCGATGTTGAATTACAAAATGTAAAATCTTTTGACGAGAGTACAACGACACTCTTATCATGGCTAAAAGGGGGGAGATCGAAACCCTAAGTATTTCCACTGGAAGTCGTCGTCACGAAGGGCTCGAACATTGATTCAAGATTATTTAATGAGATGGAGGTCTAGTGCGCAGATGACCAGATATTGAGTGGGTGGTGGTTACTTACTTCTCAAAACTCTTTAAGATGGACATTCATGATCAGGTTGCTATTGACAGGGTTATGGAATGTATGGAACCAAAGTTTTCTGACAGATCTAGGGGTAACCTTGATGCACATTTTACTACTGTGGAGGTGATCGATCTATTCTATACATGTTCTAGATCCTCATTCCCTATTATCTATGCTTTGTTCTCGGATGAGATTATATATTTTATGTGTTTATTGAGCAGGTGTAGGTCATATTCCATAGAAGTGGTATTGGATGTTATTTTGGAGAAAACGGGCAAAAAGATTATGTTTCGCGGTTTATACCGCAAGCCAAGCAAGGAGTGCAAACCGTGGCGTCAACCGCGATGAAATCCAGTGAGTTTCCACAGTATAGACAGTGGTCCATAAAGAAGAGTCCAAAATGCGGCTCAATACACGGCCATTTTTAGAGGTTTATAGCGGGATAGGATGCAGCACACGTACAGCGGCACAAACCGCGAAAGACAATTTTCGGCCAATGCTAAACAACCAAATTTCGGGGGCCATATCTCCCTCATCAGAATCAACTATGTGTCCTACTACCTACGGATTTGAATTTCCGGAAGTCTAGTTTCCAACTCAATTTATGGCTTGTCAATCTGAATTTTCTTGAAGAATTTATGCTCTTTTTAAAACCTTTTGCGCAGATCAGTCAGTCATAAATCAGCGAATCATTACTAGATTTGTTTTGCAAATTGTCGGATCGGGCAATATTACTTTCTTGGCCATGAGTGGGTGTCTTGGGAAACAAGTTTACACCTAATCCTTATCTTCCTTCAATATGTAATCAATTTTTATGAATTATGAATGAAATAAAATCCCAAAAAGGTAGAATCATGGGAATTCATTTGTTGTTCGCAGCGGTCTTTAACTGCTCTGTGGTGTTTGGGGGAGGGAGGGATTTCAATACAGTTATTGACCCTTCAGAGATAGTGGGATTGGGATGCATTATGGGATCAATTAGAAGTTTCAGGGTGTTCATTTTAAGAGCAAATGTTGTTGATATGCCTCTCCATGGGTCGACTTATACATGGTCCAACAATATGGATCATGAATCATGGGTGAGACTGGATCGCTTTCTTCTATTGCCAACAATCTTGATGTGGTTTCCTAATCTTATGCAAAGAGGCCTCCCTAGTAGCCTTTCATATCACAATCTGGTTTTGATAGGAGACTCGGGTGTGAATTGAGGAGGGGATGAGGGGATTTCAATACAGTCTTTGACCCTTCAGAGAGAGTAGGAGTGGGATGGATTATGGGATCAATTAAAAGCTTCAGAGTGTTCATTTTATGAGCAAATGTTGTTGATATGCCTCTTCATGGGTTGGCTTAACCATGATCCAACAATATGGATCATGAATCATGGGTGAGACTAGATCGATTTCTTCTATCGCCAACAATCTTGTTGTGGTTTCCTAATCTTATGCAAAGACGCCCTAGTAGCCTTTCATATCACAATCTGGTTTTGATAGGAGACTCGGGTGTGAATTGAGGGCCATCTCCCTTTCGTTTCCTTAACTAGTGGTTAGGTGAAAAGGACATGATGAAGGGTACTATAAAAGGTTGGTCAAGTTATAATCTTGTGAGTTCTAAAGGTTTTGTGTTATTTTCTAAGGAACAGGCTGTAAAGGTGAAATTGAAGAATTGGACCAGATCTAATAAGTGTCCATTTGGAAAAGCTTCTCTACTGGCTAAAAGAGTCTTTTTTCTAAAAATAATGTAGTTTAATTTTCACTCAATAGAGCTTTTGGATGATTAAAAAGTTGTTTTACTTCTACTTGGAGAAGCTTAAACTTTAAGTCATCCCAAATAAATCTTTTTGAGCTTTTTAATAATACTAAAATGTCTAATATAACTCTATTATTTAAAATAGTTTTTGAATATTTTGGTAATCTTACCATTAAAAAAAAACCATTTTATAATTGACAACTAAACGACCAACATCTTCCCATTAAAAGCTCTACTTGTAGAAAGTCTACTTTAAAAGATTTACTTTTAAAAGATCAACTTGAAGAAGCTCTTCCAAACAAACTCGAAGGCATCCTTGACTCAACCGAGTGATGTGGAAGAGAAGTTGGCTTTTATAGATTTGAAAGCAGCTCAAGAAGGGTGGGCAAAGACACTTAGACAAGATAGGTTGAAACTTTTGGAGGAATTGTGGAAAAGCTTTCTTAGGGAGGAGCAAAAGTGGAAACAAAAATCGAGGATTAATTGGTTGATGAAAGGTGATAAAAGTACTAAATTTTTCCATAGTTTGGCCTATGGTCGAAGGAGAATGAATGTTATAGGAGAGTTTTCCTTTGAGTGAGTTAAGGTTTCAGAGCCTGAACTTTTAAGAAGCGAGGTTTTTGGTTTCTTCAAAAAGAAATTTCAAAAGGAAAATTGGCAAAGGCCAAGGATGATAGGGTGTAGCTTTCAGAAGTTAACAGAGGCGGAAAGTATGTCTTTAGAAGAGGAATTCAATGTGGAGGAGGTTTGGTTAGCTTTGTCCAACTGTAAGGGTAATAAGGCACCGGGTCTAGACGGTTTAAACTTGAACTTTATTAAAACTCATTAGGGGGACATTCAAGAGGGCTTTATGAACTTCATTAATGAGTTTCATAAGGATGGGTCGGTTGTTAAGGATTTTAATAGAACTTTCATTGCTATAATTCCTAAAGTAGGCAAACCGGAGACCTTAAAGAATTTTAGGCATGTAAGTCTTGTAAGCTCAATGTATATGATTCTTGGAAAGGTGTTGGCAAATAGGTTAAGGAAGATTATGAATGTTATCATAGGAGAAGCTCAAATGACCTTTGTCAAAAAATCACCAAATAACGGATAGTTTGGATAGTTGAGAAGATTATTCACAAATGGAAGAGCGAAGCGGAGGGAGGCTTGGCGGTGAAGTTAGACTTCGAAAAAGCCTACGATAGTGTGTATCATGGTTTTCTAGATTACAGGATGGAAAGCATGGGTTTTGGCAACAAATGGAGATGATGGATAAAAGAGTGTTTATCAACCCCGTTGATGTCAGTTTTGATTATGGTAGACCCACACCTCATCAGTTTCAAGTAGAGAAGGGTTTGAGGCAAGGTGACCCATTATCCCCATTTCTTTTCAACATAGTAATGGAAGGATTGAGTGGCTTACTTCTAAAAGCTATCAACTTAGGATTGTTTGAAGGAGAAGGTTTGAAGGTATAAAAGTTCATATTTTGCATCTTCAATTTACAGACGATACAATTCTCTTCTTAAAACCTAGGATGGATTATGTGCTCAATGATAAGAGGGTTCTTTGATGTTTTGAGCTGGTCTCGGGATTAAAAATCAATTTTCACAAGTCGTGCATGGTAAGAATTGGAATTTGAAGGAATATGGAATCAGCTTACTATGCTTCGGGTTTCAAATACAAGACAACATCTCTACCCATAACCTATCTTGGGTTCCCATTGGGATGTAAACGAACTCAAAATATTTTTGGAACTAACAAAATTGAGAAGCGTTTGGCTCCGTGGAAGAGGAAATTTTTGTCTAAATAGGGTAGATTAGTTTTGATAAGAGTAGTGATTTTGAGTATTCCCACTTACTTCCTTTCAGTTTTTAAATTCCGGTGGGTATGGCTCAAAGGATTGAGAAGCTTCAAAGGAGATTTTTCTGGGGAGACGGAGTTTACAAAATAAAGATTCATATGGTAAGGTAGGAAAAGGTTTGTAAAAGAAAGGAAAAAGGAGGCCTTGGAATTGGGAAAATTCTAGATAAAAGTAAAGCTATTCTTACTAAGTGGATTTGGAGGTTTGGTTGGGAAGAAAATTCGATGTGGAGAAGAGTTGTTTGTTGCAAGTATAAGGTTCATGAAGAATCTTTGTTTTGGAGATGGCAAGGCCCGAAAAATGCATATTATTTTGTGATATCGATTGACAGCCTACGGAAGGCTAGCTCACGGACGGCTAAGATAATTCAAGATAGTTTTTCAGCAGTAGTTGGAAGGGGGGATATAGTCAATTTCTGGACAGATTTGCGTGTGGATGGTAAGCCTGTTAAAGAGGCTTTTCCCAGGTGCTTTGCTTTGGCAGAAAAAAAAATAGAGTGGTTAAGGATTTTGGTGTCTAGTCTGGTCAGAAGCGGGTGTGGAGTATCCCAACAAGAAGACCTCCCTTTGTTTGGGAGAAAAATCAATGGCAGCTTTTTACAACCTTCTTGGATTGAATTCAGATTTGTAGACAATTCCCTGACACAATTGCTGGGTCTGCAAAACTGAATGGCATTTTCTTTGTTGATTCCTTCCAAAGAACCTTAGAACAAACAGAGGAAGACTCGGTGACAGCTTCTTCATTTTTTGGAAGGCTATTTGCACTCCCAAGATGGAGATGTTCTTGTGGCAGCTTTGGAGAGGTAGAGTGCTGGTGGGAGATGTGTTGTATAGGAGTGGTATGGTCAATTTATCTTGCTTGGATTGCCCTTTGTGCAGTTTGGAGAAGGAGTCAATCGACCACCTATTTCTTCATTGCACTTGGTCAAAAAGCTTATGGTTAGATTGTATGGCTTGGTGGGGAGTTGTAGGCTGCTTCAATAACATTGTCAAAGATTGGCAAGATGGATGGACGAGCCTTTCTCCAGCGATCAAGCATGAGAGAGTGTGGAATTCGCTATTTTGTTCGATTGTGTGGACCATTTGGAAGAATAGAAATCATTTTGTGTTTGAAGGAAAGATCCCATTTGTTGAGCAGGCTGTCGACTGGGTGAAATTTCAGTTAGTTTGGGGGTACAAATATCTTGGAAGAGAGACTCAGGATACTGTACAGTCCTTGTTACGTAACGTCAAAGACCTTTGTGTCGAAACCAATTAGCTGAAACATAAGAAGATTGTTGACTGGATTCCACCCTCGATAGACAATCTCAACTTCAACGTTGATGGTTCTGTGAGAGGCAAGCCAGAGCTTTGGGCATTTAAGAGAGTTGTAGAGTTGTGCCTTTTTAATCCGAATTTGAGAGGCCGGGACATTGAGGTGGTGAGTGACTCAAATGTGGCTGTTTCTTGGGTGAAAAATGAAGAATTCAGGAATTTGGCTTATGTCAATTCAATTTATGATATCTATAGTTGTATGAGTTCTCATGGGAGTTTAGATGTTGTTTATGATTCAAGAGCGTTTAATTCTTTTGCGAATAGTCTGGTGAAAATTTGTTCTAACATGTCTGGGGATTTTGTGGTCTGAGGAAACATTTGAGTTCTTTAGCCAGTTCTTTAGGTTGTTTTGGGTGTCTGCAGGCTTGCTCTATGTCTTTTGGTCAGGATTCAGTGAGGTCCTGTCTCTTTCTGCTGACGTTTATTTCTGTTCATTAGTGTGGTTTCTGGTTTTTAGAAGATGCGGGAGTCTGAGAAGCTAGTGGGAGGGTGGTGCTTTTTTTTGAAAGGGTGTCTCTGTTTCGGTGGTTTTTTGGTGCTCTGTTTTGGTTTTTTCAGTTCTTGTTGGTTTCCATTGCCTGGTGCACTTTGCTTAGCCTTTTGCTTTGGGTGTTTATATGGTCTTTTTCTCTGGTGTTGTTGTATTGTGTGATCCCCTTGTTGTCTTTTAGGCTTTAATGAAAGTTTAAACTTTTCAAAAAAAATATCAGTCAAAGTAAAATTTTTTAGAATTTGAATATTAATTATTTAATTAAATATATCATTTTAAAAGAGGAAAAAAGCAATTGGGGGATATGCCATATCTAGGGATGGCAATTGGCGAAATAGAGATGAATATTAGTTTCCTATCCACATCACAATTTGTGGGAAATGGGGATGGGAGAATTTGGGGATTTTAGGGGAGCTATCCCCATCCTCCCCAATTTTCCTCCTTTCCCCCTTTTTTGCAATCTCATGTTTTCCTCTGTTTTCACCTATGTTGTCAATCTGATATTTCCTCCGTTTTTCCCATGCTTCTTCTATTTGACTCTATTTGACTTAAAATTTAAAATGTCTATAATCAAATGTACTAAAATTTACTCATTCAAATTTAAATAAAAATTACATAATACAAATTCAAATAAAGTTTAGGACAATTAATTATACCTTTGAGAAATAGGAAAAATGGGGAAAATAGAGATACGGATACTTATTTAAAAAAAGAGTAATGTTAGATATCCCAATTTTTTTTTTTCAAATGATGTGGCACGTGAGGTGTAAACATCATATAAGTCAACACATAATCTCACGATTTATAAGATGCTGACACCTCACGTGCCACATCATTTGGTATAGAATTTGAGAAAAAGATTTGGGACATCTAGCATTACTTTTAAAAAAAATGTTTTGGAAAAAATGGTAAAATGAGGATTGAGGGACCCATCACATCCCCATCCTATTTACATTTGGAGATAAAATTCATCTCCATCCCCATCCCTATTTGGGGAGGATTGTTTTCCACCAAACTGGGATAGGGATTTGGTGTTTGGGGTCGTGGGGAAAAATGAGATCCCTAGTCATACCATTGTGATTCAAACTTCAAAGGGCCAGAATTTGCTTAAAATGTGGAATTAACTTGTGTATAATATATTAAACAAGGCTTCACTATTCACCACAAGGACTCAAATCTCGATATTGTAAAACTAAGCCTGCCGTAACCCATTAAACCGCAAAATGTGGAGAGACCATTCCCCTTGAGTGAGAGTTATATTTCGGGTCGTGTTTGTACAGCCTAATCTCGCCAGGTCCCAACAAATCCCTGACCCACAATATTGTCAGCTTTAAAAAAAAATATGTAAGATATTATTCAATTCATTGATATTTACACTAATAATTAAATGTCTTTAAATTATTTTTTATTATTATTTTTGACACTATCTATCCACCTATCTGGATCGGGTATTTTTTTAAAAGTTTTTTGTCATTGGTAGGATTCAATTCGAGCCACTGACTTGGGAGTCATTTGTCCAATCTCAAACTCGTTCATCTACTATTTGAGCTACGCCCCTAGGGGCTTTATTATTTTTTATTTTATTGTTTAAAATTATGATTTTAAATGTGAGTTGGCCTTCACATGATAGATTCATTTCGAAATAGCCAACAAAACAAAAAAGGACAGAATATAAATAAGGTTAGACAAAGCAAGACCATCCTGACAAAATTTGTTAATAATTTAAACAAAAGTAACTATTATTTATTCATCTTACATCTATAGTAGTTTATTACATTCGGGGCATATATATATATATATATATATATATATATAGGGTCAACTTTATAAGTAACCAAAAAATTAGAAGGTTTATTGTTTTTACCCAAAATTAGTATTTTTATTGTTTTTACCCAAAAAAATCCATTTTTTGGACAAAACTGCCCTTCTTTTTATTTTTACCCTTGTGTGTTTAATTGTGTTAGACTTGGTGTGTTTAATTGATTTTCTATAGTGTGTTTAATTGATTTACACATGGTCTTGCCATGGTGTGTTTAATTGAGTTTTCCTGGTGTGTTTAATTGAGTTTAATTGATCTGCCTTGATTTGTTTAATTGGTGTCTTGGTGTGTTTAATTGATATGCCCTGATGTGTTTAATTGAGTCTTTCCTAATGTGTTTAATTGGATTATCGTGGTGTGTTTAATTGGTCTGCCCTTGTGTGTTTAATTGATGTCGTGGTGTGTTTAATTGATCTGCCTTGATGTATTTAATTGGTTTATGCCTGATGTGTTTAATTGGGATAATGAGAGGTATTTCAGTCTTTACAGCCATTTATTGGGTAAAAACAATAAATTTACTAATTCTGGATAAAAATAATAAACATCATAATTTTTTTTTTTTTTACTAAAAAGACATATTCTCTCTTAGATTAATATATTAAGCATTATTTTGACCGATGATGTTAACATATTCATTAATATTTTTGACATTCAAATTTAAGCCTAAAATTTATTTATTTATTATCAAACAAACACTCAAACAGGGATGAAATATAAAGAGAAGAAACAGAGTTTGTGTTTTTGTTCCTGAGAAAGCAGAGCTAGAGCATCAAAGTTCGACAATGGAGGAGAAGTTTCTAACGTACGAAGCACTGGCCGAGAAAAAGCGAAAAGCACTCGCTTGTGCTGCGGGTTTGTTAATGTTTGCAAAGTGTTTGATAAAAGGATACAAACAAAAGAGAAGAAAATGAAGAAGAAAACAGAGCTTTTGATACTCTGTTAATGGTGACTGAGCGAGGGAGAATTTCTCATTTTGTTCTTGTTGATAGAATACACGATTACAGAGATTCTGATATATATCAGAATTCATTACACACAATTCTCGTGACTTTTGGGAATCCTAACTAACTTGTCCAGCTGGACTCCACCTCAGCATTCTGTTACTGACTCTTATTAAACTAACCAAAGCTGGTAATTAACTAACTCTTAAGCTAACCATCTATCCTGGTTAATTACATCATGATCACCAGATGAGAGATGTTGCTGATCAAGCATGATTGCAGAATGATGCTCTGTAGACGACTCCAGACAATCATTTCTGCTTGTAGTTTGTTTGATGCACATCAGGTTAGTTGGCTTGTTACTTGAACCAATCGGTTTCTTGTTTGAGTCTCCTGAACATGTATTCGTATCAGGGTTAGTTTGCTAAACATTGTAAGTTTTACTTGAATTTAGATTATTTATGGAAGTAATGACACACAGTGAAGGGTCAGAGAAGAAGAGTAAAACAGAATATGAGAAGAAGACAACGGAAGCCTTGATGGGTTCCCGTAGAAGATCAAGAAAGGCATTTTTTTTTTTTACTGGGTATTGTTCTTAGACATTGTTTAAAAATTTATTCATATCAAAAAGTGCTTTTGATTATATTTGGTCTAGTGTTTGGAAGTGCTTTTATGTAGAAAAAAAAAATTGCTTTAGAGTAAAAAGCCTAAAAATTATGTAATATCTGTGTTATTAACACAGTAAAGGTGTTTGATGAAGACTGCTTTGTGTTTGATAAAAGTCTTGTGAGAAAAACTAAGCTAGAACAGAGAGCTTCTTTAAGCTCTGTTAATGGAGGATGATGAGAGAAATATATTCTCTGTTTTTCAATGATTGAAAACTGTTACAATGAGGGTCTGGTATTTATACTAGTTACAAACATACAAAAAGTGTGTTTCCTGATAATCAGGAGAAATAGCTAACTAACATTTCCAGCTGTACATCCACGTCAGCATTCAGTTATTCTACTAACTAACTTTTGCTTAAACTAACCAAGAGTTAATTGCTTATCAAAGTATATTCTCCAGATGATAAGTACTAATGACTTGAAGCTGCTAAGCTCTGTTTGTAGACTTATATCAGCAGCTCTTTTAGCATCAGACTTGATGCTTAACATACTGGTAGGAGGCTTTACTTCTATAGGCTTATCATGTGTTGTATTGTGAATTATGCAGTCTGATTGAAGAGGGAGACCGAAGGGATTGAAGAATAAAATTAGGCCTGAAATTAGACGAATGCTTGGCGAGGCAACTCTTCACTATGCTCATGTGCGTTTTAAAGAGGTAAAGGTTCTTGCTTTGTTAATTTGTGTAGTCTACTTGAATCATAGCTTAAACATGGTGCCTGTGGCTGTTTTAAAGTTTCAAATTCACGAAGAAATTGAGGGAGAGAATATGGTTTGCTTTGTTTTTGGAGGTATTTTAGTCTTTAGAGTTGCAAATTAATGGATTGATAAACTTGAGTTGGGTCCTATGCAACTTCATCTTGTCTCAACCTTTAGGTTGACAAGGTTGAAAATGATTCAAATTGACCATTCACCTCATGAGCTCATATCAGGAGGCAAATTATATATCGAATTATTGTAGGTAGCTGCTGATGGTTCATCCGCTGATTCTTGTCATTGGTTGCAGGCCATATCTGTTTTGACAGAAGCTATTATGCTAAACCCGTGTTTGCCCGATACATATCATACTCTTGGACTTGTCTATGATACAATTGGTAATGCTGAAAAAGCTGCAGGTTTCTATGAGCTGGCTGTGGAAATTAACGCAAGAGATTCAACTTTATGGAAACAGCTTCGTGCCTATTCTGTGTAAGTATTCTCGTGGTTGATCATACAAAGTAGAAATTCACAAACAAGACAAAAGAGAGCCTGCATATGCTAGAATTCTCCTTACTGCTCTTAATATTGTTGAATGAGAAGATTGGACTGATGGATGAATTTAGCCGTGCAGTGAACAGGGAAAATAAATAAGGCCAAGAGGTGCCTTAAAAAAGCAGTATGAGCAGATCCTAGCAATATCACTCTGAGATTTCATCTTGCATCACTCTATGTTGTGCTTGGAGATTGTCAGAGAGCTGCTGAATCTTACGGAGAAATAGTGCAGATCTGTCCTGAGAACGCCGAAGGTCTCAAGACAGGCGCTAAGGTTTTGCCTTGATCTTTGTTTATTACAAGCCTGGTTTAATTGATCTGTGAATTCACTTCTCTATTAATTCTAATTTCTAAGATGTTAGTCATCAATATCAATGCTTGTATGCAACTGCATATAGCCTCTTTGACGGTGATCCTGATTCTATAGTTAGGAGTGTTCTATGTTCAATGATAGAATGATCATGTATGTATATATTCACTTAATGATCGAGTAGTACTCTCACATATTGTTTGAAAATGGAATATAATAATATATTCCATCGAAAAAGCAAAATCCTTGTCACTGAAAGTTTATGATTAGTCGTGTCCACATAAAATTTCTAGCTCTTTTAAGTGTTCTTTTCCTGTCTTTGGGCCATCCATCTGAAGCTGATTCTAGCATGATTGATTTACTAGCTTCAGTGTTAACGGAAACAAATGCATCTGACAAATTAAGCTCTTCAGCATATTGAGCATTCCCATTTGGTCTATTATTCCGATGAAGAGTTGCCTTTGAATTTGAAAATCAGAGCTGGGATCTGTCAGATTCATCTCGGAAATATGGAGAAGTCATAGGTTTTCTGATTTATTTTCATGGATATTTGCTATTTGCTTTTTATATTCTCTGTGGTGAACTTGTAAAAAGTTTGGATGTTTAATTATATATATATATATAGTTCTTTGTAAATTCATAGTCCAAGATAACCATGTCACATGTCACAATTTTTTCCTTGTATTGCTTGTGTGAACTACTGAGTAGCTGACCCTTGACATGTTGTGAGAATCCAGAAGAAACAAATTGACAGAGAGAATTATTTTGAGTAGAATTTGATGTTAAAAAAAGTGATAAATAAGTATATATACACAAGATGCATATATGAAAATATATTCAAACATAACTTGCAAAAAATATTAGGAAGCTGCCTATGAAAGCCATTATTAAGAAACTATAACAAGCTCATTAGTTGCTTGCGTGTGGCATGTAAGCTACTTATAAGCTGAGTAAACTATGTAAATGTTATTGACTATAGATGTTACTGACTTTTTTCACTTAAATTTAGATTTTCTTAACTGTGATTCAATGGGAGAGTGTCTCTGCTCATGCTAAGTTGATTATTGAAGTTGTTGACACATTCAAGAGTCTCAAGCATTTTAATGTCTTGTTTAAGCATTATTATATGTTGGAGGCAAATGATGGAGTTCACAATGTAAGGAGAAATGCAACTGATTTCTCTTTTTCTCCATCGCAATATTGAAATGCAGTATGTATGTATTATGTTGAATAATATAGTTCAAAATGTCCCAAAACAATAATTAAAATCATTTTTTGTAAGATATTTGTTGTTTTTTTTCCCTTTAGGAGGGCTTTTACATTTGAAAATTGCTCAATGTTTATCTGTCCTTGAATGAAAGAAAAAGGGCAATACTGATTTACTATAAAGGTAATGTGGAGTCTCTGGACCAAAAATTTTGGTTTTGTTAATTTGTTTTGATTTGCATTTTTATTAGTAAAAATCTTGTTACATGGCTTACCAAAGAGTTTCATTTCAGTTTTACATACACCGGAGGATAACGTTGATTCCCGTTTAATTTTAGCAGTTTAGTTTGGATGAATTTTATCCGTTGTATAGAATAATCAACCATGTGTGTCAGTGCTCTCCTATCGTTTTTAAGGTGCTCCCTCTGTGCTTTGTATGCAGAGAATACATATGTGAATTCTGATAAATCAGATGCATGGTGGCTTAACAAAAGAATTAAAAGGAAGTTATGCCACATTTATAGAGAAAAAGGGATGCTTGAGGACTTCGTTGATACATTCTTGCCCTTGGTTTGTGAATCACTTTGGGGAAAGGTATTTACGCGGCCATTGAATATTTGAATATTGAATTTCTACTGGCGACTCTTATACATGCACATCCACAGAAAAAGCAGTCTCATAAGGGTGCGTTTGGTACGTACGTGGTACAGGACAGGACAACGTAGGACAGTTTCCTCTTGTCCTACATTTAACACGATATTAGCATGGGACAGCACGGGACAAGGTGGGACAAAAATTAGAAAAAACTGTCTCACCTCAGACCATGGGACAAGTGTCAAAAAGATCAATTTACCCTTCATATGTTCAAAAAATTACAACCATGTCCAATGTATTTTATATATATAGGATATATATATATATATATTATAAATATATATATATAGTATATATATATAATATAATATATTTATAATATATATATATATATAAAGGGGTGAATTCATAAAGAGCCAAAAAATTTATCAGTTTATTGTTTTTAGCCACAAATTTAATTTTTATTGTTTTTGTCACTTTTTACCATTTTTGGACATAAAAGCCCTTAAATTTGAAATTAAAAAAAAAAGTAAATGGAGCGTGAAATCAAGTTAGCAATCAATTGTCTTTTGTTAGGGTTACAGAACGAGAAAGAGAGAGAATGGAAGAGAGGAGATAGTCGTCGCTTCCGCTCGCCGTCGCCTCGCATCTCTCTCGCGGTCGCTTCTGGTAGCTGTCGCCTCGCACCTTTCTCGCTGTCGCTACGGAAAGAGAAAGGAAGAGAAGAGATCGATGCATCTCTCTTGCCATCGCTCACACCTCTCTCGACGTCGCTCGCACCTCTCTCCCTGTTGGTCGCCGTCGCTCGCACCTCTCTTCTAGTCGGTGGCTGTCGCTCGCACCTCTCTCACTGTCAATTACCGTCGAAGTCGTTGCTCTTTGTCAACACAATCTCAGAAGCTATCTAAAGGTTAGACGTTGTTAGCAAAATTGTAAATATGTTTGTGATATACATCGTGAGCTGTGTTTTGCAGTAGTAGACTGTTGGAGTAGATCTGCCTTGGTCCAAAATTTCCAAAATTTTCGTTTGTTGAACACTAATGAGAGAAGTAGAAATTTGCCAGAGGTATTTGTTTCTAAATTTAATGGGTTTTTTAAAGTTTAAAAATGGATTGACCTTTTACAACGATCGAGATTAGATGGAGACAGAAGAATGATATATAGATATGTTATTGATGAGTGATGAGGTCCACCACTCTCATTTTGTAATCATTTTTGTAAATCTTATCATCATCATTATGTACACAGACTTGTTTTCAAGAAATATTAATTTTAATTGCTTTACATATATAAAATAGACATGCATTTTGTATGAAATCTGTCATGATGAATAATATTAATTGTTTTAATTAATTTCTATTGATTAATTTACCTGAGAGATTGATATCTGTTCAATGTAGTCGTACAATTGTCTAAACATGTTTACCATATTGAGGACCGAGAACAATGTATCATAAACGCATAATCTACTAATTATTAATTACTATAACTCAGAATTTGTGATATATAACTCAGAACTTGTTTGTGATAAACAATCTGTTTCTGATATACAACACAATCTCAGAATTTTTCTTTTGTTTGTGATATACAACTAGAGCAGGTTAGTCACTGCTCTAGTGTTGAATCATTGGTTTGTGAAGAAATGTAGATAGAAAAATGAGGAGATTAAACTGTGTTTTGCTCAAAATGAGGGGATTAAACCCTATTCAACTCTGTGTTTTGCTCAACTCTGTTTTTTCTAAATTGGATTTCTGTACTTGGCATGTTATCTTTGTTGTACTGGCATGTATCTTTTTCGTATTGACATGTAACTTGTTTATACTGGCATGTATCTTTTTCGTATTGACATGTAACTTGTTTGTACTGGCATGACTCTTTTTCGTATTGACATGTAACTTGTTTGTACTGGTATGTAACTTGCATGTATTATAGATCTAAATCCTCCCAGAGTTAATGGGATCAACAAGTTGGATGGTCATTTTGAGCTTGCTAGTTCTGATGCTGGTATGCTTCTCAGGAATGAATTGGAGAGCCCCCCACCTTTGAGGGACAGTATGTCTGTTTTGGAGCAGAGAGTTGTGGCAAAAGGAAACAAGAAGTATGCTTTTTTATCTTCTCATTTCAATTCTAGCAAAAACCTGTTAAATTGGCATACTTGGTAGAACTCATATTGTGAAGTTTCACATTTTGATGTATAAACATAGTATTATATTTTTCTTTATTTTTCTCTGATGGTTATGGTAGGTTAATGATTTGTTTGTGACCCTGTTTGTCATGTCAAGCATTCAAGAAGATAACCCAGGAAGCAGTACGAGTATAACTTCAAGAGGAAAAGCATCTAAAGCACCAAGAACTAGTTCCATCATGGTCTTAGACTCGTCTTCTAAAGTTCATCCAACCTCTGGAGCTTTTCAGGGTTGGGAACAATTGAAGGATCACAATGTCACAATTTGAAAAACTGAAGGATCACAAAGCCTTAATTGTTATGGTTGTTAGTTTGCTTTGGTTGGTTAAATTTTCGTACAAAACTTGTTAGTTGAATTGGGCACACACTTTCTATCCGAAAAGATTTTGCGTCATAGGTCTTTTTGGGGATGGGGAACCAAAAATGTCCCCGAGTTTATAGAGGACATGGCACTATAAATTTTTGCAAACATTGTACCATTGGATTGATAAATTTGAAGTGTATGAAATATATGACGTTGTTCATTTTATCTTAAAACTCCCGGAATTATATTTTGAAATTAGTCTTTAAATTATCTTAATACTGGAATGTCTTCCAACTGTGCAAATGAATTGTAATTGGCATGCAACTTCAAATTGCATTGGCATGTAACTTCAAATTGCACTAACATGTAACTTCTAGCATGTAACAATACTGGAATGTCTTTCAACTATGAAAATGAATTTTAATTGGCATGTAACTTCAAATTGCACTAGCATGTAACTTCAAATTGCACTAGCATGTAACTTCAAAATGCACTAACATGTAACTTCTAGCATGTAACAATACTAGCATGTCTTTCAACTGTGAAAATGAATTTTAATTAGCATGTAACTTCAAATTGCACTGGCATGTAACTTCAAAATGCACTAACATGTAACTTCAAAATGCACTAACATGTAACTTCAAAATGCACTAACATGTAACTTCTAGCATGTAACAATACTGGAATGTCTTTCAACTGTGAAAATGAATTGTAACTGGCATGCAACTTTAAATTGCATTGGCATGTAACTTCAAATTGCACTAACATGTAACTTCTAGCATGTAACAATACTGGAATGTCTTTCAACTGTGAAAATGAATTTTAATTGGCATGTAACTTCAAATTGCACTGGCATGTAACTTCAAAATGCACTAACATGTAACTTCTAGCATGTAACAATACTGAAATGTATTTCAACTGTGAAAATGAATTGTAACTGGCATGCAACTTCAAATTGCATTGGCATGTAACTTCAAATTGCACTAACATGTAACTTCTAGCATGTAACAATACTGGAATGTCTTTCAACTATGAAAATGAATTTTAATTGGCATGTAACTTCAAATTGCACTAGCATGTAACTTCAAAATGCACTAACATGTAATAGCATGTAACAATACTAGAATGTCTTTCAACTGTGATAATGAATTATAATTGGCATGTAACTTCAAATTGCACTGGCATGTAATATAATATATTTTATCCAATGTAACAATCCAATGTATTATATATATATATAGGATATATATATATATATATATTATTATTATATATATAGGATATATATATAATATAATATATTTATAATATATATATATAAATGTATAATATATATATTAAAATATATGATTCATTAAATAAATAAATAGTTTTTAAAAAATTAAATAAATAGTTTTAAAAAATAATTAAATAAAAAGTTTTAAAAAAATTAAATAAATAAATATTTTAAAAATAAATAAATAATTGAAAAATTAAAAACTTTAATTTTTTTAAGAATATCCATTAATAGTGACAATAAAAACTCTAAATATCTAAATTTGTATGGTAAGAATAATGTTGAGAGAAGCTACAAGGTTCCCAATACTGAAGGAAGTGGTTGAAGAAGGCAATAAGACTCACAATGTTGGAAACATTGAAGTTTCTCTCACCATCATCCTTATTATAAAATTTTTAAAACTATTTATTTATTTAATTTTTTTAAAATTATTTATTTATTTATTTAATTTTTTAAAACTATTTCTTTATTTAATTTTTTAAAACTATTTATTTATTTAATGAATCATATCTTTTAATTAATTTTTTTATTTTATTAAAATTTATAAAAATTTTAGTTAAAAGGTAAAAAAATAATATATAAAATAATATAACTAAAGATATTTTAAGTATTTTTTAAAGTTAAATTTAATTTTTTAAATATTAATATATAATAACAAAATATTTCTAACTAAATGTAACTTATCTAAACCTGGTAGGGTTCAATACAATTTGCCTATTATTGAATTAAGACAACGTTACTTTTAAAACCATCGTCACGTGACTAATGTCCACCGTTAATGTTGAAAAACAAAATGGCTTCAATAAAGTAACTAGAGAGTATCCGAGGCAGTTTCTTTGATTGGTCTCTAACAAAAAGTCTTTTCACGTTTTTTTAGTTTCACTATCGTCATGTGAGTATGTGACTCATGTCCACCGATAATGTTGAAAAAAAAAAATGCTTTAATAAAGTAACCATAGAGTATCCGAGGCAGTGTCTTTGATTGGTCTCTAACAAAAAGTCTTTTCACTTTTTTAGTTGTCACACGTTTACAAAAACATAATTTTTGTAATTATCTTCGATAACATTGAATTTAAAAATTACTTTATCTGTGACAATGTTGTTGTCATTATAGCTGACTAGAACATTGCATCAAATCTGTGACGTGTGTGTACAACCCATCTTTTACTTTCGATTGTGATGTGTAGGTGAATTTTGATGCCATCTATAGTGTGTTGAAAAGAAGAATATCATAATCAAATATTATTGTTTGTATACGACCCATCTTTCACACTATCATAAAGTGTGGAAGATGGGTTGTTGAAGATTTAATTATTAGCTCAATTAATTTGTATATTTTATATTAATAATTTATATTTTTATCTTGTATGCAACTTTTTGTTTTTTTTTGGTATTACAATGTAATTTGGGTTTCTTTAGAGAGGTGATAACTCGAACCCACAATCTCGTGGAACAGATATGATGGGTTTACCACTGTATCAACCCCATCTCATCAAATCTTGTATAGAACTTTCAAAGAAGAATTATAAGACTTTACCAATAAATCAAACTTTAGATAGTAAATTATATTATAAAGCTTTAATTAAAAATTATTGTTGATCACCCAAACACCTCTATTTTATTAGGTAATCAAACTTTAATGAGAATTATGTGACTTAGGATGAGTTCAACCCAACACCTAAACGCTCATGTTTCAAATTTAATAGATTGCTTTATTGTCATGGTACAATGGCGGAGGAAAAAAGTAAAAGGTCCACCAAATGGAATTATTAAAGATCAAATGATTCCTAAAGATTAGATGTTTCCTAAAATGTAAAAGCAACATTTTTTTTTTCTAAGAATCAATTTAGGCAGCATGTAGTGTTGATTTGTGTCACGTGTGTGAGAGGAGAATGCAAGAGAGATTTGCCATTTTCTTGGCCTTTTGTTTTAATGGTGGGCGCCACAATTGCAAAATGCCAAAAAGAAAGAAAAATGTAATTTTGTTAGTGTAATTTGGTTTTTCTAGACCGATCATGTAATTTGGTTTTCAATTTATTCGAGCGGTGTGTTCATACTCTAAACCATCTGAAATAATTTAGACTGGTTTGATACACTATAATATATTGATCTGGACTAGGTTTGATTGAATTGGATTATACAATATTTGGATTTAATTTTTGTTCTTTAATATTTTATTAACTAATAAAATTGATATATTTTTAAAATATAAAAAAAACATATTATAAAATATAATTATTATATTATTTTTTTAAAAAATAATAATTAATATAATAATTGATGATTTTATTACATAAATTATCATTTAAAATATAATATTATCTTAAACGTTATAATCACAATAAAATTAAAACTCCTTTACAATTTCCAATTTTTAATGTTAATAAAAAACAAGTAAAATAATTTTGTTATAAAAAAATAAAATAAAAGTGAATAAGAGCTTCTGTAAATTCGTAAAGTCGAAAACACATGTCTTCACTTAACCTTAATCCCCCTGCTTAAAATAATACATGAATCATCAGTCTTAGGCTCATAATAATATAGGCATCATCCATCACTGCTAGGCTTATGAAAATCATTTATAGTCTCGTAAGATAAAATTACACATTCAACATCGGTCTTAGGTTGACCATAATACATGCATCATCCATCCATCGGTCCTAAGCTTATGACAATCATTTATAACCTCAAAATATACATTTAGCATAAAACATAGGCTTATCAAAATACATGCTATATCCATCAGTCCTAGATTTATAACAATCATTCATAGGCTTAATATAATACAAACATCATGAGTCATAGGCTCCATGATAATACATGCATCATTCATTAGTACTAGACTTATGAAAATCATTTATAGCCTCATAGGCTCAACATACATATTCAACATCAATCTTAGGATCAACATAATACATGCATTATCCATATATTGGTCATAGGCTTATGACAATCATTCATAGGCTTAAAATATAAATTCAACATCAAAACTAGGCTCATCAAAATAAATGCTATATCCATCAGTCCTAGGTCTATAACAATCATTCATATGCTTAATATAATGCAAACATCATCAGTCCTAGATTCCATAATAATACATGCATCATCCATTAGTACTAGGCTTATGAAAATCATTCATAGCCTCATAAACTCAAAATACATATTCAACATTAGTCTTAGGCTCAACATAATACATGCATCATCCATCCATTGGTGATAGGTTTATGACAATCATTCATAGACTCAAAATATACATGCAGCATCAAACCTAGGTTTATCAAAATACATTCTTCATCCATCAGCCCTAGGTCTAGAACAATCATTCCTAAGCTTAATATAATTCATACATGATCAGTCCTAGACTCATAACAATACATGCATCATCCATCGGTACTAAGCTTATGAAAATCATTCATACTCATAGGCTAAACATACACATTCAACATCAGTGTCTTAGGTTCAACATAATACAAGCATCATCCATCCAACGGTCCTTGGCTTATGACAATCATTCATATGCTCAAAATATACATTCAGCATTTTTAGATATAATACATACATGCAAGTCGTTCTAGTATACAAACGTTATTCCCATTGAATGGAGCTACATCCCAGTATGAAAAGGTCTTTATATCACACCACATTACTACCAAAACGAATATAACAAAACACAACCCTAACAAAGACATACCATCAACAAATGCTCAAACACACTGAGTGGCAAAGTTAAACACACAAAACAGCTTAACAAAACAGACACAACAGAAAGAATACACACCCTACAAATACATAAACAACAAAATAAAAACATGCCAAAAACACAAACAAGAAAACAATATCTCATACAAACACACATAACATAAGGGGTTTTGAACAAATTAAAGTAGTTTGAACAATTTAGTACTTGTAAATTGTCTCACTCTCTCCGCGTTTCGTCTAGGGTTTGTGGTGCTGCGATCAATGCCAACTGTCTGCCATGTGCTTTAAACGGCGACCGATCTCTTGTCTGGGTTAGGGTTTTCGGGATGTTTCACTTCTTGTCATACCGACGACCTCTTTCTTGCTTCTTCTTCCTCTTTCTGTGTCTCTCTGTTTATAGGTTCTTTCAACGAATGGGTTTGAGTTTTGTTCATGATTTGGATACTCAGAGCAAGGACAAGAAGAGAATTTTATGGGATTTCTCGCTTCTTTTTCCTCTCTATGCGTCTCTCTATTTTCTGCGTTCCATCTGGGATCAATTTTGTTAGTGATTTGGGTACACATAGCAACAAAGGGGCACAAAGGGTTATTTTTGATTTTGAATTGTGTTGGACAGTGGATTTGTGTGGGAAATATATTTGGGGGCAATTGAGTAAAATTGATCAAGTAATATTTAATAAAAAACTTAAGGAGGGTGTTGAGGGAAATTCCACGCAAAGGGTTTTAGAGGGTAATGTGGTAAGTTGAGTTGTAAAAAAGGCTAAATGTGCAATTCTTAGGGAATGAGCTATTTCATAGAAACTAAACGTTAGGATTGGTCATTTTCTACAATTTCCACTTAACGGTATTATATTATGTGCATTTTATTTTAACACAAAGTATGAATATTGATGAAATTTATAAATTAAACTATTTTTTTTCCCGATTTTGTTAAATATGAAATATTAAAAAGCATGGAAAAAAATAGAAAAAAAATAAAGAAAAGTAGTTATAGTTCTTGAAAAATTTTCAAATTTTGTTTACAATTAGATTTCGTTGAACTTATCATCCATATAAAATTTCAGATCAAAATTCATTAAAATCAATATATTTTTCATATACGTTTTTTAGAATATTTTCCTCATGTTTTTAGAATCGAAGTTGTTTAGAAACGTTTCTTTGGATAGGCAAAACTGTCAGAAATAATTGTATATTTGGATTTAAAACGTGTGTTTGTGCGTGTCAAAGTGATATTTTTAAAATCTGTAATGGTTTTATATGTCAAAGTGAAAACACAAGAAAACTAGTAGCAGTGCCTCATCAAGTCAAGCATCATCAGTCATCACTCTGTTTCGTGCACTGCACGGGGCAGGCTGCTATACAGTGGAATGAAAATCACTGCGTACAGAGATGAATAGTTATCATACTCTAACGTAAAGCTGCCAAGTGGCTGCAAAAAAAAAAAAAAAAAAAAAAGTTAATGGAACAGCAGGTTTGCAACCGGTTGCTCCCTAATTTTAAATATAAAAATATGAATTTGATAATTATAAAAATTATAAAATGAAAATAAAACTTAAAAAATAATTTAAATAATAAATTTTTTATTTAATTAAGATAAAATAAATAATAATATCTGTTAACATAATTTTGAAATTTTAATTTGTAACAATTTTCACGGCTATAGTAACCACCATCACGGTTCCGGTAACAATGTTTACGATTTTGGTAACCATTTTTCAATTTTTAAAATTTGGCTTATAACCATTTTCACGGTTTAAGTAACCACCTTCACGGTTCTGGTAACCATTTTACGACTTTGGTAACCATTTTTCAAATTTTGAAATTTTGAAATTTTGACTTGTAACCATTTTAACCCCTATGGTAACCACCTTCATGGCTCCGGTAACCATTTGTACAGCTCCAGTAACCATTTTTAAAATTTTGATATTTTGACTTGTAACCATTTTCACGGCTATGGTAACAACATTCACGCCTTCGGTAACCAATTGTACGGCTTCGGTAACCATTTTTCAATTTTTTAAATTTTGCTTGTAACAATTTTCACGGTTTTGGTAACCACCTTCATGGTAACCATTTTTACAGCTTTGGTAACCATTTTTCAATTTTTAAAATTTGACTTGTAACCATTTTCACGGTTTTGGTAACCAACTTCATGGCTCTGGTAACCATTTGTAAGGCTTCGGTAACCATTTTTCAAATTTTGAAATTTGGCTTGTAACCATTTTCACGGTTTTGATAAGAACCTTCATGGCTCCGGTAACCATTTTTATGGCTTTGGTAACCATTTTTCACGGCTATGGTAACAACCTTCACAACTCTGGTAACCATTTGTACGGCTTTGGTAACCATTTTTCTATTTTTGAAATTTGACTTGTAACCCTTTTCACAGTTTTGGTAACCCACCACCTTCTTTACCCAAAAAAGAAATAGTCATGTTCCCATTTAACCATTTTATTCATCAAAACCTTACCGACAAGACTTATTAATGACATCTGCAGCAAACCTACCACCTTCATGGCTCTCCTTCACTAACAGCGACATCCTAGGGCACTACTTTGCAATTTCCTCGGAGTTCATAGAAATTACACTCACTAAAGAAGTAGAAGGAGAAAAGAAAACCACTGGGGAAAAACTCGAAATGACTGAGTCAATATGTAAACTTTTTGATCAATTATATCATGAGTTGAAAGTTCGTGGTCGATACATAGTACATTGTCATTCATCTTGAGTTAAAACCACAGCCAGTACTACTGGGAGTCAAGTCAGTAACGTCAACCCTACCACCTTCAAATATCCTCATGTAGTCGTTGCACTACTTTGACGAATTATATATTTATATGAGTTGAAAAGTCTACCAGGGCACTACTTTGCAATTTCCTTGGAACTCATATGATTACGTCCTTAATGGTATCCTTAAAAGTACGAGTCAAAATTTGATTATTTATCTCAAAAACACCGTCCAACAAAGTCTCTAAAATTTAGCAATAACTTTAATCAATAATCAAATTGTCTTTTTAATAATCAAATTTGAAGATCATCAAATGCAAACTTAATCCAAAATAATTGTTGTAATTTTATTATTTCTCTCTTTTCCGTGGCTTTTGTTTTTCCCAGATCATCTATGTATCTCATCATTGTTTCTACTTTAAAAATTTTAATCAAGTAAAATTCGTTTCTTTATTATGAATGGATGAATACCCATTTCATATACATTTTATTATCTTATATATATATATATATATATTACCCTATTTGGCTAACGATAAATTGAAGTAAATAAATCATCAATTTTATGGATTCCTGAAAACAAACCTCAAATACTAAAGTTGCAACTTTTGAGGATTCAATTTTGTATATAACACTAAAATACACCGAGGAAAGACTCGAAACGACTGGAGTCCACGTGCAAAAACTTTGATCAATTATATGAGTTGAAAGTTCTTTGTCTGAATCCTTGTAATACATAGTTGTCATTCATTTAATCTTGGCAACATTTGGCTGTCTGGTGCAGGGAGTCAACGTCAATTTTGGACAAAATCGATTCTGTACAAATTTCGTGGAAAGCGTGTGTTTTACTGTTTTCCTTCAGTCTTCACTATTCTTATTATTACTTAATGAGCAAATTTCACAATCGTAAGTCCTAACAACAACAAAAAAAACTTTCTTTCCCGTTTAAAAAAGTAGCTGTCTAGAAGTGAAGTCACTTTGTTTCTGCTTTCTGGCACACCTTCAGCTTCCATTCCAGGTTACTGCTATTTCTTTTTATTATTTGATTTCTTTAATAACTTAATTAACAGTATCATGTTATGTGCATCTTATAATTACATCTTAATTGAATTGCAATTACCCCTGATAAAGTGATAATTATTTAAAAAGAGTTGACTGAATATACATGCAGACTTTAGTCTTTTTTCATCAAAACTTTTTTATTAGTTTAATTATCCAAATGTCATTCACCTTGATAATATAGTCAGTTGTTAATCCCATTTTTTTTTATATAATTTTTAAAGTGAATAAGATTAGCAACAATGAAGAATCCTTTGGTTTTTTTTTGGAAAGAATGAAGAATCCCTTGTTGAGAAACACATTAATTGTTTTGCTAGTTTCATTAAGATATTCTTGATTAAAATTAAAACATAGTTCACTTTTAAAAAGGAAGAAAAACATAACTTAAATTTAAATTTTAATGTTATCGTATGTAAGTTGTATGTAATAATATATGAATTAATATGATCATATCGGGGGCTGTTGTGTTTTATTTGTCTTTTGTTGCCTTGCAGGCTGCCTATGGGCTGCCTTTGGGCTGGTGTCCTTGGCTTTGTTTTTTCTCCTTGCTTGTTAATAAAACTTAACTTTTCAAAAAAATATATATATATATATTTATCTACTAAAAAAAAATATGATCATATCAAAAAAAAATGTTTACAAAGACGTTTTTTTTAATGTATATGGTATGTACTCCAATGTTCAATAGATCAACTCTCTCTCTCTCTCTCTCTCTCTCTCTCTCTCTATATATATATATATATATTTAGTAATTTTCCAATGAGAACTTTTACAATGCACACTTTAAGCACATTTGATGAAATTGCATGGAATATATTGAATCTTGATTTGATTTTTTATATGGATGGTGAAAACATTGAAATACATTTATAGAAAAAACATAAAAAAAATTCAGGTGCAAGAACTAATTTTTTCCCATTTTTTTTGAAGATAAAACATTTAAAAATAGGGAAATACAAAAAAAAAATAGTTCTCAAAACCAAAAAATTTCCAAATTTTTACTAATTGTGTATTTTAATTTTTTTAGGATGCATACAAAAAATTTCATCGAAAAACATTTGATTATATGCAATTTATATATATATATATATATATATATATGTGAGAGTTGATTAATTAGGTGCTAGATTTTACACGAATGCAAATTTTTTCCTTTTACATCATTGACAATTGGGATAACTAATAATTTTTTTTTATAATATTTATGTTTCCTATAATGGATCAAAGAGGTAAGCATTACCACATTCTCTCTATTTCTCTAGTGTACAAAAATACACAATGTCACAACAACATGAGAGTGGAGTTGCACAATCAAATGTTAATCCCTTTTTGCAACCAAATCACGACAACGTGCCAAGTGGTATTTCAAACAAACCACAGTTGTCCCAACCCCAGATTGAAGTTGGTGAATGTTCTTCCAGTGGTATTTCAGAGCAGGAACCGCGGTTGTCCGGCCATATTGAATTTGATGAATCTTCTTCCAGTGGTACTTCAGATGAGCAGGAACCACAGCATTCCCAACCCCAGATTGAAGTTGGTGAATGTTCTTCCAGTGGTATTTCAGAGCAGGAACCGCAGTTGTCCGGCCATATTGAAATTGATGAATGTTCTTCCAGTGGTACTTCAGATGAGCAGGAACCACAGTTGTCCCAACCCCAGATTGAAGTTGGTGAATGTTCTTGCGGTGGTATTTCAGAGCAGGAATCGCAGTTGTCCGGCCATATTGAAATTGATGAATGTTCTTCCAGTGATACTTCAGATGAGCAGGAACCACAGCATTCCCAACCCCAGAGTGATGATGTCAAATTAAGTAAGTAGCCCTAAAATATATAATTTGTTTATTGTGTCATTTTTACTTAGGTACATAACAGATCTCCTATGTGATAGTATGTTATAATAATGACAAAAGAGAAGTGAGAATATGGGTAAATAACACTCTTTGATTTAATTATTTACTTTTGTGATTGTCATTAAATTAATAATTTGAGTTTAAATGTCACCAAATAATGGCGACAGAAAAAATTCGCCCACTCTTTTCTAATATATATATTTTTTGGGTTCTTTTTTTATATAGCACTCTTTCCAAGGCCATTGGTGGAAAAGTCACCAAATTAATAATTCTTATGGAAATAGCACCAATTAATGTGTTCTGCCAGGGACCGTTTGGGAAACAAGGTGGGGTGGAGTCTTGAAGAAGAAATTGTGAAGGTTTTGGAGAAAGGAGTTGATTTCAATGGGAAGAAAAAGGAGTTGCTTGAGATAATCAATAGTAGGAAGAATGAGAATGATACTAGGTTTCATGATTTGGTGAGAAATTTGGTCCAAAAACACAAGCCTTCTAGGTCCTAATTTTTCAAGGGTTTTGTTTAACTGATGTTGTGGGTTTTTTGGTAATTCGATCTTGTCGCAGCAGCAGTTTTTTCTCTGTTTTTGGCTTGTACGGCTTCTTGTATTTCTTGATATTACATTAATGGTGGGTGTGGTCTTGTGTTGGTTTCTTGTTGCTTTTTTGGGTTTTGTGGCTTGTTTTGGTTTTCTTGGTCTCTCGGCCTGTGTGCTTATAGTTCTTCTCAGCCTTCTTGGCCTTTTTATGAATAAACTTTTGCTGTTAAAAAAAAAGTGTTCTGCCAAAATTGCCCTTTGTTTTTTACTTTTTAAATTTCTTTCCCTCTCTCTCTCTCTATCTCTCTTTCTTCCTCTCTCCTTTGTTTTTTTCAAAGACCTCCATTGATGGATCAATGGAGGTTGAACAAACCTCCAATGAAGGTTGTCGAAACGGTCGACTCCATTAGAGGTCGTTTCGACAACCCTCAACCTCCTGGAGGTTGTCGAAACAACCTCCGTTAAAAAAATTCTGGAAATAAGTCTCAGGTAGCTGGAAATAAGTCTTGGGTAGCTGGCAATAAGTTTCGGGTAGCAATAAATCTCGGATAACTGGAATTAAGTCTCAAGTATCTGGAAATAAGTCTTGGGTAGTTGACAATAAGTCTCGGGTGACTTACACGAGAATTATTGCTGAGACTTATTTCCAGATTTGGTTTTTTTATCTTCTTCTTCATCGACCACCAATGGAGGTTGAGGTCATTTCGACCTCCATTTGAGGTCTGTCTGATCTCCATTGATTCTTTGATAAAAAAAAAATTGAGAGAGAGAGAGAGAAATTCAAAAGTAAAAAAGAAAAGTAAAAGAATAAATGAGGGTATTTTAGTCTCACCACATACTTTGGTGCTAAAAAACATAGAATTAATAACTTGATGATATTCCCACAAAACCAAACCCATTTGGTGCTATTTCCCTCTATTCCTTCATATTTTTTTCTTTGATTTTTTTTTTTCAAATACCTCCGGGTCGAACAAACCTCCTTCCATTAGAGGTCAAAATGACCTCAACCTAATGGAGGTCAAAACGAGGTCGATGAGGAAGATAAAACTTATTTCCAAAGACATGCAATAGGTCTCGGATAGGGCACCCGAGACTTACTATCCAATTTTTTTTTTTTTTTTGCACTACCATCGGTAAGTCTCGGAAAGACCGAATTAAGTCTTGGATAAAAAAAGCATGAGCTAGCTAGACTGATTTTGTTGATTGTATTTTAAGGATATTTTTATCAAAAACACAATTTTGTTATTATTAAAACTCAAATTATTAAGTAACTTAATTTAATTAGACATTTTTAGAGTGGTAGAAATTTTAGAACCCGAGAATTTAATTACACATTTATCCTTTTTTTTTTTTGTGAAGCTAGAGATTTATCATTTAATATAAGCATGTACACATGAAAATTCGTAGGTGGCATGCATATTTATTTCATCAAGAAATTGTGGTCATGATTATTTGTGATAGTAGTGGTGATGAGTAGCAAATCTTGATAGTTACGATCATGATTAGTATAGTACGTTGATTGCGAATGAACAGGTGATCATAGTTACTATTGCTACCTACCATTGATCAATGCTGCACAAAGAGGTGATTGGAAAAGTTTCGTCCATGAAGATCCAAAAGCATGGAAGTGTAGGATAACAAGCCTTTCACAAACAGCATTGCATGTTGCAGCAATAAGTTGTCAATGGGGATTCGTCCTAAAGCTTTTGGAAGTTCTACCTCCAGAATCAATCACAGTGCAAGATGAATATGGAAACACAGCTCTTCATTATGTTGCAGCAGGTGGAAGCTTAAAGACCGCTAAGGCATTGGTTACAAAGAACTCTGATTTACCACAAATGACGGACAAAAACGGACATCTGCCACTTATCACTTCTATCTGGAGTGAAAGTAATAAGGAGTTGGCATGGTATCTTAGTTCGGTAACCAAAGTTAACTCTCAATCAACTTTATTACTCCAAATCCTTCATAGTCTAATTCAATCAGGTTATCATGGTAAGAACTAACTAATATATATATATATATATATACACATACACTCTTATTATTTATATGCATGTCCTTTTGTGTTTCAACCTCAATAGATATAGTTCAATTCTATGATAATTAATTTTTTTTGTGTTCCAATTGCAACAGATATAGCCTTGCATTACATCGAAAAATATCCTGAATTGGCTATTGCCATCGATGAATATGGGCATTCTTTGCTCTTCTGGTTGGCAGAAAATCCTTCACACTTTTTTAGCCAGAGTAATCTTGGATTTTTGGAAAGATTGATCTATAAATGTAAGTATTCTGTCATTGAACAAATTTTTACATAAAATGTGCTAATAAATCAAATACGTACTTGTATTTGGTTTTCTATTGGAATTTTTTTTAATGGTTTCTTCTTGTTGGTTCAAGTTGTTCATGTGGAACTACAATATTCACCAACTCATTCAGTAAATATGGAAAATATCAAAGAAAGTACGGAAAGCGAAACCGCATTACAATCAACAAGATTTGAGACTCGAGGTTTGTAAATTTTGTATTTATTTCAATGTTACTTTTGAACTTCTTTAAATCAACATATTATCAAAATAATCGTATTCATTACCAAACATTTCTTGTTCTTCTATATAGTGCTTCGATTGTTCAAAAGATTACTGTGGAAAGCTAATGCAAAAAAGGGTAAGCAACCATGTACATGCATGATTTGCTTGTAATATTTAATAAGGTCAAATGCAAGTGAATGAAATTTATCCAATATATCATTTTCTACCACTCTTACATATTTTATCTGACTTTCACTTGCAGCACCCTCTGTACAAAAAGTTCGAGATGCCAAGTTGAAACATAAATGTGCTGTTGTATTAATAAATCATGTTTGCAAGCAACTTTCTAAAGAGAGCTTTGAGGAAATCTTGCATTTTCTTCGATGTCCAAATTACATCCTGGGTATTGCCATTAAAGGTGGGATTGAAGAAATTGTACGAACCCTTTTGCAACATTTTCCAGATCTGATTTACTATGATGCAATACCTGAACGAAACATATTCCAAACTGCTATTGAGTATCGGCAAGAAAAGATAGTCAAAATAATAAAAGAGGTCTCTCCAACAATTGTTAAGGCTTTGTGTGCATATAGGAAGGAATCAAATATTACGTTACTTATGGCAAGGAAGTTGGCTCCTAAGGAATCAAATACTACGTTACTTATGGCCGGGAAGTTGGCTCCTAAGGAATCAAATACTACGTTACTTATGGCAGGGAAGTTGGCTCCTGCCTTTAAACTGTTTTCAGTTTCAGGCGCAGCTTTACAAATGCAAAGAGAATTGCAATGGTTTAAGGTATTGATTATGTCCAATTAATTTAGAACTACTCATGTTCAGCATTGCAAATTAAAGCTGGCTATAGTTAACTGATGTTATATATATACACTTAATTTTGTCTTATGTTTTGTAGGAAGTTGAGAATATTACATTTCCTAATCTAAGGGAATGGAAAAATATGGAGGATGAAACAGCAAAAGATGTTTTTAGGAAGGAGCATAAGGAGTTGGCTGAGCAAGGAGAGAAATGGATGAAAGATACCGCCGATTCTTGCATGCTTGTTTCCACTCTTATTGCGACTGTGCTGTTTGCTGCAGCTTTTACAATACCAGGAGGCATCATTAATGATAAAGGGATTCCAATTTTTTTACGCACGAACACATTCACGCTATTTGCTATTTCAGATACACTAGGTCTGTTTTCTTCTTTGACTTCTCTATTAATGTTCTTAGCTATCTTAACTTCACGATATGAGGTAGAAGACTTTCTCGAATCACTACCAAAGAAGTTAATTATAGGTCTTGGCTCTCTCTTCCTTGCCATAGCTGCTATGATAATAGCTTTTGGAGCAGCTCTAACTATTATACTCAGCGAGAGGTGGAATTGGGTTTACGTGCCAGTTACTATACTAGCTTCTATCCCGGTGATTATATTTGTAAGACTGCAACTTCCCTTGTTTGTCCAAATGGTTCGGTCAACTTATGGATTCAGCATCTTCCGCCTTGACTGTCACAGTTTTGAATAAGTTTAATCTAATATATCTGTTATTGCATGTATATGGCCTTTGGAATTGGGTTTACGTGCCAGTTACTATACTAGCTTCTATCCCGCTGATTATACTTGTAAGGCTGCAACTTCCCTTGTTTGTCGAAATGGTTCGGTCAACTTATGGATTCACCGTCTTCCGCCTTGACTGTCACGATTTTGAATAAGTTTAATCTAATATATCTGTTATTGCATGTATATGGCCTTTGAGCCTTAATAAATAATTTTGTTGTATATATTATGGATTCATGATAACATTTCTTTGTGTACTCTTAATTACTAATGTATCTGTAAAGCATTTATCTAATTATGAGGTGTAAAGGACTTTGTTCAGGCAAGTTGTCCAGACCGCGGTAAACATAGCGGCACACACAATGGACAACTTTGCGGTTTGAACCGCTAGACAGGCAATGGCACCAGCCGCGGTACGATCAGTGGGAGACTTTCTGGAGAAACCCGCAGTAGGAACCGCTGTGCAGTCAAGTGCACCAACTGAGGTACCCTATGCGTGAAACATTTTGGAACCAATCGCTGTTGGGACCGCGGTTTAGACATGTGCATGGACAGCGACCTGTACCGTGGTGAAGAGATAAAATCTCTTTTCGAGGCATTTAAACACACGTTCAAACACACCTAGCCTATATGAATGTTGTGCAAGAGTGAGGTGTGACGAAAAACTTAGATATATGCACATAACTATGATATACAAATGCAAGAAAACAAATGCAATATAAGTAAATATGAATACAAGTGTGTGTGCTCACCTAATCTCTTCAAGATTCAAGGTTAAGTGATATACATTTTGAAGCTCTTGATCTTGAAGTCATGTAGATGCTTAAAAACTTGCCTTGATAATCATTAAGAAGACCTAAGCTACCCATTATACAATCATCCATAATGTGGTTTGTTATAAAATAATCCAATCATAAAATAGAGATCCTTACAATCTCTTCCTTTGGCTATTTTATGACAAAATCACCACTCACAAAAATTCCTCACATTACAAAAAATAAATCTATTGTCCATGAGATCAATTCTACATTACAAATTAGAGACTTAGAATCTAAATCTTTAATATCTTCAATCTCCTTATAGAACATCATATTTACACACAATAACAAGAAAACACTTTCCAAGAACAAGTGCATGTGAGGTGATCAAACATAAAAAGGATTTGCACTTAATAACAATAAAGCAATACAAAGTAATGCATGTGCAATGCTCACCCTAAAATGTTCTCTCTCTTAAGACTTCTCCACCAAAGCATAAATAATATCTCCCTTATATTTCTTAAGACTTCTTCCCCTTTTTGTCATAAGATAGGCAAAGGAGCTCCCCCTATTGGGTTGCTTTAGCAAAAATAGTTGTTAGTACAAAAGAAATGTGCATAATCATATACACAAACTTTATGTAACTTAAGTAATAGAGAGAGATTCAAGGTGTTTATTTAAAGAAAACTGTGTGAAATTGTTGCTTTGCATGCAAGTTATATAGCATTAAAGTCCAATCAATGGTATTTGGCAAAGAAAACATCAAAAGGATTTCTAAGAGAATTCAAACCAATTTGTACCTTTTTGTCATAAGCAAACAAGATATAGTTTCTAAAAATTTGTAAAATAGAGCAACTATATCAATCCATAAAGGCAAACCAAGACATGAATACATAGATCCCATTTGTTTTTTTTCGGATAAAGCATTTGTATAATAATAGCCTTGTTTACACCTTTAAGAAGAGAGAGAAGACTAATTTGGATATGAAATCCTTATCGATTGAATGGATACTGGATCCTTATTGATTTTAGTCTTCTCATTTGCTTTCACACATATTGCATATTAAGCAATAAAAAACATTTCATGCATATCATTTAAAACATGTCATAAAAAATTCTCATGTCATGGAGATAAATTATAGGTTATTCAAATGTATTTTCCCAAATAATTTTTCTAGTCAAAAAATGCATTGTTGAACCAAAATATGACATGGATTACAAGCAAAGCAATGATGTACACTTATTAAAAAAAATACCATATAAGCATCCATGTGCAACCAAGAATCTCAAACATTTATCAAAAGAGCATAAAATTAATCAACTTTTTAAACATAGCAAATCATGCAAGTTTGCTCTCTTTGCTTGAGCTCCCCTTATTGGGGTCAAATCCAATCAAATCAATGGGAGGCATGTGCCCTATAGACTTACCAAGTCCATTGGACCTAGTTGCATCTACGGGTGTCACATGGGCACAATGGCAAGCATGTTCATTCTTTCTAACCCACATAGGTTCCACCTTTTCATTTTTAGTGGTCATAGACATGTTTCTAAATTCCCTAGGTTCATGTAAACTTGCCCTATTCTTCAACTGTTTTTCTCTCATGCTCTCTAACCTACACCGCTTAATGTAATTTAAGCAATTTGGTCTTAAGTGACCAATCATACCACAAAAATGACAAGTAGGTACAAAGAAAGAATTTATACCATTACAATGAGATCTCATCGAGGCATTGCCATGTTGATAAGGTTGTCTTTGATGGTGTATCGGTTTGCTTCTTCTTGGAGCTTGAGCCAATTGGTGGCACCTTTGTGGTCTAGCTTGTTGAGGTGGTTGAGTAGGTTGAAATTGCCTTCTTGGTTGAACACATCTTGGTTGTGTGATCAACTCCTTTCTTAAGGTTGTCTTTTGGCCTTTCAGAAGAGGTGGTTGACTTCTTAAGAATTTGTCCATTTTTCTTCGATTGCTTAGGCATTGGTTGAGTTGCCAAGGCTTGTGTGGACTTTCCTTGAGTTGGAGCTTGAGCTTGATTCCTTGGGAGCATCTTTAAGGAGGCATTATTAGAAGTCTCACCCACTCAATTGTCTTCCTTGGATGTTGAGATGGAGAAGGCAACTTAGGAACAAATTCCTTCACAAAAGTTGTCTCGTTCGAGGATGGCGTGGACTCATCATCTACAAAGCCAAGCTCTCTCTTGTCATTGGGCTTCTTTCCAATGTTCAACATGTGGGCAAGCTTTTCCGAACTTGAAGTCATCTTAGCAAGTGTATTTCTTGCCGCTTCAAGTTCCTTCTCCATCATCACTTCATTTACTTTAAAAAGTGACACTTCCTCATCTAAGTAAGTCACTTTAGTTTTTAGTTGGAGATTTTCTTCCGTCAACCTTAGAACTTCACCCTTTTTCTCCTTCAAACATTTTTGAAGATAGTCAATGAACCCTTGATAATTCACCATATTATCACTTGAGTTTCCAGAGCAAATACTCTATTGATCGAAGCTTCTCCCACATGTGCTTTTGTGGGTCATATCATCAAGGTTAGCTTCTCTCAAACTTGCTCCTCTTTAGTCTCCACTCTTCAAGTCACCATTCTTGAATATATCAAGTGACAAACATTTGGTGACGGCTTGAGATTCTTCATGGTAAGAGACCTAAAATTAAAGGCACGATAGTTGTTCTCACACTCAACAGAGCTTGTGGAACTTCCTTCAACTACTTCAATTACGTTATCACTCCCCTCTCTTCTTATTCTTCAAGTTACCACACACGGAGGCTATGATATCAAGTCCGCCACACTTGAAGCATTGGACATCTTTGTTGGAACCCCGTTCACTGGTAACGCAGCGGAAATAGGTTTTAAAAAAAAATTATACATATCATAATTAATCTGAAACCAGTGAACTTGAGATCGTAATTATTTTTCTAGAACTAATACATACAATATGTAAACATAGGAAATTGTAATCAATATATTAAAAAATATATATAGAACCTTACCAACGTTTGGAGGCTCCTTCACTTCACGATATGCTCCTGGTTTGTACCACCGATCTTCCTAGCTATTTCTGAAACTGGTAACTGCGTATGGACGCGTCACGTACTCAGGAACTTAGAAGGATATAGAGAAGAGAAGAAGAAACAATTTCTTCCAAGAGAAAACAAAACTAGAACAATTCTAGTTATTAAAAAAATATATATATGTTATAATTTTTGTTCTTTTTCACTTGGTGTACGCCTGCACCAACTTTTCTCTCTCTTTTAAACTCTTTTAAAATCACGCACCTCAATTCGTTTTTCTCTTTTGTTTCTCTTTTTGTAATTGATTCACGCACCACTCCAATTTGTATCCTATACCAATTGAAATAGTGATCTTGTGTTGTGCTATATCTTTAGTTATCAAAATATATATCATATATATATATATATATATATATAAATTATTATAACTAAAACTCTTTAATTGATATCTTTTCGATTTTAAAATTAAATCTTTTAAAATGATATCTCATTAAATAAATAAAAGATAATTAAATATTTATTTTGAATTTAAACATTTTAAATTCAATTTCAAATATTTAATTTAATAAAATAATCTTATTATCTTATTCTATTTAAAATCAAATATCAACTAACACCCTCCATTTAGTGATTAATAATATAATTAAATAATCTTATTATTTAATTTATTTAATCACCATTATTCATTAATTAAATAATCTCATTATTCAATTAATTCCCGAATAAATACGTGTCACTTTCGTAACACAATTAATTGGACAATCCAATTAATTAACCGTGACCCTTGTTACCAAAATCGATCGGGCTAGCAAGGGGACCTAATGGACCCACAATATTTTGAGCTCCAATAATCCTTGGAATCATTAATTAAACTCTTTAATTAATATTCTTTGATTATCAACTATGGTGTTATTCCACTAAAACCCAAAGCTGGACACTCTCAACTGCAAACGCTTTTACACAGACCGATACAACTCGGTGTCCATCGATATAGCTATTACACATGGTGTGATCCTCCACAGTAGTTCATAATTAGAGCTGGATCATAATATCCGTTTTACCCATCTAATTACATATAACCTTTAAGTACCGTTGAATCTCTAATGGACAATAAATCCTATTTCCTCATGGAATTAGGAGAGCGCTCATATTGTCCAAGCCCCGAATCAACCCTTAAGGGAACTACCATCTACTTCTCATAAGAAGGAGTGGATTCCACTATTGTGTACAAACCTTCTCAGCCACAAGCCAAACCGCAATCCCAACATACATAACATATTGATCAGGAACTGCATCTGATCTCACCCATGGTATATCAAAGACCACGATCTAACCTGAAGGAGTCAATAAGACACTCAAGATTAAGATCACCCACATATAACCATCATTAGTTGATATATATAAATCTCATTAGTAAACGAATCTTGGTGAGAGATTCATATAGATCATGACCCAGTCCTATATGATCACATCATATAAGGTGCCTCCATTCCCATATCTCATATGAATGATTCAAGATAGAATTACCATACATTACGAAATGGACCGCAGCTATAGATTACCACAAATAAAGTAGCCATCTTTATTTGCTATCTATGGACTCTTTAGATTGCACGTCTCTTACTGTATCCATCCGTATATGACACTCATATACACAGTTCGAGATTACATCCGGTAATCTAGGATGTTAATATATGCACAAGTTATAAAATAAACAACATAACAAGAATGAATTGAACTTTTCTTTTTATTTATTTCATAAATCCATTTACAAATTACATCTTTAGGGTATAAACCCCAACAATCTCCCACTTACACTAAAGCATGTGAGGCATGTTTCATAACCCTAGACCATCTAGGTAACCCGAAAACACTTTATCTGGTAAGGTCTTCGTAAATGGATCAGCATGATTGTCTTGTGAGACTATCTTGGTGACGATCACATCTCCTCTCTGCACTATCTCTCTAATGAGATGATACTTTCTCTTTATATAAGGGTGTGCAACAACCCGCTAAACCGACCCAAACCGACTAACCCAACCCATAATTGGTGGGTTGGTTCAATTATTAATATAAATGAAAAGTCAACCGGGTTACGTGAAATACAACCCAAGTTACCCGAACCAAACCATTACTTTAAGGTTTTCACTTTTCACTTTTAAAATTTAAAATATTAATAATAAACATGTCTTGTCTTGTCTAGTTGACTACTTGACTTGACTAGTTGTCCTAGACTCCTAGTCATTCAACGTTTCCCATCTCATTTAATTTAGGTTTTTATAATAAAACTAAATAAAACCTATATAAAAACCTCTCTACTTTTTTACATCGATTAACTCATTAACCTAAATCTCAGTGTGCAGTTTCCATTCCCTCTCAGGCTCTCACTTTCGGTTCACCTCAACCCATCAAGGTATTAACTATCTACTGAACAACTCTTTTAATTCTTTATACTATATATATATAATATCTCTCAATACTTTTTTTGTTTTTGTTTTAATTCACTGTATTCTTTTATATATATATGTAATATCACTATGATTGAAACGTTTGCTTGTTTTTAGTCTTATTTATATATATATATATATATATTTATATACAAATTGATATAGATACAAGTTCTTTTTCATACTGTTATATATTTATATTTATAAACATACTGATGCATGTACCGTACAACAATCACTTTTTTAAAATAACATGTATATATTCTTAACTGTTTATATATATATATATCTTTATTGTGTTCTCTTTATTTATATATATATATACAATTAAATGTTATTTTTTCTTCCTTTATAATATTTGTTGTTGTTAATTTATTAATTATATAATATTTTTTTAATTATCAAAATAATTGAATAACACGTGTATTTACTTATTTTATTGTTGTCATTTATTTGTAGGTTTACGAATTACGATGGCTGAAAACTCAAATACTACTATAGTGGAACCTTCTGATACTCTAACAACAGATGAAGTATTGGTTGCCATCAATGCTGGAACGAAAAGAAGGCCAACGAAAACGCCATCAAAAGTGTGGATTCACTTCACCAAAAATGAAGGAAGTAATATGTGTACTTGTAATTACTGCGGTATAGATTATGCTTGTGGTAGTAAAAAAGTTGGTACTAGTACTTTATGGACTCATTTGAATGATCAGTGCAAAAAATATCAAAATCGTTTGGTGGATGAAAAACAAAAGGTACTGACTTTTGAAAAAAAAAATATGGGTGATGGTTCTGGTAATCTTATAGCTGTGGGATTTAGTAAAGATTCATGTAGGAATGCATTGAGTAAAATGATAGTTCTTGATGAGTTGCCCTTTAGTTTTGTTGAAAAAGAAGGATTACATCAATTTTGTTCTGTAGCATGCCCGAAATTTGATCCTCCTTCTCGAACTACAATTGCTAGAGATATAAATCAACTTTATTTAGATGAGAAAGTAATATTGAAAAGCATGTTTTCTTTTAATAAGCAAAGGGTTTGCCTTACTACTGATTGTTGGACTTCAATTCAAAATACTAATTATATGGTTATCACAGCTCATTTTATTGATAGTGGGTGGGAATTACATAAAAGAACTTTAAACTTTTATGTGGTAACTAATCATAAGGGTGAAACCATTGGGAAAATCATTGAGGCATGCTTACTTGATTGGGGTATAGACAAAGTATTAACGATAACTGTTGATAATGCTAGTGCCAATGATGTTGCTATAAAGTATGTGAAAAGAAAGTTGAGTAATTGGGTTGCTGATGGGATTATATTGGAAGGTGAGTTTTTTCACGTACGTTGTTGTGCTCATATTTTGAATCTAATTGTTAAGAAGGGTTTGAAAGATATACATGAGTCAATAATTAGTATCCACAATGTTGTACGATATGTAAGATCATCTCCTTCTAAGTTACAAAAATTTTAAAAATGTGTTGAGCATGAAAAAATAGAGTGTAAAGGAAATGTGATATTAGATGTGTGTACTAGGTGGAATTCCACCTATTTGATGTTGGAAAGTGCTTTAAAATTTCAAAAAGCATTTGAGCGGTTGGAGGAAGAGGATGGAAATTATGTTACCTATTTCTTAGAGGATGAGAGTGGGAAAAGGAAGATGGGGCCACCTAGATTTAATGATTGGGATCTAGAGTATTTGTTAAATTTTTGAAGAAATTTTATGATGCAACGTTAAAATTTAGTGCTTATTTGTCTGTTACATCTAATCTGTATTTTCATGAAGTGTTTTCAATTCAGTCCGAGTTGACAGAATTAAGTACAAATACAAATCCTTTTTTACGCACTATGGCAACTAGTATGAAGCGAAAATATGACAAATACTGGGGTTCCATTGAAAGCATAAACAAACTTTTTCTTATTTCAATTGTGCTTGACCCTTGATATAAGTTGGATTATGTGACATTTTGTCTTAATCATTTGTATGGTAATGATAAGGGTGAAGAAATGACAAAAGGTTTGAAAGAACTTTTATGTCGTCTTTATGAGTTTTATAATGAGCGGAACTTTAATTCTATTGGTACCCAATCTTCTACTGATGTTCAATTATTGAATGGGATGAATGTAGACAAGGATAAGCATGATGGTGATTTTCGTTTCGCAATGCTTCAGAAATTCAAAAAAATGCGAGAAACGAAGGATTGTATTGATACAAAAATGAGGTGGATAGATATCTGTTGGAGCCAAGTGAAGATCCCTATAATGAAAACTTTGATATTCTACTTCGGTGGAAATTAAATGCCACAAAGTATCAAGTTTTATCACATATTGCAAGGGACGTGTTTGCGATTCCAGTATCTACGGTGGCTTCTGAGTCTGCCTTCAGCACAGGAGGGCGTATTCTTGATTCATTCCGAAGTTCTTTGGGTGCTAAAACGGTGGAGGCCTTAATATGTACACAGAATTGGTTGCGGTCTACTTCTCGGTCAATTAAATTTGAATCAATAGTTGAAGAGATGAAATTTCTAGAAGTAGTTGAATCAGGTAATATATTTGTCATTTTCTTTCTCTTTATTTATTTTTTTTTCGAATGCATCAATTCTTACAACTTTTTTGATTTATTTGGTGAGCTGTTTTTTTTTCTTTTTCTATAGAGTTTTTGGGACATGCAATGATGGAGCCTATGACCATTGATTAATATTTTTCAATGTTCTTTTTTATGGTAAGACACTAAGATATATGAAGTCTTTATTGTATAATGCTAATTTATAATTTTTGATAATATCTTTCTTATGTGACTAATTAAATTTTTTTAATTTGGTTTATTACAGGTTTTCAATACATTGGCTGTGAGGATTTTGAGCAAGCTTTAGGAAGGGCTGAAAACTTTTTTTAATTACTCTTGATTTATATGATTGGATATCTCGTTTGAATTTTTTTTGGATATTTATGGATGAAAACTTTCTCATACATTTTGAGATACTTTTTTAATGGAGTCATTGAGGATGGATTATGATTTTTTTTAATATTTAGATGTTTAATTGATGATTTATTATGAACTGTTGAACACTTTGAGTTTTTTTATTATTATATTAATTGGAATTAAGAATTAAGTTCATTTCTTTGGACCATAGATTCATTTACTATTTGTTTATTTATTGTTATGAATTATATATTTTTATAATAATACAAAAAAAAAATTTGAGTTCAAATATAAACCGATAAACTTACCCAAACCAACCCGACTTTTTTTTGGTTTGGTTTGAATCGGTTTGAAAAATCACATTGGTTTGGTTTGGGTTGAAATGTATCCAAACCGATCTATATTGGTTTGGTTTGAAGTTGAGCTTCAACCCAAACCAAACCGAAAATGCACACCCCTATCTCTATATGCTTCCCTCTCTTGTGGCTTCTTGGTTCTTTGGAATTAGCCACAGCACCACTGTTATCACAATAAAATGTGATGGGCTTGTTATCACAATAAAATGTGATGGGCTTGTTATCACAATAAAGTGTGATGGGCTTATCCAGATCTGGAACAACTTCCAGATCACTCAAGAACTTGTGCAGCTAAACAGTCTCTTTAGCAACTTCACAAGCGGCTACATATTCGGCTTCCATGGTGGAGTCAGCAATGCAAGATTGCTTTATACTTCTTCACACAATGGCTCCACCACTTAGGGTGAATACTGATCCAGATGTGGATTTCCTACAATCCTTGTTGATAACATCGGTTAATACATTTTTTTAAGTCCCCATTTCCTATCGTTTGCTTTCGTTTTCGAGCGTATTTTGGTATATAATGCCTTTTGTGAGCTTTGTGTAGGTTATATCCCTTAAAATAAGGGGTTGAGCTAAATTGAAGAGTTTTGGAATTAGAAGCGCTGAAATTGGAATTGCTCGTGCAGTACACTCAACTTCGGAAGGTCATATCTCCCTCCTCCGATCGAACTGCGTTGTCTTTTCACTAATTATAAAAACTTCTAGGTGTATAATTGTCAAAAAGAGTTCACAATTTCCACCGATGGAGGAATGCCGAATCTGTCTACAAACTTCACAATTTCCTGGACGGTCATTGCGTTTACTTCAGAATCGAAAGCACACGGATGGTCAGTAGAGAATTTCAGAAGATGCGATTATCACCTTTTAGGGACATCTTCCAACTTTAATAGCTGAAAAGGGATCTTTAGCTCGGCCGGTGGAGAATCCTTAGCAGCAATTCTACCACCTTGACTTGTACCAGTCGCCCTTGATATTGCTGGACATGTATTGACAGAAGAGGTATTTCGGTTAGAATGAGAAGGTTGAAATTCGGGACGAGCAATCCAATAATCGGTGTTGAGAGCTGTGGGTTGAGTCGGAGGAGCAGAAGCTTGTGAACTCTTTCTCAGGATAAACTCAATCCTATAAGCGTTCTCTTTATCACATGTCTCAACAGCACGCATAAATAGCTCAACAAAATGGTGACGAGTAATAAGGTCCATACCTGAATGAATGTTGGTGTTGATGAAACCAAAAATTCGGTGAAAGCGAGTAGTTCTTTGAAGATTCGAGCAACAAGGAGGCAAAGAAGTTCGGGTTTTTATTCTCACAGGGTAGGTTGCTACAACAGTTTGTGATAAGAGGGAAAATGAAAAGTTTTTGAAAATATGTAGCAAATGGTGACGTCACCCCACGTTTGAAGCAACACACATGAGAGTGGGGGTAAGTGCACAAACCCCGAAGAGCACGCGCCCACTGGCAACGTGATAGTCGACATTTGAGGGACAAGCAATCCACCGTTGATTCCATCATCACGTCATATCATTTGGACAAAATAGAACGATTGTGGTTGAGATAAATGCTTAGCTGTTAAGTATTGATGAGCATTAATGAGCTACAAGACAAAAATAAAAACAAAGTTAAACATACCTTACCGAATGAGTTCTCCTTGCTGAACAAGATACTCAATTCAAATGTTTAAGGGAGTATTGTTATTGGTAAAATCTAGAAGGATGACAGGTCAGCACGGTCATCAGGATTCACGGTAGTCAGAGATGCCATATCACCACAAGTCAACCAGGCTAAAGCAACCTAAGTTGACCAAAAATGATTTCAAGAGACCTGGTCGGGGTTGCCCAAATGATCAGGTAGAAATAACTCGATTGAGGTAATTAGATCGATCATGTGAAGGTGATCCGGTCAGGATCACTAAGATGGTTGGGTCAAGACATCTGGTTTGGGTTAAGTAACCGGTCGGAGAGAGTGAAGTTTGGTCGGGTTTGGTCGATGGTCGGTTGAGCGGCACATGGACAACGTTGAATTCAATTCAACCATGATTCAAATACGCAGAGAAAGAGTCTTACTCAAACAAGGTGTCTCGAAGCATACTCTGATAAGGAAAAAAAACTTCCTTGAAAATGTCAGAGTCCTTATTAGGCAAGAGATCTAATGCGTTTAATACGTAAGAGACACGGAACAGGAAAGAAGATAATCACGACTCTAACAAGTTAGAGTTTCATTAAATGTCATCAACTTTCCTTAACTTATGTATCAAGAATTAGGGTTATATGCATGTATAAATAGACCATAAAACATCATTGTAATGGTTGGAAGATATCAGTTCACAAGAGAGATTATATTTCTCATGTAAATAAAATTATTTTCCTAAGATAATGAAAAACAAAATCATCATTAATGTCTATGAAACTTGACGAAAGTACTTTTGCTTATATACTTGATTTTAAAATTTTTATTAGTACATTTTATTATATTTTGCATCATAAAGACAATTATACACCTAGAAGTTTTTATACACCTATTTTCGGAAAGCGCCGGATGTCTTCTTTACAATGGTCTTCCCAGATTGTGATTTCGAGGCTTCGGGAAGAAGTTATGACCATTTTCGTAACTGTGCGTGCAGCAGAAAACTGACCCGCGAAATTTGGGGCAGTAGGTGTTGTTTTTGCACTGTCGCGGGAGAGCTGGACGATGCCACCCGTGACCCCCTGTTTTCAGCCAGCTTTCAGCCCATTTTTAAGGGGCAAACTTGTCCTTTCACACCCCAATTCATACTCGAACTTCCAAGCTCTATAAATACCCCATTTTCTCTCAATTTTTACAGAATCCCTCTCCCTCTCTTACTCCCAAACACTTCTCTCTTCCATCTTCTTCTCTTTTCTCCATCTTCTTCACAAATTAAGTGAGAGAACAAGCTCCCATGGAGGTTTTTCCTACATGAAAGCTCACCATACACCACCACCACCTCATTTTAGACATCAACCACCATCTTAAAGTAGATTACAAAGAGAAATGAGTGGTCTTAGGACCAAATTCGAGCTAGGAAGCAAGGAGCATTTTTGGAGGAGTTTTTCTTCAAGGGTTGTACTTCTTTTTACTCTTTTCTTGTATATCTTGTTTTCTTTGATGTAATCACCAATTTGGGAATATTGTAAACCTACATTTGTGCAATATATGTATGTTTGTTCTTAAATTCGGTTGGGTTTTGTTTTATTCTTTGTTAATTGCATGATTTAAACTCTTATTGTGAAATCCATGTGTGTGGAGGTTCAAAATTGATATGTATGCATGATTGGGATTAGGAGTAGAGTAATTTAATGTAGGAGTAGAGTAATTTAGCTTCCCATAAGTGTTTGTATGTTAATGAATGGCCAAAATACCATGTATTGAATAATTTGAGTGTTAGGGATTTTAGCCCCAAAGAGTGGGAAAGGTTTCAGTTCAGGCATTTAGTTGCTAAATTGGCCTTGGTTCAAATCCTTGTGCTTAATGGGTCTTTTTAAGACACATTTGCCTATCCTTGGCCGGATTGGGTAATTAATTGATTTTGGAAAATTCCCAAATCAAGAGGATGAACCTTTAACCTAAATTGAATGGTCTTAATGAATAACAATCAACTTATTGCATATTGTTGTTTGGTAAACTTGTTTCCCTTTTTTAGCCATCCTAGGGAGATTGATAAAACCGAATCCGTATCTAGAGTAAAGACAAACCGAATTCTTCTTTTGCTCGTGTAGTTATAGAGGTATTTCATTGCTTAATGATTTCACTCTGTTAGCCACCTTGTGAATGATATTTAGGCTGTGTGTTTTATATTGCGTGGTTCGTATTAACATGCTCATCGTCGTATCCTCTACATTTGACCAATAAGTTGAGAGATCACTAGACTGGTGTGTAGAGCTCGTGTGTGTGTCCCACCATCCTTAATGGATTCATGCTTTTGTATGGATGCAATCTCTATGCACTGGATAGAGGGTAGAGATTATTTAAGGGGACACGAGCATATAACATACGTGTTGTATG
The DNA here is from genome assembly GCA_033220585.1 of Dipteronia sinensis. NCBI lineage: Eukaryota > Viridiplantae > Streptophyta > Magnoliopsida > Sapindales > Sapindaceae > Dipteronia > Dipteronia sinensis. The sequence continues at coordinate 65,410,718 of CM065639.1, read as the reverse complement.
AGTATCTCGTATTCTTAATGCTTTCACTTGGTTGCCATCCTGTATTTGGTTAGCCGAGTGGATGAATTATTGGCTGTAGTATAGCACACGCGGTTGCGCATTACATGCCCAACGAAATAACCTGTGTATATGACATGAAAGTGAGAGTATCACTAGGCTGACATACATGGCTCTTTTGTGTGTTCCACGGTACTTAATGAATTCATGCATATGTATGGATATGATCTCTAAGACATCGAGAGAGATTAGAGATCAATTAAGGGGACACGAGCCTATAACATATACTTGCACATTTGAGGGACTAAGTGAGTCTAGTGCTTAATTAGGAGGATTGTCACAGTTGAGTCATTTCCCTAGCATATCCACATTTCATGCATCTCTCCATTCCATCATATCATTGTACATATTTATTTATGTAGTTTGTTAGTTAGCTTAGCATTTACTTTCCGCATATTCTTTTTGTATACGCAACACACGAGTTCGCTCGGCATGTTGTATAGCTAGAACTTGAAAAGGTCGATGAATCCCACCTCCCTGTGGAACGATACCCTCGCTTGCCGCTTCACTAGTTTTTATTAACTATAAAGCACATTGCGTAGGACTTCTTATAAATATCTTTTTGGTATCCGAAATTCCCTAACTACAGAATAGCGGGGTATCACTTCTCTGACTGAAAATCAGAATATGTGTATCCTAACGGGATCAAATCCTGTCCAGAATACACTATCATATAGTTTCTCGTTCTCCGAAGATACTTAAGAATATTCTTGACATCAACCCAATGATCTAATCCTGGGTTGAACTGGTACCTGTTGACTACTCCCACTGCATAGCAGATGTCCGGTCTCGTGCATAACATAGCATACATGAGACTACCTACTGTTGATGCATATGGTACACGTCTCATATCCTCAACTTCTTAAGGTGTCTTAGGACACTGTTTTTTAGACAAGTGAATTCCATGCCTAGAAGGTAAATTACCTTTCTTGGAGTTCTGCATCGAAAATAGCACAAGAATTTGTCGATATATGATGCCTGAGACAGTGCTATGAGTTTGTTCTTACGATCCCTAATAAGTTAGATCCATAGAACATAACTCTCCTCTCCCAAATCTTTCATTTGGATTTGACTAACTAGCTAGCCATCTCTTTACATCAGATAACACTCCCATATCATTCCCAATGAGTAGGATGTCATCCACGTATAGGACCAAGAAAAACTACCTTTTTGTCAATGATGCGCTTGTAGACACAAGGCTCATCGACGTTCTGCTTAAAGCCATAGGTTTTGATCACATCATCAAACCTGATGTTCCATGATCTAGATGCTTGCTTAAGTCCATAGATGGACCTTTGCAACTTGCAAACCTTTTGCTCTTGATCTGGAGACACGAATCCCTCTGGTTGCATCATGTAGATGCTCTCGTCAAGATTGCCATTCAAGAATGCAGTCTTGACATCCATTTGCCAAATTTCATAATTGAAATAGACAGTAATGGATAAGAGAATCCTAATAGACTTAAACATGGCTACTGGCGAGAAGGTCTCGTCATAATCAACCCCCTCTTTTTGGGTAAAACCCTTAGCCACTAGCCTTGCTTTGAAGGTCTCTACCTTCTCGTCTACTCCTTCCTTTCTCTTGTAGATCCACTTACACCCTATGGGTTTTACCCCATCCGGTAAGTCTACAAGATCCCAGACTGAGTTAGAGTGCATAGACTCCATCTCGAGATTCATAGCTTTAAGCCATTCCTCTTTATCAGGATCTTCCATTGCATTCTTAAATGTCAATGGATCATCCATACTATCAGCAGAGACAACACTTTGTCCATCACCTATACCTAAATAGCGTTCAGGTTATCTTACAGCCCTCCCACTACGTCTAGGTGATAGTGTATCCTGATCAGGAACCATCTGACTCTCAGTTGTTTATGGATTAACAGCTCTTGTTGATGAAGCACTAGTTTCACCAGGCTTCAACTCATTCAATACAATCTTGGAACGAGGTTTATGGTCACTAATATAATTGTCCTTAAGAAATGTTGCATTTGTCGATACAAATACTTTGTTATCTTCGGGACTATAAAAGTGTCCATATCTGGTCTCCTTGGAATATCCTACAAACAGGCAGACCACAGACTTGGGGTCTAACTTTCCACTTCTATTTTTCAACACGTGTATTGGACACCCCATATACGGAAATGGCCGAAACTAGCTTTACAACCATTCCACAACTCTAGGGGAGTCTTAGGAACAGATTTGGATAGTACTACATTCAAAATATATGCCGCTGTTTGTAATGCATATCCCCAGAAAGAATTTGGTAATGATGAGAAACTAATCATAGATCTCACCATTTCCATCATGGTTCTATTTCTCCTCTCTGTTACACCATTTTGCTGAGGTGTACCGGGAGCTAAGAGTTGGGAAACTATCCCATGCTCGACCATGAAGTCTTCAAACTCTTGGCCACAGGTACTCACCTCCACGATCTGATCGTAGTGACTTGATAGTCCTACCTAATTGATTTTCAACTTCAGCTCAGAATTCTTTAAAATTTTCAAATGTTTCCAACTTTCGTTGCATCAGGTAGGCATATTCGTATCTTGAGTAGTCATCTATAAAGGTGACATAATACTCATAGCCGACCCTAGCTCTAGCATTCATCGGTTCGCAAACGTCTGTATGTATGAGTTCTAGTGGCTCTATAGCTCTAAGCCATTTTCCAGTAAAAGGTCTCTTAGTCATCTTACCTTCTAAACATGATTCGTAGACATGTAAGGTGCCAACCTTTAACTCACTTAAAGGTCCGCTTTTTACTAGTCTGTCTATCCGATCAAGGTTAATATGACCAAGCCTTAGATGCCAGAGATACGTGTCATTATCTGGAGAAATCTTATGTCATTTAGTTTTTAGTTTTTCAACCTTAAACATTTCGGTGTTAAGCAGTGTAGTATGTATTAACGGTCTTAACACATACAAAGTATTTTCATTAATTCCTGAACAAATATTCAGACCATTCTTTCCAATAATAACCCACTTATTGTTAAAAGAAACAGAATACGATTGTTCTAACAATTTAGAAACGGAAATCAAATTCAGTGTAAATCCATGAATATAAAAAACATTGTTCAATAATAAAAAAAACTATTATTATTACATAATTGCAATCTTATTGCTCCCACTTCTTTGGCCGACGCGACATCCCCCGACCCCACACGCATTGAGAAGGCTCCCTCCTCTAGCTGTGTCCAAGAATTAGTCCACTGCAAAGAAGAACAAACATGGTTAGTGGCCCCCGAATCAACTCTCCGGGGTGAAGAATCATCTTCCACTAAACAAGATTCAAGAACAAATAAATCATATTTACCTTTCGTCTTTTTCTTCTTGGCTACCTCCTTCAGGTATTGAGGATAGTTTCTCTTCAAGTGCAAGACCTTGTCACAATGAAAACATTTTCCATTGCCATGGTCGGTAGAGGCGCCCTTCTTTTTGCTTTGGGCTTTCTTGGGTTTCGGCTTACCCTTCGCCTTCCCAGCAGACCTCTTCCTCTTCTTATTATTAGAGGAAGATGGTTCTGTAACATTTGCCTCACCGGTCTTACTTTTGCTATCCTTAGTTAAGGACTCAAAAGTAGCGAGCTCATTGAGCAACTGAGTGAGACTGAACTTTAGCTTTTTCATCTTATAGTTACTCTTAAACTAATCGAAACTCTTTGGAAGAGTCATCAATATGATGCTCACTTGACTGGGTTCGTCAATGGCCCCGCCATTGACTTCTGTCGTGTTGAAGTAGGACATAATGCTAAGGACATGTTGCCGAACTGATGTACCTTCCTTCATGCGAGCAAGCATAGCAGAACGAACAGCTTCGTATCACTTTTGCTCGGAGGGCTGCCCGAACATAGCTTGCAATGACTCCATGATTTTGAATGCTGAATTCTTTGCTTCGTGCTTTGTGACAAGCACGTCTGTCATAGAAGCCAACAGATATGTTCGGGCCTTCTCATCAGATGAGACCCATCGCTGGTATGCCTCACGAACAGTTCGTGTGGCATTGGCAGTAGGCACCAGAGGACATTTCTCCGTAAGCACAAACTTGAGGTCTTTGGTGACCAATATTGTATTAATATTAAGTTTCCACTTAGTGTAGTTATCACCAGTTAATTTGTCGTTTACGAGAATTTGAAGTAATGCAGAAGACATAATTGTTGAAATAAATAAAACATTCATTCAGTCATTTATTAAAAAACAAGTGCGAGTGATTTGGCATAAATTTAAACATGATGCATGAACATGTTTAACGAACTAGAAATACCCAAAAAACAGTTACTATACCACAACAATCCAACATACCACAAAGAAATGCCGCCTTAGAGTCGGTCAAGCCTTTGCATGTTGGACCGAGACATTCTCAATCAAATGATATTCTAGAATAACTCTTATTCCATACCATTCAACCATCGTTTATTCAGTCAGGTTTTCAATTAACAAAACTTAATCAAAACCTTCATGAGTGTAACCCACCATTTCAGATCTCACGAGCTTAACTCGAGAATTGCCGTCTTAGGGTCGGTTAATCTCGAAATACCCTCAGAAATTCTATCCGTTAGGAAGTCAACCTTAGTATTAATCTTTGTGAAAACCCTCCTTTAGGGAGGTCGAAAGCAAAGCCGTCATAGGCCCCACTCGGATCTGACGGTGTTGAACTAATGATGGAGACTGTGGGATATATATGTCATGTATCCCTCTCCCACTCATTATTTTTAAAAATAGGGTTTTCTATTATCCGTTAATGCACTTAGATTCTACAGGATCAAACGGCTAACTTTAATCAAGTTATCTAGCGCATTAATAAATCCATTATTAGAAACAAACTCCAATTAACTAATAAATTATTAATGATTTTTAACTTTTAAAAATCAAATCTATTAGTGAATAATCTAAGCTTTTGTAAACTATTTACTAAGCTCAGATTATTATGATAGTGTTTACCAAGTTTTAACAATTAAAACTCTAACACTTTATTTGGTTCATTTATTATTAGGTTATTAATCATATTAATACTAATTATAATAAATGACCCTATTAATCTAACTTATTAAACACTTTAATAACTAGATTAATATTAATGAGAATTAACAAGTTTTCTAACTACTAAAAAACTAATCTCATTTTCATAGCCAATAATGTATTTACTGATTTTAATCATATTAAAAAAATACATAAAAAATTAGCCTATGATGCATGTATGACATATCAAATATATTTGTGTAAGCACATCCTATTTAAATGACATACATATGCATGATAAGGCTTTTATCATCACATAATATAAATTATACATGAATTGACTGAGTACTGTGGATTATTTAACCTAAAAAATTTAGAATCTAAAATTATAAAAATACCCCCAAAGCATTCCTTGGTCTTCTTGTAATTTCTGAGTCTTCCAGTCTATTCAGGTCACTCCGATTCAGCTCATGAATCCGAAATAGGAAATCCGCACGGAACGCACTAGGCAACACTTGCCAACGGAACCGTGCAAGACAATGTGAACAGTGCCGTGAACAGTATTTGTGAACAGTACCACATGCCTAGTGAACAGTGTCCGTGAACAATGCCACGTCGCGCGTATTTTCGATTTCGCCCTTCTTTTTTTTTTCAAGTCTTCAATATAGGTTATTATATATATATATATATTGTATAGGATACAAACATATGTGATGTGCGTGAATCAAAGTTGGTGCACGCTTACACCAAGTGAAAATGAAAAAGAAAAAGAAAATTATAACATATATATATATATATTTTAATAACTAGAATTGTTCTAGTTTTGTTTTCTCTTGGAAGAAATTGTTTCTTCTTTTTTTTTCTCTATTTCCTTTTAAGTTCCTGAGTACATGACGCGTCCATATGCAGTTACCAGTTCCGGGAATAGATAGGAAGATCGGTGGTACAGACCAGGAGCATATCGTGAAGTGAAGGAGCCTCCAAACGTTGGTAAGGTTCTATATATATTTTTAATATATTGATTACAATTTCATGTGTTTACATATTGTATGTATTAGTTCCAGAAAAATAATTATGATCTCAAGTTCACTGGTTTCAGATTAATTATGATATGTATAATTTTTTTAAAAAACCTATTTCCGCTGCGTTACCAGTGAACGGGGTTCCAACAATCTTTCCATGCTATCATGGCTTTTCCTCTCTTCTTGTACTTCAAGTTACTACACATGAGAGCTATGTGACCAAGTCCTCCATATTCAAAGCATTGAATGACATTTCTTGAAGGCTTGTCTTGACTAGCTTCACCTTTCTTGAGAGGAGCCTTACTTTTTACCTCATATTCTTTGGAGTTCATTCCCTTCTTGTGAGATTTGATAACTCTCCTAATTCTGTCTATCACGAGGGTCATCTCCTCATCGGAATCATTTTCTTCATTTTTCTTCTTCAAGGACTGATCGGTCTATTTCTATATATGTTTTAGGTCTCCATTTCCTATTATTTGTGCTTTGTTCTTGGATGAAATTAGGTATTTTATGTGTTTGTTGAGCATGTGTATGTCACATTCCTTATATGAAGTGTTTGATGGTACTTTCAAGGAAAGAGCTTAAACGAGAAGAAAAAGGGCAAAACTGTCAACAACTGCTGCATAGGTCGCTCTCTATGCATGGCACTAACAACAGCTTAGCTAGCGGTACATTCCAGTTGGCTTTCTGTTCTTTCCAGACATCAACCTCAACCACGGTCTATACCGCGCAACACTTCGGGAAAGGTAAAATTTTGGCCAGTGCAAAACAGAAATATTGCGAGGACCATATCTCTTAGCTCCGATTAAACTGTGTATCCTACCACCTATGGATAGAAAGCCCCGGAAGTCTAGTTTCTAACACACGTTTTGGATCGCAATTCCGATATTCCTAGAAGAAGTTATGCTAGTTTTAGTATTTGATGGTCAGATCAGTCATAATTCCATGAATAGTGACGAGATTTATTTTGTTAGTTGTCGGAACGGGAAATATTACCTTCTTGGGCATGAGTGTGAGTCTTGGGAAACAAGTTGACACCTAATCCTTAAGTAATCAATTTTAATGGTTTAGGAAAGAAATAAAATCCTAAAAAGGTAGAGTTCCAAAAGGGAATTGATTTCCTTGTTGTTTAAGGACATGACTTAGCATCTACACCTATTTAAACCCCTAATTTCGAGATATTGAAGCCAAGGGAGATCCCAAGCCACCAAGGGGGCCGTCCCCCACCACTCCATCACCTTACATCACCTTACAACTTCCATTCATCCTTACACATCGAAGATTTGAAGACGAAGAATAATTCATCATTGAAGATTTGAAGAACTCATTGAAGGCCAAGATGGGTTTATCTTTTCTTTCTCTTCTCTTGTTATTTTCAAGATGTGTAATTAACTCATATTAGGGAATCAATATGAACCTCTATGAATGCTCTTTGTTAGAATTGATTATATTTTCATAATTCAAGTTTTGATTCATTCAATTTACTCTATGTCATAATTCTTTATTTGTGTTAATGCATGATTATACGCTGACATGAATTTAGGGTTTTGATAATTTAATAATTGAGTTTGGAGTGTTGATTTACACGCAATCATAATTAATATTCAATTGAATGAATAAAACTGATCTTAGCATTGATTTATGCAAGTAGGTTTTGGTTCATTAGTTCTTGAACTTAATGGGTTCTCAGTTATAGTTTGCGCCATTGATTTATGGGTAAATTATGATTGAGAACAATTGATTCATCCCAGGAATCACTACAAAAAAGGCTATTGGGACGATTTTTTTTCGTCCCAATAGCCCAAAATTCGTCCCTGTTGACCTATTGGGACGAAATAAATTCGTCCCAAAATCCATCGCTTCAGGTGGGTCGCAAGAGCTTTGTTGGGCAAAAATTGAAATTCGTCCCTAAGAATGCCTATTAGGACGAAACATAAATATATTAAAAAATTTATCATTTTGGGACGAAATTTGGATTTTGTCCCAACAGATACACTATTGGGACGAAAGCATTTCGTCCTAACAGAGGAAGAGAGAAAAAAAAATTCAACATCTTGAACTCATGACCTATCAGCGAGCCCACCCTACACACCTCGCCACACACTAGCACACCCCATCCATTATATCCCCTCCACCAACGTATTTGTTGGGTCTTGAACTCATGACCCACAGCGTGAGCGGTAGCTTTACCACCAGACCAAATGTTTTATTTGTTATTATTTGCACAATATTTATATATAATCTATAAGGTTGTTAAATTTCCATTGATTATTTTAAATCAAACTCTTATTGGAAAAAGCAATTGTTTGATCAATTTAAATTTATTCCACTAATAAAATTTTAAAAGTAAAATTTAAATTTCAATGATGGTTATGCACATCCCTTCCACACCTAGTGGTTAAATTTCGAGTCATACCATACGTATTTTACAAGCATGTGTGTGGAGTTTTCTCTCGGTTTGTGAGAGCATCCCTCTCTTCGGTTGTGAGAGTTGAAGTTTATATATAACCTCTCTTCGATAGTAGGAGTAGTATTCTGGACCGTGCTTGTATAGTCTAATTAATCTCGTAGGTCCCGGAAGTAGTTGTATTTCAAAAAAAAAAAAGATAGACATATTATAAAATTTTAATTTCTATTGGGACGATTATTTTTCGTCTTTTTGCATTCGATTGTGTAGAGCTCAAAAAATTACACTACACAACTTCAACTTTGATAAGTAATGCAAAACTATTTATATATAATGTAAATATGTTATTAAATTTTTTTTTTTAATTAAAATTAAAATTGTGTTGAACAAATTTAAAAAAAATTATTACTAGATAATTTAAATTGATTCCAGTAATCTTTATATTATTTTGTATGATATACAAATGGCTATTAAAAAACAATTATTAGATAATATTTTATTAAACTATTAGATTAATGGTTACAAGAATGAACCAGGAATAAAACTCCCGCTTGAGACAACTTCAATCATTAGATAAAAACATATATTGTCAGATCAAATGGTTATCGTTAATCGTACACGGAAATAATATATATATATATATAATTTTTCTTAATTTTTTGAATTAATATAAAAGTGAAGCAAATTTAATTATTAATATGTCTCTTAGGAAAAAAATTAAAAATAATAATGATAAAGAAAAAAGAAAAATATAATCCCGATAAATCATTATCAGCAGTAAATATTATGTTTGTCTTAATAAGTCCTCAAGTCTATAATTTTTTTTTTCAAAAAAAAATGTCCAACTTTTTAGGGACGGATAATTTTCGTCCCAATAGGATTTCTATTGGGACAAATGATTTATTTCGTCCTAATACATATCCTATTGGGATAAATTATTTTCATCCCTAAATGTCTGGTTATTTTTACACTTTTTAGGGACGAATAATTATTTTTGTCCCAATAGACAATCTATCGGGACAAATATTTTTCATCCCTAAAGGTCTCGTCGGCGGTCAGATTTGTCCTTTTTAGGGACGGATAATTTGTTTCGTCCCAATAGACGTTCTATTGTGACGAATTTTTTCGTCCCTAAAGATTTCTTTTCGTCCCTAAAGGTTTCTTTAGGTTTGAAATCTTTAGGGACGAATATGTTATTGCGTCCCAATAGACGTTCTATTGGGACGAATAAAATTCGTCCCAATAAATTTAGTCCATATAGCCCAATTTTCTTGTAGTGATTATACTGTAGTAATCATACTTAAGATAAGAACGAACCCTTAACATGATTAATATCTTTCACAAGCCAATTCGAAACATTGAGTAAACATAGTAGGGGAGCATTGATGACCTAGTTTTCCATCCATTGATCACAAACCAATTTTCTCTCAATTGCTTGCTTTGAATTAATTTAATTTAGTTTTAGTTTTAGTTTTGAATCAAACTCAACAATCTTCTGGTTACTTTTAGTTTAATTAGAATTAAAATTAGTTATCAATCAATAAATCATTTTTCCTTGTGGGAACGATCCTTACTTGCCGCTATGCTAATCTTCACGATTCATGCACTTGCGAGTGAGTATTTTATAACACGATTTTACACATCTAGGACCTTTGAAAACTTTCAATGAAGTCTTCATAACTCAAACCCTCATCACTTAAGTTCTTGGAACTTGAACTCTCTTCATCGAAGCATCTACCACTTGTGCTCTCATGTCACTCATCATCCGAACTAGCTTCTTTGTTGTTGACTTCAAGTGATGAATGTCTTGTAGCCGTTTTAAGTTGTCACCATATAAAGCAGAAAAGGCAATGTGATTCCTTTCACATCTCTTGGAACCCGAAGAACACTCTCACTTTCATTACAAGAGTAAGCCTTTGATTTGCCTTTTCGACTCTTGGTCTTCGAGTTACCACAATCTGTGGAGATGTGCCCATAGCTACAACAATCAAACCTTGAAGTTTTATCTTTAAGGTACCCAAATTCTTATCTTCTTCTTTCACGGTACCTTTGTCGGTGATTCTTAGAATCTACCAAGCTTCTCGACATCTTGAGTGGTTTGGATGAGTGTGGCTTGATTCTCATCCAATGCACAAGATAAGGCATGGATGCCCTTTAAGTTTCATTCTACAGCCTCGAGTTCGTCATTCATCCATTTAGACTTGGGCTTAGGCACATAAGCCCCATTCTCTAATCTCTCTGTGGGAGGTGAGTATCCCTCTTCCACGCACATCCACACATGCTCATCGATGTTCAACAAAACGACTTTCATCTTCCTTTCCAAAAGGAGTAGCTATCTTCGGTGAGCAATGGCAGTTCAGAGAGTCAATGCATCCTCTAACATCTGAATGCCACTCATAGTGTTTAATGAATGAGATGAATGATGAATGCAATAAACAAAATGCACATGAATGCAATGAACAAAATACACACAAATGCAAGACACAAAAGCGAGAGCAAGGATCACCTAAGTATGTCTAGGAACCCGTTCTGATACCAGTTGAAGATAACCTAAGTGTGTCTAATACAACCTAGAGGGAGGGTGAATGAGTTTTTAATCGATTATTACCAACTTTTTCCCATAGTCAATATTAAGAATAAAACTCAATTCAAACAATAATAAAAATCAAGTAAAGTGCGAAAATTAAAGAACACTTGATTTTTACATGAAAACCCTCCAAATGGGAAAAACCACGGGACTAGCAGCGCTAGCCACTTGACCATAAAAATCCACTATATGAAAAGAAGATTACACCCTCAAGTGATACACAAACTCTCACTGTCGATAACCTCGGGCTATGGATATTACCACTCACCACTTTTGGTTCTATCTCTAGTGATATCCCCCGATCCACTACTCTTGGAGTGAACACCTCCTAGTTTACCAAACGAGCCTTTTATATTGGCTATTGGCAACCAATGCTTGTCAACCAATCTTTGGTTGCAAGAGTTCACTTGCTTGTGCAACTTCTTCTAGAAGCCACAAGACTTTGACTCATTGAAGAGAAATAAATATGTCTAGGTGAACAATCAATGAATGCTCACTACAAAATATGCTAGACAAACATAAAATGCTTATCTAGATGATTAGATGTAGATAATGCAATATAATGACCTAGTTATCAACAAAGCCTACATGCACAGACATGAGGTCTCAATTAGATTTGTAGAGAATTCTAACAAACTGTTAACATCCATTTTTGGCAGGGGTCTAAAGAAGAATTTTTCATCCACTAGGTACCTAGTAAGATCTAGACCGGGACCAGTTCCCAGATACCTGGAGAAACCAGCGCTGTAACATATTCCTAATGAACTCTGTCAATGTCAATGTAGAGAGTTGCCGTGCAAATTTCAGGCATGAGTTTATACGCTCTGCAACATTTGTTGTCATCACCATGTACCTTCGTTGGGGACAGTGTACACGGGACCATTTTTATGGACCAGCAGCTTCAACATAATCAAATGTTTCTTGTGCAGGTTACGTAACTCATCTATGTACCGGTTATATTTCAATTCAGTGTATGCTCTAGCTATTTTCTCCATTATGGCGGTAACATCCTTTCTGTTAAATCATTTTTTAACATTTTCAGTGAAGTGCCAGCAACATATGGTATATGTTGCATAAGGGAACACTTTAGAAATCCCTGCTTCAATGCTTGCATGTCAATCGAAATGAAAACCAGATCATCTATATGACCAAGGACACCCTTTAAACAATCCAAAAACCATTCCCATGAAAGGTTATTTTCTGAGTCGCCGTACCCAAAAGCAATTGGATACACCTGTTCACTTCAATATTGTGCAGTTGCAACAACATTGTCCCCCCGAATCTTCCCTTCAAATGGGTACCATAAACTGCAATAACATGACGCATGAACCTTTGGAAACCTCTAAGTGAGGCCTCCAATGCCATGAAAAAGTACATAAATTTACCATCATCAGCGCACTGTAAGTCAGTGATTGTGCCAGGATTTTGTTGTTCCAGCACGTAACCAAAAGACGGCAGTTGTTGGAAGGTTTCTTCATGCGTTCCATAGGTCAGTCACAATGCATAATGCAGGGCTTGATGTGCCTTACTGTACATGATTTGGATGCCATACATTGTTTTCATATCGGTGATTATGTCCTTGGGACGCATGAGATGACCATCTTGTTGTTGAAGTCTAGGTGCAACGACTTCTCCAATTATGACTGCACTAGCTTGTCGGTGGCGACAGTAAATCTCCTCCAAGGGACAATGTGTTCGTTGACAAAACTTCTTACTTGGAAGTACATCCATTCATCTCTCCTCACCGCTCTTAATTTCCACGTATACTTGCCAATCAAACAAACCAGATGTAACGTTGTCTTATTGGACCTTTTCACCTTTCATTTGAAGTTCTGCCGTATTGCAAAAAAAGCCAACTAGTCTCTCAAATCCTTTTTAGTCGGAAAGAATTGACCTTTATAAATCATACTTGTATTTTCTTCTGCTACCAAGGTGCTACTTCTACCAATACCAAACGAGTATGAATCTGCTCCGGGAATAACCCACATTGTGGCATTATCAGAATCATCCGCAGATACATTATGCCGGACCTCGGAAGTACCAGACATATCTGCTGCAGTGCAACTAATCCTTGTACACGTCTTCCACGTCTTTGAATTTAGACAGACACTTCATCAATAATCTCTAAGTGATCTAACGGATCAATATTTGTCTTATTATCCACCTTCTCGTTCCGCCCAAGGTTCGGTTTGGTGTTCTGCTCATTGTACATGTTATTGTACATCTCATTGTATTGCTTATTGTACTGCCCATCATTCATCTCAATTCGACAACCAAACACATCGCCGAATTGTGGTTCAACTATATCTGCATGGTCGACCACTACCGGTGGGACAACACACATGTTTGCCCGACCTTCGGTTGCACTCTTTTGTGTAAACACTTGGTTGCTACTGCTAGCGGATCCAAATTGTTGGGTATTTTCACCAGGAGGAATATCATTCCCTATCACATCTCGGGTTGCCCTCTCAGTTAGACTAACACATACTTGAGGGATCTCCCGATCTTCCCCTAGCATAAACTGAACATCATCGTCATTTCTTAATAACATACGACATGCAGTGCCAGGAATGATGGATATTGACTGTAGATCAACACTGTGTTTGTTTACATCATACTTGACAACGGTATGCATGATTGACACCAATTCTTCGTAAGTCATATTCTATGACACATACATTCCTTGGTTATCGGATCCAACAAACGTCTGACTTCCGTCGGGTAACTACTCCTATCGACCATTGTAAGATATTACTATTCTCACCCGATTCATTCTCCTGTAAAATTCATCATCACAAACCATGCTTTATTAAAAAATTATTTTAATATTTTCAAAGATGTCTGAATAAGATGTTAACAATAGGGTCAGGAAAAGGTTTATACCAAACGCTTGGGTCAGGTAT
>CM065639.1:65168106-65381879 GCA_033220585.1 Dipteronia sinensis | reverse complement strand
GCTATGGCAATGAAGAGAGAGCCAAGAACTATAATCACACTTCTTTGGTAGTGATTCGAGGAAGTTATCTAGCTCATATCGTGCAGTTAGGATTGCTAAGAACATTAATAGGGAAGTCAAGGAAAAACTATAATCAACTTCTTTGGTGGTGTTTCATTTTTCTTATTTTTCGATTCCCTTCGATAAGTGAATGACTGAATGTAACTTCCTCCCCTCATACAAAACATAAGACAATATAGTATTTATAAACTTCATATAACATACATTTGATATGTTAATTAATATCATAGTATAATAGGTAACATCGTTAACTCTCTTCAGTATAAATATTAAATAATGAAGTGTGCTAGGATTAGTTATCAAATCTTGATGGTAAGCTAGAGTTTAAAAAACCAATTCATCCGGGGATTATTGTATTTGCCAGCTTTAATTTGCTATGCTAAAAATGAGTAGTATTAAAATAATTGAACATAATCGATACCTTAAACCCACTGTAATTCTCTTTGCATTTGTAATGCTGCCCCTGAAACTGAAAACAGCTTAAAAGCAGGAGCCAATTCCCCTGCCAAGTGTGAAGTGACGCCATCCGATTCTATAATATATGAACCCAAATTCTTAGTAGTTGTTGTAGAGATCTCTTTTATTACATTGACTATGTTTTCTTGCCGATATTCAATAGCAGCTTGCAATATGTTTCGATGAGGCAATACTCGTAAGTTTATCAAATCTGGAAATTGTAGTAAAAGGGTCCTTACAATCTCTTCAATCCCACATTTAATGGTGCTATAAAGATGTAATTTGGATTTTTAAGAAAATGTTCGATTTCCTGAAAGCTTATGTTGGAAAGTTGTGTGCAAACATGATTTTCTAATTCAACTGCACATTCATGTTTCAACTTCGCATCTCGAACCATGTTTACAGAGGGTGCTGAAAGTGAAAATCAGACAAAATACAGAAGTAAATTAGTTGAAAATCAGATAAACTATAAAAGTTATAAATCGGTAGAAGACAAATTATTGGATAACTTAGTACAATTTACCAAGTCTAAAATGAGGTTTAAAAAACTCGACTGAAGTATACTGTATACATTGTCCGCTTTAGAAACACTTTACCTCACGGGTTTGTTTGTGGGCCTTGCAACCCAAAACACTTCTACACCTTTGAAAGCTCGCATAGTATTTAAACTAATAAGAATCCCCTCTCAGTGGAATTGTGAGATTGGTAGCTTACACTATAATCCAACAAAGCCCACACAAGATCGGTCGAGTTTTCCCATATACTGTATATATGGTGTATTATACATGGTAGCTTTCCAGAGTAATCTCTTGAACCATTGGACTGTACAAAAGACAAGATAAGCTTGTTAATTGATCATGTTAATGGACTTGGATAAGAACAACTATTATAAATGGAGATCAAATTTTCGTTTATAAGATCCGTTTCAAAAATTAATTTACATGATTTACATACATCAGAAAACTTCTCATATATACAGTAGAATCCTCTAAATTAATATTCTTGGGATCCACCATTAAGTATTATTTATAGGAGTTATTAATTTGAAGGGTTTTACATCGTAAAGTGTTATTTTGTCTTTAAAACGTGTGGAGGTCGGTTTTCTTGTTTATGTAAGATTTCTTTTTGGGATTTATTGTTAAGTCGGCAACTTGAAAGTTTTTTTTTGTTCTTTTAGGATTCCAAATTTATGAAAGATTGTTAAGGAAATTTCCAATTCCTTTTGGGAATATGATTTACTTAAACACTAAGAGCATCTCCAATGCAAACTTGGCTTGTGGAAAAAAAAAAAGATGTCACGTAGGAATAATAGACATTCTGTAAATAAATTGTGTCTCCAATACAAACGTGTATATCCAACCTCAAGCTGACGTGGCAAAAAAAATAGACATTATCAACATGACCGTCCACTTTCAGACGGCCTGTTGCACAACCTTTTTTAGGTTGACTCAACAAACATTTAAAATTGATATTAATTTTTTCATCTATTTTTGGGTAAGGAAATAAAATAAAAAGAAAATAGGAAATAAAATTGGACACGTTATTAAAACAAAATGTGTTTTAAACGAAGCATGGAGACCAAATTTTAAGTTGATTGTCTATCTTTTTTTTGATAAGGTTAAACTTTCATTAAGCCCAAAGGCAAACAGGGAACACGAAGAACAACAACACCAAAGAAAACTCCTAACTCTGGAGAAAAAGGAACAGAACAAACAAAACAGCACACCCAAAAAGGACAAGAAACATAGACGCCCACTCAGAGCGAAGAACCCTTCCCAGAAGCCTCCCGACTCCAGCTTCAGCCCGCAAAGTTGTTGTTGTTATCAAGTCCATATTTATGCCACATAGGAAGTAAGTCTCTTGACATTGTTGTCATGTCAACAATTATTCATATACAAACCATTTTTGCATTGGAGATGCTCTAAGGATAATCACCCTATAAATATTGAGAATTATTCTTTGGTTGTATATAACAACCGAGATCTCAAGATATACCTAAAAAAATTCTATTCCTAATAGCTCCTAAAAATTCTCTCTTTTCTATCATCTTAGCATAACAAGAGGACAATTAAAAGATGTAAGATGAAGTCAAAAAATCAAACATAGTGGCTTTGTGCAAACCAGTATCTTCAAGTACTTTTTTTAGTTATTATATTTTGTATTTTTATAGAAATATTAATTTATACAACAGTCGGGACCGAAATTTTACACTATGTTTCAAAAAAGAATTATCAATTATTACGATAGAGGAGTTATTAATTTTTTACATTGGCCTGAGTCGGGACCGGGATTTTTTATTACATAGAGAAGATATTAATTTATAGGAGATTACTTTATAGGGGTTCTATTGTATAAGAGTCGAATTGCACGGATCCGGTCCATAAGTTTATTTGGAAGCTTGGGGATCTGCCCCCCCCCCCCCCCCCCCCCCCCCCCCCCCCCCCCAAGATAGAGATTTTTCTGTGGCAGTTGTGGAGAGGAAAAGTGTTTGTGAAGGATGTTCTGACAGACGTAGAATAGACCTATTATCGAACCTGGTATGCACCTTTTGCAGAGTAGAAAAGGAGACAATAGACCATCTTTTCCTTCATTGCTCATGATCAAAGTCTCTATGGCAGATTTATATGGCACGGTGGGAAATCTGTTTTTATGCGAATCACACTGTGAGTGAATGGCTAGAAGGATGGAGTGGTTTATGCCCTACTTCCAATCAGGAGAGAGTATGGTGCTCATATATATATATATATATATATATATATAGCTTCTATGTAAACATAATTAATTCTTTTTTGCCATTTCAAAAAAAATACAAGTTTTTCAATGAACTTCATTGTTATTCAAGTTTTCTTTCAAGCTTTTCTGTTTTAGTCTCTTAGGGTGTGTTTGGTACGGGGACGGGACTGAAATGGACAGGACTGGATTAGACTGGACTGTTGTTTCATTTTGTATTTGAAATGTCTGGGACAGAACTGTGGACTGTACTGTTATGCATTTGGTATGGTTGGGACATGACGGGACAAGAGGTTCAAATGACCAGAGTGCCCTCATTATTCTGTCTAATGTTTGTTATCACATAATAATTACATATGAGACATGACAATCAGTATTTATTTAATTTTGTTAAATATATATTTTTATATGTCATATTTAACAATATTGTAATTGAAATATTATAATATTTAACAAAAACTAGAGGTTCAAAGACCTCTAGTTTTCAATTACAATATTATTATATTTAACACAAAGAGTAATATTGTAATTGAAATATATTATAATTATTTAATATTATAATATATTAATATGCAATATTATATATATATATATATATAATAATATGATACATTATATTATTATATAATAAAATATACAAGATATATATAGATATATACAGTGGTTCTCTTATAAGGGATCCTTTATTTTAATTTCGGTAAGGACCATGATGAAATCACATCCATTTTTATGAATTTTGATCTGAATTTTTTGTATATGATATGTTCAATAAAATCTACCTATGAATAAAATTTGAGAAATTTTCAAGTAATGCAACTATTTGTCTTGAATTTCCTTATATGTTGCCTATTTTCTGATGTCTTCATATTTAATAAAATTGGGATAAATAGTTATAGTGCTTGAAAAATTCTTAAAGTTTATTCATATATAGATTTCATTGAACATATCATATAATAAAAATTTCAGATCAAAATTCATAAAAATGAAAGTGATTTCATCATGGTCCTTACCGAAATTAAAATAAGGAATCTCTTATGAGAGAACCACTCTAGATATATAATATTAAATATTAACATATAAAAAATATAATATATTAAATATATTATATAATGTATATAATATATATTACAATATATATATATATATATTATATGTATCATATATATATATAATAATAATAATAATATATATATTCGATATATTAAATATTATTATATAGTATATATAGGATATCATATATATATATATTTTTATTATTACATGTGTATATATATATTATTGTATAGGTAATAATATTATTATATAGGTAATAATATTTAATATATTACATATTATTATATAATAATAAAATATAATATATTATATTATATATATTATAATACTTATATAAAATATAACATATATATATTATATTATATATGTATCCTATATATAATAATATATATATATATATATGATATATTAAATATTATTATATATAATAAATATTAAATATTATCACATGTATATATATATTATTATTATATAGGTATTAATATTATTATATAGATAATAATATTTAATAAATTATATATTATTATATATAATAATAAAATATTATATTATATATATATATATTATAATACATATATAAAATATAATATATAAATACACACACATGATATATTAAATATTATTTTATATATATAATATATATTAATTATTATTACATGTATATATATTATAATACATATATATAATATAATATAATATATAGTTTTTATATTTATATTACATATATATTTTATATAATGTATAATATATATAAAAATATTATAATATATACATATAATCATATATATATATATTCATTAATAATATATATTAATATATATATATATATGATGTATTAATATATCATAATATATAATATAATAAAGATTATAATATATATGATATATTAAATATTATTATAGATAGGATATATAATATTAAATATTATTATATTTAATATATTATATATAATAATACAATATATTATATCATTATATAATATATGTAATATTATTTAATATATAATATATAAAATATTATATATGTAATTAAAATATATATATATATATATATATATATATATATATATACATATATGTATAATATTGGACATGATTGTAATTGTTTGAAGATTTAAAGGGTAAATGTGTTTTTTTTGACGCTTGTCCAATGTCATGGGACAAGTAGTCCTAGGGTTTGAGGTGGGATAGTTTTTCTAATTTTTGTCCTACCTTATCATATTTTGTCCCATGCTAAGATCGTGTCAAACGTGGGACAAGAAAAAATTGTCCCACATTATCCTATTATATCCTGCGTACCAAACGCACCCTTAGAGTATTTGTATCAATCACTTGCAAGTCTTGAAACTTTCACAGCTACGAACTTACAAAAGATAATGAAAGCAAATACTGATTCCCAAGAAACTTAAGCGTTGCAAAATACATTTAATAAAGAACTGGAAAAAGAAAAAGCCATATTCTCATCAAATAATGCAATCTAAAAAAAAAACAAAAAAAGCCAATGTGAACAATTAAAGAAAAATAAAAAGAGAAATGAAATACCTTGAGTGCTTGATTGGTAGATAGTGACTTGAGATTCCACAGCTGATATGTATGGCTAATGCCAAACAGGAAACCAACCTAAATCTTTCATTTTTTAGATATATTAAAAAAAATTAATATAAAAAAGTCCTCACAAACAATCTTCTCCAGATAAATGATTGCATTCACATGAAAATTGCCAGAAACTTTTATAAGATTCCTCACACAGTTTATCTCATGTACATTGACCATTGTAAATTCTAACAGATCCAAGTTGCAGGTCTTGTAGATAATAGGATTCAAAGTATTTGATAAAGGAATGAAGATGTTTGGTAAAAGTACTGAGAGAAGAAGATAAGCTAAAACTTAGTGAACCACCATTAATGGTGAGAATCAGAGATGAGAGCTATGTTTATCGTTACACTGACAGTAGCCACATCAGCTAACTCTAACTAACGGTAGTTAACTAATCACTAATCTCAAACTAATATCACTTAATCACAATCATCTATTGATATAATCCTCAGATGACAAAAGATATTGTTTGAGCCTTGTTGTATATGCCGATACTCTGTTTTGACTTCATTTTGCCAGGTACATTTGCGTTGACACTTAGCAAGCTAGTTGGAAAATTGCATGCAATATGTTCAACCTTATCATTAGAGGCATAAACATTTTGAATTCTGATTATGAAAACATAATTACCAATGTCGCAAAATTTCAAATTCGGAAAACAATATTGCAAGGGAGAAATCATTTAACTGTCTACATTTGTCCCCCAAAATTGGGGATGGTTCAGTGTTTGATATTTTTCCTGGCGATAAATTGTTTGTTTCCCGTGGCTCTGATTATTAAGTTTACAATGCATGCAGTCTGTTGGTTTCACTGGAGCGCCATTTTTCATCGTTGCTGCTCTCCGGTTTTTCGTGTTCTTATTAACATTGTTTATGATATGCATCTGTCGTTGTTGTTGTCGAATAGAGCCTTACGACTATCCTCGAATGTGTTATGCACTCTCATTTATTTTCCTCATCCTGTTCACCATTACTGCAATGTAATGTATACTCTTCTCCTTTCCCTTGGTTTGTATTATTATTCATTACTCTATATTATGATTATTTATCTAGACACTACACTCAAAATATTCGCAATTTTCAGTGCTGGATCTGTTGTTCTCTATACCGGCGTTGGGAAGTTCATAACAAGCATAGATAACACACTTGATTATGCCGAGGATCAAGCAAAGTTTACCTCTGATGACCTCAAGAATGTCTCAATTTATCTTGACACAGCTAAGACTGTTGCTGTAAATTCTGTTTTTCTGCCATCAGAAATTCAGCAAGCTATCGATTCTATTGACAAGATGATCAAGTCTGCCAGTAAAACTCTTAATGATGAGACATCTAAGAATTCAAAATGTATAAACATTGCAGTGGATAACATGTAAACAAGAGCTCTTTAAACTTGTTCCTCTTCTTACAATGCCTTTTGGAATTTCTAACATCAAAACTTATACATCTTCATTATTTCTTATTATTATTGCTGCTATAATGCTTCTTCTCGCTTATCTTGGATTAGGTAAATCCTTTTCTCTTTACTGTTTTTGATGTAAAACAGCTGAGCATTAATTTCACTTACTATGATCAATCTAATTAACATATGGAATTTTTTTTATTATTGTTGTTCCGGTGTTCTCTATTTTCGGATGGTGGAAATGGTGAGAAATGTCACCTTTTTGGAGGTGTGTTAGACCCATGTCACTGCCTTAATAAGTTATGTTTAAAATGCACTTATTATGGTGAACTGTCAAAATTGACCTTAAATAATCAATTTTTTTTGTTGTCTTTGTACTTCCATCTCCACACTTAGAACACTGATATCAGTAACTCCTCTCTCTGTCTCTCTATAATAAACTTGTCTGAAAATAAACTTCTCGACGTTTTTCAGCACAACAAGGTAATATATTTCTGAAATACTTCTTTTGTATCCTGCATTTATGAGGTAATATATTTCTGAAATACTTCTTTTTTATCTTGCATTTCTGAGTCTTGTAACACTTTATCCGTTTCTTTTGTAAACATGAAGCTGTTTTGTGAAGTTTGAATCTGTGAATTTTGAATCTCCGAGCATTTGTAACCTCTGTCTGTGCCTTTGTAAACAATGTCCGAGCCTTTGTCCTAGCATTTTGGTAAAGTCTCCGAGCCTTTGTGTAAATTGTCTGAGCCTTTTAATCTAGTCTCCGAGCCTTTTAATATAGTCTTCGAGCCTTTCAATAAAGTTTCCGAACCTTTTAATATAGTCTCCGAGTCTTTTAAGAAAGTGTCTGAGCCTTTTACTAAAGGCTCCGAGCCTTTTAATAAAGTGTCTGAGCCTTTTACTAAACTCTCCGAGCCTTTATGAAGTTGTGTCCGAACCTTTTCCATAGCCTTTATGTCTATCACTAAAACTGTTTTCGAGCCTTTTACATAAGTCTCCGAGACTTTTACATAAGACTCCGAGACTTTTACATAAGTCTCCGAGACTTTTAATTGGTGAAGTGTCCGAGACTTTTAGAATAGTCTCCGAGGCTTTTTATGGACCGTCCGAGACTTTTTAAATAGTTTCCGAGCCTTTTATGGAGTATCCGAGACTTTTTAAATAGTCTCTGAGACTTTTAAATACCTGACCCAAGCGTTTGGTATAAACCTTTTCTTGACCCTATTGTTAACATCTTATTCAGACATCTTTGAAAATATTAAAATAATTTTTTAATAAAGCATGGTTTGTGATGATGAATTTTACAGGAGAATGAATCTGGTGAGAATAGTAATATCTTACAACGGTCGATGGGAGTAGTTACCCGACGGAAGTCAGACGTTTGTTGGATCCGATAACAAAGGAATGTATGTGTCATAGAATATGACTTACGAAGAATTGGTGTCAATCATGCATACCGTTGTCAAGTATGATGTAAACAAACACAGTGTTGATCTACAGTCAATATCCATCATTCCTGGCACTGCATGTCGTATGTTATTAAGAAATGACGATGATGTTCAGTTTATGCT
The DNA here is from genome assembly GCA_033220585.1 of Dipteronia sinensis. NCBI lineage: Eukaryota > Viridiplantae > Streptophyta > Magnoliopsida > Sapindales > Sapindaceae > Dipteronia > Dipteronia sinensis. Next base: position 65,373,013 of record CM065639.1, on the reverse strand, counting down.
AGGAGAAGATCGGGAGATCCCTCAAGTATGTGTTAGTCTAACTGAGAGGGCAACCCAAGATGTGATAGGGAATGATATTCCTCCTGGTGAAAATACCCAACAATTTGGATCCGCTAGCAGTAGCAACCAAGTGTTTACACAAAAGAGTGCAACCGAAGGTCGGGCAAACATGTGTGTTGTCCCACCGGTAGTGGTCGACCATGCAGATATTGTTGAACCACAATTCGGCGATGTGTTTGGTTGTCGAATTGAGATGAATGATGGGCAGTACAATAAGCAATACAATGAGATGAACAATAACATGTACAATGAGCAGAACACCAAACCGAACCTTGGGCGGAACGAGAAGGTGGATAATAAGACAAATATTGATCCGTTAGATCACTTAGAGATTATTGATGAAGTGTCTGTCTAAATTCAAAGACGTGGAAGACGTGTACAAGGAGTTAGTTGCACTGCAGCAGATATGCCTGGTACTTCCGAGGTCCGGCATAATGTATCTGCGGATGATTCTGATAATGCCACAATGTGGGTTATTCCCGGAGCAGATTCATACTCGTTTGGTATTGGTAGAAGTAGCACCTTGGTAGCAGAAGAAAATACAAGTATGATTTATAAAGGTCAATTCTTTCCGACTAAAAAGGATTAGAGACTAGTTGGCTTTTTTTGCAATACGGCAGAACTTCAAATGAAATGTGAAAAGGTCCAATAAGACAACGTTACATCTGGTTTGTTTGATTGGCAAATATACGTGGAAATTAAGAGCGGTGAGGAGAGATGAATGGATGTACTTCCAAGTAAGAAGTTTTGTCAACGAACACATTGTCCCTTGGAGGAGATTCACTGTCGCCACCGACAAGCTAGTGCAGTCATAATTGGAGAAGTCGTTGCACCTAGACTTCAACAACAAGATGGTCATCTCATGCATCCCAAGGATATAATCACCGATATGAAAACAATGTATGGCATCCAAATCATGTACAGTAAGGCACATCAAGCCATGCATTATGCATTGTGACTGACCTATGGAACGCATGAAGAAACCTTCCAACTACTGCCGTCTTTTGGTTACGTGCTGGAACAACAAAATCCTGGCACAATCACTGACTTACAGTGCGCTGACGATGGTAAATTTATGTACTTTTTCATGGCATTGGAGGCCTCACTTAGAGGTTTCCAAAGGTTCATGCGTCATGTTATTGCAGTTTATGGTACCCATTTGAAGGGAAGATTCGGGGGGACAATGCTTGTTGCAACTGCACAATATTGAAGTGAACAGGTGTATCCAATTGCTTTTGGGTACGGCGACTCAGAAAATAACCTTTTATGGGAATGGTTTTTGGATTGTTTAAAGGATGTCCTTGGTCATATAGATGATCTGGTTTTCATTTCGATTGACATGCAAGCATTGAAGCAGGGATTTCTAAAGTGTTCCCTTATGCAACATATACCATATGTTGCTGGCACTTCACTGAAAATGTTAAAAAATGATTTAACAGAAAGGATGTTACCGCCATAATGGAGAAAATAGCTAGAGCATACACTGAATTGAAATATAACCGGTACATAGATGAGTTACGTAACCTGCACAAGAATGCATTTGATTATGTTGAAGCTGCTGGTCCATAAAAATGGTCCCGTGTACACTGTCCCCAACGAAGGTACATGGTGATGACAACAAATGTTGCAGAGCGTATAAACTCATGCCTGAAATTTGCACGGCAACTCCCTACATTGACATTGACAGAGTTCATTAGGAATATGTTACAGCGTTGGTTTCTCCAGGTATCTGGGAACTGGTCCCGGTCTAGATCTTACTGGGTACCTAGTGGATGAAAAATTCTTCTTTAGACCCCTGCCAAAAATGGATGTTAACAGTTTGTTAGAATTCTCTACAAATCTAATTGAGACCTCATGTCTGTGCATGTAAGCTTTGGTTGATAACTAGGTCATTATATTGCATTATCTACATCTAATCATCTAGATAAGCATTTTATGTTTGTCTAGCATATTTTGTAGTGAGCATTCATTGATTGTTCACCTAGACATATTTACTTCTCTTCAATGAGTCAAAGTCTTGTGGCTTCTAGGAGAAGTTGCACAAGCAAGTGAACTCTTGCAACCAAAGATTTGTTGACAAGCATTGGTTGCCAATAGCCAATATAAAAGGCCCGTTTGGTAAACTAGGAGGTGTTCACTCCAAGAGTAGTGGATCGGGGGATATCACTAGGGATAGAACCAAGAGTGGTGAATGGTAATATCCATAGCCCGAGGTTATCGATAGTGAGAGTTTGTGTATCACTTGAGGGTGTAATCTTCTTTTCATATAGTGAATTTTTATGGCTCAAGTGGCTAGCGCTGCTAGTCCCGTGGTTTTTCCCATTTGGAGGGTTTTCATGTAAAAATCAAGTGTTCTTTAATTTTCGCACTTTACTTGATTTTTATTATTGTTTGAATTGAGTTTTATTCTTAATATTGACTATGCGAAAAAGTTGGTAATAATCGATTAACAACTCATTCACCCTCCCTCTAGGTTGTATTAGACACACTTAGGTTATCTTCAACTGGTATCAGAACGGGTTCCTAGACATACTTAGGTGATCCTTGCTCTCGCTTTTGTGTCTTGCATTTGTGTGTATTTTGTTCATTGCATTCATGTGCATTTTGTTTATTGCATTCATCAGCATTCATCTCATTCATTAAACACTATGAGTGGCATTCAGATGTTAGAGGATGCATTGATCTCTGAACTGCCATTGCTCACCGAAGATAACTACTCCTTTTGGAAAGGAAGAAGAAAGTCTTTTTGTTGAACATCGATGAGCATGTGTGGATGTGCGTGGAAGAGGGATACTCACCTCCCACAGAGAGATTAGAGAATGGGGCTTATGTGCCTAAGCCCAAGTCTAAATGGATGAATGATGAACTCGAGGCTGTAGAATGAAACTTAAAGGGCATCCATGCCTTATCTTGTGCATTGGATGAGAATCAAGCCAAACTCATCCAAACCACTCAAGATGTTCGAGAAGCTTGGTAGATTCTAAGAATCACCGACAAAGGTACCGTGAAAGAAGAAGATAAGAATTTGGGTACCTTAAAGATAAAACTTCAACGTTTTGATTGTGGTAGCTATGGGCACATCTCCACAGATTGTGGTAACTCGAAGACCAAGAGTCGAAAAGGCAAATCAAAGGCTTACTCTTGTAATGAAAGTGAAGAGTGTTCTTCGGGTTCCAAGAGATGTGAAAGGAATCACATTGCCTTTTCTGCTTTATATGGTGACAACTTAAAAACGGCTACAAGACATTCATCACTTGAAGTCAACAACAAAGAAGCTAGTTCGGATGATGAGTGACATGAGAGCACAAGTGGTAGATGCTTCGATGAAGAGAGTTCAAGTTCCAAGAACTTAAGTGATGAGGGTTTGAGTTATGAAGACTTCATTGAAAGTTTTCAAAGGTCCTAGATGTGTAAAATCGTGTTATAAAATACTCACTCGCAAGTGCATGAATCGTGAAGATTAGCATAGCGGCAAGTAAGGATAGTTCCCACAAGGAAAAATGATTTATTGATTGATAACTAATTTTAATTCTAATTAAACTAAAAGTAACCAGAAGATTGTTGAGTTTGATTTAAAACTAAAACTAAAACTAAATTAAATTAATTCAAAGCAAGCAATTGAGAGAAAATTGGTTTGTGATCAATGGATGGAAAACTAGGTCATCAATGCTCCCCTACTATGTTTACTCAATGTTTCGAATTGACTTGTGAAAAGATATTAATCATGTTAAGGGTTCGTTCTTATCTTAAGTATGATTACTACAGTATAATCACTACAAGAAAATTGGGCTATATGGACGAAATTTATTGGGACGAATTTTATTCGTCCCAATAGAACGTCTATTGGGACGCAATAACATATTCGTCCCTAAAGATTTCAAACCTAAAGAAACCTTTAGGGACGAAAAGAAATCTTTAGGGAAGAAAAAATTCGTCACAATAGAACGTCTATTGGGACGAAACAAATTATCCGTCCCTGAAAAGGACAAATCTGACCGCCCGACGAGACCTTTAGGGATGAAAAATATTTGTCCCGATAGATTGTCTATTGGGACAAAAATAATTATTCGTCCCTAAAAAGTGTAAAAATAACCAGACATTTAGGGACGAAAATAATTTATCCCAATAGGATGTGTATTGGGACGAAATAAATCATTTGTCCCAATAGAAATCCTATTGGGACGAAAATTATCCGTCCCTAAAAAGTTGGGCATTTTTTTTTGAAAAAAAAATTATAGACTTGAGGACTTATTAAGACAAACATAATATTTACTGCTGATAATGATTTATCGGGATTATATTTTTCTTTTTTCTTTATCATTATTTTTTTTAATTTTTTTCCTAAGAGACATATTAATAATTAAGTTTGCTTCACTTTTATATTAATTCAAAAAATTAAGAAAAATTATATATATATATATATATTATTTCCATGTACGATTAACGATAGACTATTTGATCTGACAATATATGTTTTTATCTAATGATTGAAGTTGTCTCAAAGCGGGAGTTTTATTCCTGGTTCATTCTTGTAACCATTAATCTAATAGTTTAATAAAATATTATCTAATAATTGTTTTTTAATAGCCATTTGTATATCATACAAAATAATATAAAGATTACTGGAATCAATTTAAATTATCTAGTAATAATTTTTTTTAAATTTGTTCAACACAATTTTAATTTTAATAAAAAAAACAAATTTAATAACATATTTACATTATATATAAATAGTTTTGCATTACTTATCAAAGTTGAAGTTGTGTAGTGTAATTTTTTGAGCTCTACACAATCGAATGCAAAAAGACGAAAAATAATCGTCCCAATAGAAATTAAAATTTTATAATATGTCTATCATTTTTTTTTTGAAATACAACTACTTCCGGGACCTAACGAGATTAATTAGACTATACAAGCACGGTCCAGAATACTACTCCTACTATCGAAGAGAGGTTATATATAAACTTCAACTCTCACAACCGAAGAGAGGGATGCTCTCACAAACCGAGAGAAAACTCCACACACATGCTTGTAAAATATGTATGGTATGACTCAAAATTTAACCACTAGGTGTGGAAGGGATGTGCATAACCATCATTGAAATTTAAATTATACTTTTAAAATTTTATTAGTGGAATAAAATTTAAATTGATCAAACAATTGCTTTTTCCAATAAGAGTTTGATTTAAAATAATCAATGGAAATTTAACAACCTTATAGATTATATATAAATATTGTGCAAATAATAACAAATAAAACATTTGGTCTGGTGGTAAAGCTACCGCTCACGCTGTGGGTCATGAGTTCAAGACCCAACAAATACGTTGGTGGAGGGGATATAATGGATGGGGTGTGCTAGTGTGTGGCGAGGTGTGTAGGGTGGGCTCGCTGATAGGTCATGAGTTCAAGATGTTGAATTTTTTTTTCTCTCTTCCTCTGTTAGGACGAAATGCTTTCGTCCCAATAGTGTATATGTTGGGACGAAATCCAAATTTCGTCCCAAAATGATAAATTTTTTAATATATTTATGTTTCGTCCTAATAGGCATTCTTTAGGGACGAATTTCAATTTTTGCCCAAAGAAGCTATTGCGACCCACCTGAAGCGATGGATTTTGGGACGAATTTATTTCGTCCCAATAGGTCAACAGGGACGAATTTTGGGCTATTGGGACGAAAAAAAATCGTCCCAATAGCTTTTTTTTGTAGTGATTCCTGGGATGAATCAATTGTTCTCAATCATAATTTACCCATAAATCAATGGCGCAAACTATAACTGAGAACCCATTAAGTTCAAGAACTAATGAACCAAAACCTACTTGTATAAATCAATGCTAAGATCAATTTTATTCATTCAATTGAATATTAATTAAGATTGCGTGTAAATCAACACTCCAAACTCAATTATTAAATTATCAAAACCCTAAATTCATGTCAGCGTATAATCATGCATTAACATAAATAAAGAATTATGACATAAAGTAAATTGAATGAATCAAAACTTGAATTATGAAAATATAATCAATTCTAACAAAGAGCATTCATAGAGGTTCATATTGATTCCCTAATATGAGTTAATTGCACATCTTGAAAATAACAAGAGAAGAGAAAGAAAAGATATAACTCATCTTGGCCTTCAATGAGTTCTTCAAATCTTCAATGATGAATTATTCTTCGTCTTCAAATCTTCGATGTGTAAGGATGAATGGAAGTTGTAAGGTGATGTAAGGTGATGGAGTGGTGGGGGACGGCCCCCTTGGTGGCTTGGGATCTCCCTTGGCTTCAATATCTCGAAATTAGGGGTTTAAATAGGTGTATATGCTAGGTCATGTCCTTAAACAACAAGGAAATCAATTCCCTTTTGGAACTCTACCTTTTTAGGATTTTATTTCTTTCCTAAACCATTAAAATTGATTACTTAAGGATTAGGTGTCAACTTGTTTCCCAAGACTCACACTCATGCCAAAGAAGGTAATATTTCCCGTTCCGACAACTAACAAAATAAATCCCGTCACTATTCATGGAATTATGACTGATCTGACCATCAAATACTAAAACTGGCATAACTTCTTCTAGGAATATCGGAATTGCGATCCAAAAAGTGTGTTAGAAACTAGACTTCCGGGGCTTTCTATCCATAGGTGGTAGGATACACAGTTTAATCGGAGCTAAGAGATATGGTCCTCGCAATATTTCTGTTCTGCACTGGCCAAAATTTTACCTTTCCCGAAGTGTTGCGCGGTATAGACCGTGGTTGAGGTTGATGTCTGGAAAGAACAGAAAGCCAACTGGAATGTACCGCTAGCTAAGCTGCTGTTAGTGCCATGCATAGAGAGCGACCTATGCAGCAGTTGTTGACAGTTTTGCCCTTTTTCTTCTCGTTTAAGCTCTTTTCCTTGAAAGTACCATCAAACACTTCATATAAGGAATGTGACCTACACATGCTCAACAAACACATAAAATACCTAATTTCATCCAAGAACAAAGCACAAATAATAGGAAATGGAGACCTAAAACATATATAGAAATAGACCGATCAGTCCTTGAAGAAGAAAAATGAAGAAAATGATTCCGATGAGGAGATGACCCTCGTGATAGACAGATTTAGGAGAGTTATCAAATCTCACAAGAAGGGAATGAACTCCAAAGAAAATGAGGTAAAAAGTAAGGCTCCTCTCAAGAAAGGTGAAGCTAGTCAAGACAAGCCTTCAAGAAATGTCATTCAATGCTTTGAATATGGAGGACTTGGTCACATAGCTCTCATGTGTAGTAACTTGAAGTACAAGAAGAGAGGAAAAGCCATGATAGCATGGAAAGATTGTTGGAACCCCGTTCACTGGTAACGCAACGGAAATAAGTTTTAAAAAAAAAATTATACATATCATAATTAATCTGAAACCAGTGAACTTGAGATCATAATTATTTTTCTGGAACTAATACATACAATATGTAAACACATGAAATTGTAATCAATATATTAAAAAAAAATATAGAACCTTACCAACGTTTGGAGGCTCCTTCACTTCACGATATGCTCCTGGTCTGTACCACCGATCTTCCTATCTATTCCCGGAACTGGTAACTGTATATGGACGCGTCATGTACTCAGGAACTTAGAAGGAAATAGAGAAAAAAAAGAAGAAACAATTTCTTCCAAGAGAAAACAAAACTAGAACAATTCTAGTTATTAAAAAATATATATATATATATGTTATAATTTTCTTTTTCTTTTTCACTTGGTGTAAGCGTGCACCAACTTTGATTCACGCACATCACATATGTTTGTATCCTATACAAAAAAAAATATATATATATATATATAATAACCTATATTGAAGACCTGAAAAAAAGACAGAAGGGCGAAATCGAAAATACGCGCGACGTGGCATTGTTCACGGACACTGTTCACTAGGCATGTGGTACTGTTCACAAATACTGTTCACGGCACTGTTCACATTGTCTTGCACGGTTCCGTTGGCAAGTGTTGCCTAGTGCGTTCCGTGCGGATTTCCTATTTCGGATTCATGAGCTGAATCGGAGTGACCTGAATAGACTGGAAGACTCAGAAATTACAAGAAGACCAAGGAATGCTTTGGGGGTATTTTTATAATTTTAGATTCTAAATTTTTTAGGTTAAATAATCCACAGTACTCAGTCAATTCATGTATAATTTATATTATGTGATGATAAAAGCCTTATCATGCATATGTATGTCATTTAAATAGGATGTGCTTACACAAATATATTTGATATGTGATACATGCATCATAGGCTAATTTTTTATGTATTTTTTTAATATGATTAAAATCAGTAAATACATTATTGGCTATGAAAATGAGATTAGTTTTTTAGTAGTTAGAAAACTTGTTAATTCTCATTAATATTAATCTAGTTATTAAAGTGTTTAATAAGTTAGATTAATAGGGTCATTTATTATAATTAGTATTAATATGATTAATAACCTAATAATAAATGAACCAAATAAAGTGTTAGAGTTTTAATTGTTAAAACTTGGTAAACACTATCATAATAATCTGAGCTTAGTAAATAGTTTACAAAAGCTTAGATTATTCACTAATAGATTTGATTTTTAAAAGTTAAAAATCATTAATAATTTATTAGTTAATTGGAGTTTGTTTCTAATAATGGATTTATTAATGCGCTAGATAACTTGATTAAAGTTAGCCGTTTGATCCTGTAGAATCTAAGTGCATTAACGGATAATAGAAAACCCTATTTTTAAAAATAATGAGTGGGAGAGGGATACATGACATATATATCCCACAGTCTCCATCATTAGTTCAACATCGTCAGATCCGAGTGGGGCCTATGACGGCTTTGCTTTCGACCTCCCTAAAGGAGGGTTTTCACAAAGATTAATACTAAGGTTGACTTCCTAACGGATAGAATTTCTGAGGGTATTTCGAGATTAACCGACCCTAAGACGGCAATTCTCGAGTTAAGCTCGTGAGATCTGAAATGGTGGGTTACACTCATGAAGGTTTTGATTAAGTTTTGTTAATTGAAAACCTGACTGAATAAACGATGGTTGAATGATATGGAATAAGAGTTATTCTAGAATATCATTTGATTGAGAATGTCTCGGTCCAACATGCAAAGGCTTGACCGACTCTAAGGCGGCATTTCTTTGTGGTATGTTGGATTGTTGTGGTATAGTAACTGTTTTTTGGGTATTTCTAGTTCGTTAAACATGTTCATGCATCATGTTTAAATTTATGCCAAATCACTCGCACTTGTTTTTTAATAAATGACTGAATGAATGTTTTATTTATTTCAACAATTATGTCTTCTGCATTACTTCAAATTCTCGTAAACGACAAATTAACTAGTGATAACTACACTAAGTGGAAACTTAATATTAATACAATATTGGTCACCAAAGACCTCAAGTTTGTGCTTACGGAGAAATGTCCTCTGGTGCCTACTGCCAATGCCACACGAACTGTTCGTGAGGCATACCAGCGATGGGTCTCATCTGATGAGAAGGCCCGAACATATCTGTTGGCTTCTATGACAGACGTGCTTGTCACAAAGCACGAAGCAATGAATTCAGCATTCAAAATCATGGAGTCATTGCAAGCTATGTTCGGGCAGCCCTTCGAGCAAAAGTGACACGAAGCTGTTCGTTCTGCTATGCTTGCTCGCATGAAGGAAGGTACATCAGTTCGGCAACATGTCCTGAGCATTATGTCCTACTTCAACACGACAGAAGTCAATGGCGGGGCAATTGACGAACCCAGTCAAGTGAGCATCATATTGACGACTCTTCCGAAGAGTTTCGATTAGTTTAAGAGTAACTATAAGATGAAAAAGCTAAAGTTCAGTCTCACTCAGTTGCTCAATGAGCTCGCTACTTTTGAGTCCTTAACTAAGGACAGCAAAAGTAAGACCGGTAAGGCAAATGTTGCAGAACCATCTTCCTCCAATAATAAGAAGAGGAAGAGGTCTGCTGGGAAGGTGAAGGGTAAGCCGAAACCCAAGAAAGCCTAAACCAAAAAGAAGGGCGCCTCTACCGACCATGGCAAGGGAAAATGTTTTCATTGCGATAAGGTCAAGCACTTGAAGAGAAACTATCCTCAATACCTGAAGGAGGTAGCCAAGAAGAAAAAGACGAAAGGTAAATATGATTTACTTGTTCTTGAATCTTGTTTAGTGGAAGATGATTCTTCACCCCGGAGAGTTGATTCGGGGCCACTAACCATGTTTGTTCTTCTTTACAGTGGACTAATTCTTGGACACAGCTAGAGGAGGGAGCCTTCTCAATGCGTGTGGGGTCGGGGGATGTCGCGTCGGCCAAAGAAGTGGGAGCAATAAGATTGCAATTATGTAATAATAATAGTTTTTTTTATTATTGAACAATGTTTTTTATATTCATGGATTTACACTGAATTTGATTTCCGTTTCTAAATTGTTAGAACAATCGTATTCTGTTTCTTTTAACAATAAGTGGGTTATTATTGGAAAGAATGGTCTGAAAATTTGTTCAGGAATTAATGAAAAAACTTTGTATGTGTTAAAACCGTTAATACATACTACACTGCTTAACACCGAAATGTTTAAGGTTGAAAAACTAAAAACTAAACGACATAAGATTTCTCCAGATAATGACACGTATCTCTGGCATCTAAGGCTTGGTCATATCAACCTTGATCGGATAGACAGACTAGTAAAAAGCGGACCTTTAAGTGAGTTAAAGGTTGGCACCTTACATGTCTACGAATCCTGTTTAGAAGGTAAGATGACTAAGAGACCTTTTACTGGAAAAGGGCTTAGAGCTATAGAGCCACTAGAACTCATACATACAGACGTTTGCGAACAGATGAATGCTAGAGCTAGGGTCGGCTATGAGTATTATGTCACCTTTATAGATGACTACTCAAGATACGAATATGCCTACCTGATGCAACGAAAGTTGGAAACATTTGAAATTTTTAAAGAATTCTGAGCTGAAGTTGAAAATCAATTAGGTAGGACTATCAAGTCACTACGATCAGATCGTGGAGGTGAGTACCTTGACCAAGAGTTTGAAGACTTCATGGTCGAGCATGGGATAGTTTCCCAACTCTTAGCTCCCGGTACACCTCAGCAAAATGGTGTAGCAGAGAGGAGAAATAGAACCATGATGGAAATGGTGAGATCTATGATTAGTTTCTCATCATTACCAAATTCTTTCTGGGGATATGCATTACAAACAACGGCATATATTTTGAATGTAGTACTATCCAAATCTGTTCCTAAGACTCCCCTAGAGTTGTGGAATGGTTGTAAAGCTAGTTTGGGCCATTTCCGTATATGGGGTGTCCAGTACACGTGTTGAAAAACAGAAGTGGAAAGTTAGACCCCAAGTCTGTGGTCTGCCTGTTTGTAGGATATTCCAAGGAGACCAGATATGGACACTTCTATAGTCCCGAAGATAACAAAGTATTTGTATCGACAAATGCAACATTTCTTAAGGACAATTATATTAGTGACCATAAACCTCGTTCCAAGATTGTATTGAATGAGTTGAAGCCTGGTGAGACTAGTGCTTCATCAACAAGAGTTGTTGATCCATAAACAACTGAGAGTCAGATGATTCCTGATCAGGATACACTATCACCTAGACGTAGTGGGAGGGCTGTAAGACAACCTGAACGCTATTTAGGTATAGGTGATGGACAAAGTGTTGTCTCTGCTGATAGTATGGATGATCCATTGACATTTAAGAATGCAATGGAAGATCCTGATAAAGAGGAATGGCTTAAAGCTATGAATCTCGAGATGGAGTCTATGCACTCCAACTCAGTCTGGGATCTTGTAGACTTACCGGATGGGGTAAAACCCATAGGGTGTAAGTGGATCTACAAGAGAAAGGAAGGAGTAGACGAGAAGGTAGAGACCTTCAAAGCAAGGCTAGTGGCTAAGGGTTTTACCCAAAAATAGGGGGTTGATTATGACGAGACCTTCTCGCCAGTAGCCATGTTTAAGTCTATTAGGATTCTCTTATCCATTACTGTATATTTCAATTATGAAATTTGGCAAATGGATGTCAAGACTACATTCTTGAATGGCAATCTTGACGAGAGCATCTACATGATGCAACCAGAGGGATTCGTGTCTCCAGATCAAGAGCAAAAGGTTTGCAAGTTGCAAAGGTCCATCTATGGACTTAAGCAAGCATCTAGATCGTGGAACATCAGGTTTGATGATGTGATCAAAACCTATGGCTTTAAGCAGAACGTCGATGAGCCTTGTGTCTACAAGCGCATCATTGACAAAAATGTAGTTTTTCTTAGTCCTATACGTGGACGACATCCTACTCATTGGGAATGATATGGGAGTGTTATCTGATGTAAAGGGATGGCTAGCTAGTTAGTCAAATCCAAATGAAAGATTTGGGAGAGGAGAGTTATGTTCTATGGATCTAACTTATTAGGGATCGTAAGAACAAACTCATAGCACTGTCTCAGGCATCATATATCGACAAAATTCTTATGTGATTTTCGATGCAGAACTCCAAGAAAGGTAATTTACCTTCTAGGCATGTAGTTCACTAGTCTAAAAAAATAGTGTCCTAAGACACCTTAAGAAGTTGAGGATATGAGACGTGTACCATATGCATCAACAGTAGGTAGTCTCATGTATGCTATGTTATACATGAGACCGAACATCTGCTATGCAGTGGGAGTAGTCATCAGGTACCAGTTCAACCCAGGATTAGATCATTGGGTTGATGTCAAGAATATTCTTAAGTATCTTCGGAGAATGAGAAACTATATGCTAGTGTATTCTGGACAGGATTTAATCCCGTTAGGATACACATATTCTGATTTTCAGTCAGAGAAGTGATACCCCGCTATTCTGTCGTTAGGGAATTTCGGATACCAAAAAGATATTTATAAGAAGTCCTACGCAATGTGCTCTATAGTTAATAAAAACTAGTGAAGCGGCAAGCGAGGGTATCGTTCCACAGGGAGGTGGGATTCATCGACCTTTTCAAGTTCTAGCTATACAACACGCCGAGCGAACTCGTGTGTTGCGTATACAAAAAGAATATGCGGAAATTAAATGCTAAGCTAACTAACAAACTACATAAATAAATATGTACAATGATATGATGGAATGGAGAGATGCATGAAATGTGGATATGCTAGGGAAATGACTCAACTGTGACAATCCTCATAATTAAGCACTAGACTCACTTAGTCACTCAAATGTGCAAGTATATGTTATAGGCTCGTGTCCCCTTAATTGATCTCTAATCTCTCTCGATGTCTTAGAGATCATATCCATACATATGCATGAATTCATTAAGTACCGTGGAACACACAAAAGAGCCATGTATGCCAGCCTAGTGATACTCTCACTTTCATGTCATATACACAGGTTATTTCGTTGGGCATGTAATGCGCAACCGTGTGGGCTATACTACAGCCAATAATTCATCCACTCGGCTAACCAAATACAGGATGGCAACCAAGTGAAAGCATTAAGAATACGAGATACCTATACAACACGTATGTTATATGCTCGTGTCCTCTTAAATAATCTCTATCCTCTCTCGAGTGCATAGAGATTGCATCCATACAAAAGCATGAATCCATTAAGGATGGTGGGACACACACACGAGCTCTACACACCAGTCTAGTGATCTCTCAACTTACTGGTCAAATGTAGAGGATACGACGATGAGCATGTTAATGCGAACCACACAATATATAACACACAGCCTAAATATCATTCACAAGGTGGCTAACGGAGTGAAAGCATTAAGCAATGAAATACCCCTATAACTACACGAGCAAAAGAAGAATTCGGTTTGTCTTTACTCTAGATACGGATTCGGTTTTATCAATCTCCCTTGGATGGCTAAAAATGGAAACAAGTTTACCAAACAACAATATGCAATAAGTTGATTGTTATTCATTAAGACCATTCAATTTAGGTTAAAGGTTCATCCTCTTGATTTGGGAATTTTCCAAAATCAATTAATTACCCAATCCGGCCAAGGATAGGTAAATGTGTCTTAAAAAGACCCATTAAGCACAAGGATTTGAACCAAGGCCAATTTAGCAACTAAATGCCTGAACTGAAACCTTTCCCACTCTTTGGGACTAAAATCCCTAACACTCAAATTATTCAATACATGGTATTTTGGCCATTCATTAACATACAAACACTTATGGGAAGCTAAATTACTCTACTCCTACATTAAATTACTCTACTCCTAATCCCAATCATGCATACATATCAATTTTGAACCTCCACACACATGGATTTCACAATAAGAGTTTAAATCATGCAATTAACAAAGAATAAAATAAAACCCAACCGAATTTAAGAACAAACATACATATATTGCACAAGTGTAGGTTTACAATATTCCCAAATTGGTGATTACATCAAAGAAAACAAGATATACAAGGAAAGAGTAAAAAGAAGTACAACCCTTGAAGAAAAACTCCTCCAAAAATGCTCCTTGCTTCCTAGCTCGAATTTGGTCCTAAGACCACTCATTTCTCTTTGTAATCTACTCTAAGATGGTGGTTGATGTCTAAAATGAGGTGGTGGTGGTGTATGGTGAGCTTTCATGTAGGAAATACCTCCATGGGAGCTTGTTCTTTCACTTAATTTGTGAAGAAGATGGAGAAAAGAGAAGAAGATGGAAGAGAGAAGTGTTTGGGAGTGAGAGAGGGAGAGGGATTCTGTAAAAATTGAGAGAAAATAGGGTATTTATAGAGCTTGGAAGTTCGGGTATGAATTGAGGTGTGAAAGGACAAGTTTGCCCCTTAAAAATGGGCTGAAAGCTGGCTGAAAACAGGGGGTCACAGGTGGCATCGTCCAGCTCTCCCGTGACAGTGCAAAAACGACACCTACTGCCCCAAATTTCGCGGGTCAGTTTTCTGCTGCACGCACAGTTACGAAAATGGTCATAACTTCTTCCCAAAGCCTCGAAATCACAATCTGGGAAGACCATTGTAAAGAAGACATCCGGGGCTTTCCGAAAATAGGTGTATAAAAACTTCTAGGTGTATAATTGTCGTTATGATGCAAAATATAATAAAATGTACTAATAAAAATTTTAAAATCAAGTATATAAGCAAAAGTACTTTCGTCAAGTTTCATAGACATTAATGATGATTTTGTTTTTCATTATCTTAAGAATATAATTTTATTTACATGAGAAATATAATCTCTCTTGTGAACTGATATCTTCCAACCATTACAATGATGTTTTATGGTCTATTTATACATGCATAGAACCCTAATTCTTGATACATAAGTTAAGGAAAGTTGATGACATTTAATGAAACTCTAACTTGTTAGAGTCGTGATTATCTTCTTTCCTGTTCCGTGTCTCTTGCGTATTAAACGCATTAGATCTCTTGCCTAATATGGACTCTGACATTTTCAAGGAAGTTTTTTTCCTTATCAGAGTATGCTTCGAGACACCTTGTTTGAGTAAGACTCTTTCTTTGCGTATTTGAATCATGGTTGAATTGAATTCAACGTTGTCCATGTGCCGCTCAACCGACCATCGACCAAACCCGACCAAACTTCACTCTCCCCGACCGGTTACTTAACCCAAACCAGATGTCTTGACCCAACCATCTTAGTGATCCTGACCGGATAACCTTCACATGATCGATCTAATTACCTCAATCGAGTTATATCTACCTGATCATTTGGGCAACCCCGACCAGGTCTCTTGAAATCATTTTTGGTCAACTTAGGTTGTTGTAGCCTGGTTGACTTGTGGTGATATGGCATCTCTGACTACCGTGAATCCTGATGACCGTGCTGACCTGTCATCCTTCTAGATTTTACCAATAACAATACTCCCTTAAACATTTGAATTGAGTATCTTGTTCAGCAAGGAGAACTCATTCGGTAAGGTATGTTTAACTTTGTTTTTATTTTTGTCTTGTAGCTCATTAATGCTCATTAATACTTAACAGCTAAGCATTTATCTCAACCACAATCGTTCTATTTTGTCCAAATGATATGACGTGATGATGGAATCAACGGTGGATTGCTTGTCCCTCAAATGTCGACTATCACGTTGCCAGTGGGCGCGTGCTCTTCGGGGTTTGTGCACTTACCCCCACTCTCATGTGTGTTGCTTCAAACGTGGGGTGACGTCACCATTTGCTACATATTTTCAAAAACTTTTCATTTTCCCTCTTATCACAAACTGTTGTAGCAACCTACCCTGTGAGAATAAAAACCCGAACTTCTTTGCCTCCTTGTTGCTCGAATCTTCAAAGAACTACTCGCTTTCATAGGATTTTTGGTTTCATCAACACCAACATTCATTCAGGTATGGACCTTATTACTCGTCACCGTTTTGTTGAGCTATTTATGCGTGCTGTTGAGACATGTGATAAAAAGAACGCTTATAGGATTGAGTTTATCCTGAGAAAGAGTTCACAAGCTTCTGCTCCTCCGACTCAACTCACAGCTCTCAACACCGATTAATGGATTGCTCGTCCCGAATTTCAACCTTCTCATTCTAACCGAAACACCTCTTCTGTCAATACATGTCCAGCAATATCAAAGGCGACTGGTACAAGTCAAGGTGATAGAATTGATGCTAAGGATTCTCCACCGGCCGAGCTAAAGATCCCTTTTCAGCTATTAAAGTTGGAAGATGTCCCTAAAAGGCGCTAATCGCATCTTCTGAAATTCTCTACTGACCATCCGTGTGCTTTCGATTCTGAAGTAAACGCAATGACCGTCCAGGAAATTGTGAAGTTTGTAGACAGATTCGGCATTCCTCCATCGGTGGAAATTGTGAACTCTTTTTGACAATTATACACCTAGAAGTTTTTATAATTAGTCAAAAGACAACGCAGTTTGATCGGAGGAGGGAGATATAACCTTCCGAAGTTGAGTGTACTGCACGAGCAATTCCAATTTCAGCGCTTCTAACTCCAAAACTCTTCAATTTAGCTCAACCCCTTATTTTAAGGGATATAACCTACACAAAGCTCACAAAAGGCATTATATACCAAAATATGCTCGAAAACGAAAGCAAACGATAGGAAATATGGACTTAAAAAAGTGTATTAACTGATGTTATCAACAAGGATTCTAGGAAATCCACATCTGGATCAGTATTCACCCTAGGTGGTGGAGTCATTGTGTGAAGAAGTATAAAGCAATCTTCCATTGCTGACTCCACCATGGAAGCCGAATATGTAGCCGCTTGTGAAGTTGCTAAAGAGACTGTTTGGCTGCACAAGTTCTTGAGTGATCTGGAAGTTGTTCCAGATCTGGATAAGCCCATCACACTTTATTGTGATAACAAGCCCATCACATTTTATTGTGATAACAGTGGTGCTGTGGCTAATTCCAAAGAACCAAGAAGCCACAAGAGAGGGAAGCATATAGAGATAGAGGTGTGCATTTTCGGTTTGGTTTGGGTTGAAGCTCAACTTCAAACCAAACCAATATAGATCGGTTTGGATACATTTCAAGCCAAACCAAACCAATGTGATTTTTCAAACCGATTCAAACCAAACCAAAAAAAAGTCGGGTTGGTTTGGGTTGGTTTGGGTAGGTTTATCGGTTTATATTTGAACTCAAATTTTTTTTTTGTATTATTATAAAAATATATAATTCATAACAATAAATAAACAAATAGTAAATGAATCTATGGTCCAAAGAAATGAACTTAATTCTTAATTCCAATTAATATAATAATAAAAAAACTCAAAGTGTTCAACAGTTCATAATAAATCATCAATTAAACATCTAAATATTAAAAAAAAATCATAATCCATCATCAATGACTCCATTAAAAAAGTATCTCAAAATGTATGAGAAAGTTTTCATCCATAAATATCCAAAAAAAATTCAAACGAGATATCCAATCATATAAATCAAGAGTAATTAAAAAAAGTTTTCAGCTCTTCCTAAAGCTTGCTCAAAATCCTCACAGCCAATGTATTGAAAACCTGTAATAAACCAAATTAAAAAAATTTAATTAGTCACATAAGAAAGATATTATCAAAAATTATAAATTAGCATTATACAATAAAGACTTCATATATCTTAGTGTCTTACCATAAAAAAAACATTGAAAAATATTAATCAATGGTCATAGGCTCCATCATTGCATGTCCCAAAAACTCTATAGAAAAAGAAAAAAAAACAGCTCACCAAATAAATCAAAAAAGTTGTAAGAATTGATGCATTCAAAAAAAAATAATAAAGAGAAAGAAAATGACAAATATATTACCTGATTCAACTACTTCTAGAAATTTCATCTCTTCAACTATTGATTCAAATTTAATTGTCCGAGAAGTAGACTGCAACCAATTATGTGTACATATTAAGGCCTCCACTGTTTTAGCACCCAAAGAACTTCGGAATGAATCAAGAATACGCTCTCCTGTGCTGAAGGCAGACTCAGAAGCCACTGTAGATACTGGAATCGCAAACACGTCCCTTGCAATATGTGATAAAACTAGATACTTTGTGGAATTTAATTTCCACCAAAGTAGAATATCAAAGTTTTCATTATAGGGATCTTCACTTGGCTCCAACAGATATCTATCCACCTCATTTTTTGTATCAATACAATCCTTCGTTTCTCGCATTTTTTTGAATTTCTGAAGCATTGCGAAACGAAAATCACCATCATGCTTATCCTTGTCTACATTCATCCCATTCAATAATTGAACATCAGTAGAAGATTGGGTACCAATAGAATTAGAGTTCCGCCCATTATAAAACTCATAAAGACGACATAAAAGTTCTTTCAAACATTTTGTCATTTCTTCACCCTTATCATTACCATACAAATGACTAAGACAAAATGTCACATAATCCAACTTATATCGAGGGTCAAGCACAATTGAAATAAGCAAAAGTTTGTTTATGCTTTCAATGGAACCCCAGTATTTGTCATATTTTCGCTTCATACTAGTTGCCATAGTGCGTAAAAAAGGATTTGTATTTGTACTTAATTCTGTCAACTCGGACTGAATTGAAAACACTTTATGAAAATACAGATTAGATGTAACAGACAAATAAGCACTAAATTTTAACGTTGCATCATAAAATTTCTTCAAAAATTTAACAAATACTCTAGATCCCAATCATTAAATCTAGGTGGCCCCATCTTCCTTTTCCCACTCTCATCCTCTAAGAAATAGGTAACATAATTTCCATCCTCTTCCTCCAACTGCTCAAATGCTTTTTGAAATTTTAAAGCACTTTCCAACATCAAATAGGTGGAATTCCACCTAGTACACACATCTAATATCACATTTCCTTTACACTCTATTTTTTCATGCTCAACACATTTTTTAAATTTTTGTAACTTAGAAGGAGATGATCTTACATATCGTACATCATTGTGGATACTAATTATTGACTCATGTATATCTTTCAAACCCTTATTAACAATTAGATTCAAAATATGAGCACAACAACGTACGTGAAAAAACTCACCTTCCAATATAATCCCATCAGCAACCCAATTACTCAACTTTCTTTTCACATACTTTATAGCAACATCATTGACACTAGCATTATCAACAGTTATCGTTAATACTCTGTCTATACCCCAATCAATTAAGCATGCCTCAATGATTTTCCCAATGGTTTCACCCTTATGATTAGTTACCACATAAAAGTTCAAAGTTCTTTTATGTAATTCCCACCCACTATCAATAAAATGAGCTGTGATAACCATATAATTAGTATTTGAATTGAAGTCCAACAATCAGTAGTAAGGCAAACCATTTGCTTATTAAAAGAAAACATGCTTTTCAATATTACTTTCTCATCTAAATAAAGTTGATTTATATCTCTAGCAATTGTAGTTCGAGAAGGAGGATCAAATTTCGGGCATGCTACAGAACAAAATTGATGTAATCCTTCTCTTTCAACAAAACTAAAGGGCAACTCATCAAGAACTATCATTTTACTCAATGCATTCCTACATGAATCTTTACTAAATCCCACAGCTATAAGATTACCAGAACCATCACCCATATTTTTTTTTTCAAAAGTCAGTACCTTTTGTTTTTCATCCACCAAACGATTTTGATATTTTTTGCACTGATCATTCAAATGAGTCCATAAAGTACTAGTACCAACTTTTTTACTACCACAAGCATAATCTATACCGCAGTAATTACAAGTACACATATTACTTCCTTCATTTTTGGTGAAGTGAATCCACACTTTTGATGGCGTTTTCGTTGGCCTTCTTTTCGTTCCAGCATTGGTGGCAACCAATACTTCATCTGTTGTTAGAGTATCAGAAGGTTCCACTATAGTAGTATTTGAGTTTTCAGCCATCGTAATTCGTAAACCTACAAATAAATGACAACAATAAAATAAGTAAATACACGTGTTATTCAATTATTTTGATAATTAAAAAAATATTATATAATTAATAAATTAACAACAACAAATATTATAAAGGAAGAAAAAATAACATTTAATTGTATATATATATATATATATAAATAAAGAGAACACAATAAAGATATATATATATATATATATATAAACAGTTAAGAATATATACATGTTATTTAAAAAAAAGTGATTGTTGTACGGTACATGCATCAGTATGTTTATAAATATAAATATATAACAGTATGAAAATGAACTTGTATCTATATCAATTTGTATATAAATATATATATATAAGACTAAAAACAAGCAAACGTTTCAATCATAGTGATATTACATATATATATATATAAAAAAGAATACAGTGAATTAAAACAAAAACAAAAAAAGTATTAAGAGATAGTTAATACCTTGATGGGTTGAGGTGAACGGAAAGTGAGAGCCTGAGAGGGAAGGAAAACTGCACACTGAGATTTAGGTTAATGAGTTAATCGATGTAAAAAAGTAGAGAGGTTTTTATATAGGTTTTATTTAGTTTTATTATAAAAACCTAAATTAAATGAGATGGGAAACGTTGAATGACTAGGAGTCTAGGACAACTAGTCAAGTCAAGTAGTCAACTAGACAAGACAAGACATGTTTATTATTAATATTTTAAAATTTAAAAGTGAAAAGTGAAAACCTTAAAGTAATGGTTTGGTTCGGGTAACTTGGGTTGTATTTCACGTAACCCGATTGACTTTTCATTTATATTAATAATTGAACCAACCCACCAATTATGGGTTGTGTTAGTCGGTTTGGGTCGGTTTAGCGGGTTGTTGCACACCCTTATATAGAGAGAAAGTATCATCTCATTAGAGAGATAGTGCAGAGAGGAGATGTGATCGTCACCAAGATAGTCTCACAAGACAATCATGATGATCCATTTACGAAGACCTTACCGGATAAAGTGTTTTTGGGTTACCTAGATGGTCTAGGGTTATGAAACATGCCTCACATGCTTTAGTGCAAGTGGGAGATTGTTGGGGTTTATGCCCTAAAGATGTAATTTGTAAATGAATTTATGAAATAAATAAAAAGAAAATTTCAATTCATTCTTGTTATGTTGTTTATTTTATAACTTGTGCATATAATAACATCCTAGATTACCGGATGTAATCTCGAACTGTGTATATGAGTGTCACATACGGATGGATACAGTAAGAGACGTGCAATCTAAAGAGTCCATAGATAGCAAATAAAGATGGCTACTTTATTTGTGGTAATCTATAGCTGCGGTCCATTTCGTAATGTACGATGATTCTATCCTAAATCATTCATATGAGATATGGGAATGGAGGCACCTTGTATAATGTGATCATATAGGACTGGGTCATGATCTATATGAATCTCTCACCAAGATTCGTTTACTAATGAGATTTATATATATCAACTAATGATGGCTATATGTAGGTGATCTTAATCTTGAGTGTCTTATCGACTCTTTCAGGTTAGATCGTGGTCTTTGATATACCATGGGTGAGATCAGATGCAGTTCCTGATCAATATGTTATGTATGTTGGGATTGCGGTTTGGCTTGTGGCTGAGAAGGTTTGTACACAATAGTGGAATCCACTCCTTCTTGTGAGAAGTAGATGGTAGTTCCCTTAAGGGTTGATTAGGGGCTTGGACAATATGAGCGCTCTCTTAATTCCGTGAGGAAATAGGAGTTATTGTCCATTAGAGATTCAACGGTACTTAAAGGATATATGTAATTAGAGGGGTAAAACGGATATTATGATCCAGCTCTAATTATGAACTATTGTGGAGGATTACACCATGTGTAATAGCTATATCGATGGACACCGAGTTGTATCTGTCTGTGTAAAAGCGTTTGCAGTTGAGAGTGTCCAGCTTTGGGTTTTAGTGGAATAACACCAGAGTTGATAATCAAAGAATATTAATTAAAGAGTTTAATTAATGATTCCAAGGATTATTGGAGCTCAAAATATTGTGGGTCCATTAGGTCCCCTTGCTAGCCCGATCGATTTTGGTAACAAGGGTCACAGTTAATTAATTGGATTGTCCAATTAATTGTGTTACGAAAGTGACACGTATTTATTCGGGAATTAATTGAATAATGAGATTATTTAATTAATGAATAATGGTGATTAAATAAATTAAATAATAAGATTATTTAATTATATTATTAATCACTAAATTGAGGGTGTTAGTTGATATTTGATTTTAAATAGAATAAGATAATATGATTATTTTATTCAATTAAATATTTGAAATTGAATTTAAAATGTTTAAATTCAAAATAAATATTTAATTATCTTTTAAATAAAAGATATAAGATATCATTTTAAAAGATTTAATTTTAAAATCGAAAAGATATTAATTAAAGAGTTTTAGTTATAATAATTTATATATATATATATATGATATATATTTTGATAACTAAAGATATAGCACAACACAAGATCACTATTTCAATTGGTATAGGATACAAATTGGAGTGGTGCGTGAATCAATTACAAAAAGAGAAACAAAAGAGAAAAACGAATTGAGGTGCGTGATTTTAAAAGAGTTTAAAAGAGAGAGAAAAGTTGGTGCAGGCGTACACCAAGTGAAAAAGAACAAAAATTATAACATATATATTTTTTTAATAACTAGAATTGTTCTAGTTTTGTTTTCTTTTGGAAGAAATTGTTTCTTCTTCTTTTCTCTATATCCTTCTAAGTTCCTGAGTACGTGACGCGTCCATACGCAGTTACCAGTTTCAAAAATAGCTAGGAAGATCGGTGGTACAAACCAGGAGCATATCGTGAAGTGAAGGAGCCTCCAAACGTTGGTAAGGTTCTATATTTTTTTTTAATATATTGATTACAATTTCCTGTGTTTACATATTGTATGTATTAGTTCTAGAAAAATAATTACGATCTCAAGTTCACTGGTTTCAGATTAATTATGATCTGTATAATTTTTTTTTAAACCTATTTCCGATGCGTTACCAGTGAACAGGGTTCCAACAAAGATGTCCAATGCTTCAAGTGTGGCGGACTTGATATCATAGCCTCCGTGTGTGGTAACTTGAAGAATAAGAAGAGAGGGGAGTGATAACGAAATTGAAGTAGTTGAAGGAAGTTCCACAAGCTCTGTTGAGTGTGAGAACAACTATCGTGCCTTTAATTTTAGGTCTCTTACCATGAAGAATCTTAAGCCGTCACCAAATGTTTGTCACTTGATATATTCAAGAATGGTGACTTGAAGAGTGGAGACTAAAGAGGAGCAAGTTTGAGAGAAGCTAACCTTGATGATATGACCCACAAAAGCACATGTGGGAGAAGCTTCGATCAATAGAGTATTTGCTCTGGAAACTCAAGTGATAATATGGTGAATTATCAAGGGTTCATTGACTATCTTCAAAAATGTTTGAATGAGAAAAAGGGTGAAGTTCAAAGGTTGACGGAAGAAAATCTCCAACTAAAAACTAAAGTGACTTACTTAGATGATGAAGTGTCACTTTTTAAAGTAAATGAAGTGATGATGGAGAAGGAACTTGAAGAGGCAAGAAATACACTTGCTAAGATGACTTCGAGTTCGGAAAAGCTTGCCCACATGTTGAACATTGGAAAGAAGCCCAATGACAAGAGAGAGCTTGGCTTTGTAGATGATGAGTCCACGCCATCCTCGAACGAGACAACTTTTGTGAAGGAATTTGTTCCTAAGTTGCCTTCTACATCTCAACATCCAAGGAAGACAATTGAGTGGGTGAGACTTCTAATAATGCCTCCTTAAAGATGCTCCCAAGGAATCAAGCTCAAGCTCCAACTCAAGAAAAGTCCACACAAGCCTTGGCAACTCAACCAATGCCTAAGCAATCGAAGAAAAATGGACAAATTCTTAAAAAGTCAACCACCTATTCTGAAAGGCCAAAAGACAACCTTAAGAAAGGAGTTGATCACACAACCGAGATGTGTTCAACCAAGAAGGCAATTTCAACCTACTCAACCACCTCAACAAGCTAGACCACAAAGGTGCCACCAATTGGCTCAAGCTCCAAGAAGAAGCAAACTGATACACCATCAAAGACAACCTTATCAACATGGCAATGCCTCGATGAGATCTCATTGTAATGGTATAAATTCTTTCTTTGTACCTACTTGTCATTTTTGTGGTATGATTGGTCACTTAAGACCAAATTGCTTAAATTACATTAAGCAGTGTAGGTTAGAGAGCATGAGAGAAAAACAGTTGAAGAATAGGGCAAGTTTACATGAACCTAGGGAATTTATAAACATGTCTATGACCACTTAAAATGAAAAGGTGGAACCTATGTGGGTTAGAAAGAATGAACATGCTTGCCATTGTGCCCATGTGACACCCGTAGATGCAACTAGGTCCAATGGACTTGGTAAGTCTATAGGGCACATGCCTCCCATTGATTTGATTGGATTTGACCCCAATAAGGGGAGCTCAAGCAAAGAGAGCAAACTTGCATGATTTGCTATGTTTAAAAAGTTGATTAATTTTATGCTCTTTTGATAATTGTTTGAGATTCTTGGTTGCACATGGATGCTTATATGGTATTTTTTTTAATAAGTGTGCACCATTGCTTTGCTTGTAATCCATGTCATATTTTAGTTCAACAATGCATTTTTTGACTAGAAAAATTATTTGGGAAAATACATTTGAATAACCTATAATTTATCTCCATGACATGAGAATTTTTTATGACATGTTTTAAATGATATGCATGAAATGTTTTTTATTGCTTAATATGCAATATGTGTGAAAGCAAATGAGAAGACTAAAATCAATAAGGATCCAGTATCCATTCAATCGATAAGGATTTCATATCCAAATTAGTCTTCTCTCTCTTCTTAAAGGTGTAAACAAGGCTATTATTATACAAATGCTTTATCCGAAAAAAAACAAATGGGATCTATGTATTCATGTCTTGGTTTGCCTTTATGGATTGATATAGTTGCTCTATTTTACAAATTTTTAGAAACTATATCTTGTTTGCTTATGACAAAAGGTACAAATTGGTTTGAATTCTCTTAGAAATCTTTTTGATGTTTTCTTTGCCAAATACCATTGATTGGACTTTAATGCTATATGACTTGCATGCAAAGCAACAATTTCACACAGTTTTCTTTAAATAAACACCTTGAATCTCTCTCTATTACTTAAGTTACATAAAGTTTGTGTATATGATTATGCACATTTCTTTTGTACTAACAACTATTTTTGCTAAAGCAACCCAATAGGGGGAGCTCCTTTGCCTATCTTATGACAAAAAGGGGAAGAAGTCTTGAGAAATATAAGGGAGATATTATTTATGCTTTGGTGGAGAAGTCTTAAGAGAGAGAACATTTTAGGGTGAGCATTGCACATGCATTACTTTGTATTGCTTTATTGTTATTAAGTGCAAATCCTTTTTATGTTTGATCACCTCACATGCACTTGTTCTTGGAAAGTGTTTTCTTGTTATTGTGTGTAAATATGATGTTCTATAAGGAGATTGAAGATATTAAAGATTTAGATTCTAAGTCTCTAATTTGTAATGTAGAATTGATCTCATGGACAATAGATTTATTTTTTGTAATGTGAGGAATTTTTGTGAGTGGTGATTTTGTCATAAAATAGCCAAAGGAAGAGATTGTAAGGATCTCTATTTTATGATTGGATTATTTCATAACAAACCACATTATGGATGATTGTATAATGGGTAGCTTAGGTCTTCTTAATGATTATCAAGGCAAGTTTTTAAGCATCTACATGACTTCAAGATCAAGAGCTTCAAAATGTATATCACTTAACCTTGAATCTTGAAGAGATTAGGTGAGCACACACACTTGTATTCATATTTACTTATATTGCATTTGTTTTCTTGCATTTGTATATCATAGTTATGTGCATATATCTAAGTTTTTCGTCACACCTCACTCTTGCACAACATTCATATAGGCTAGGTGTGTTTGAACGTGTGTTTAAATGCCTCGAAAAGAGATTTTATCTCTTCACCACGGTACAGGTCGCTGTCCATGCACATGTCTAAACCGCGGTCCCAACAGCGATTGGTTCCAAAATGTTTCACGCATAGGGTACCTCAGTTGGTGCACTTGACTGCACAGCGGTTCCTACTGCGGGTTTCTCCAGAAAGTCTCCCACTGATCGTACCGCGGCTGGTGCCATTGCCTGTCTAGCGGTTCAAACCGCAAAGTTGTCCATTGTGTGTGCCGCTATGTTTACCGCGGTCTGGACAACTTGCCTGAACAAAGTCCTTTACACCTCATAATTAGATAAATGCTTTACAGATACATTAGTAATTAAGAGTACACAAAGAAATGTTATCATGAATCCATAATATATACAACAAAATTATTTATTAAGGCTCAAAGGCCATATACATGCAATAACAGATATATTAGATTAAACTTATTCAAAATCGTGACAGTCAAGGCGGAAGACGGTGAATCCATAAGTTGACCGAACCATTTCGACAAACAAGGGAAGTTGCAGCCTTACAAGTATAATCAGCGGGATAGAAGCTAGTATAGTAACTGGCACGTAAACCCAATTCCAAAGGCCATATACATGCAATAACAGATATATTAGATTAAACTTATTCAAAACTGTGACAGTCAAGGCGGAAGATGCTGAATCCATAAGTTGACCGAACCATTTGGACAAACAAGGGAAGTTGCAGTCTTACAAATATAATCACCGGGATAGAAGCTAGTATAGTAACTGGCACGTAAACCCAATTCCACCTCTCGCTGAGTATAATAGTTAGAGCTGCTCCAAAAGCTATTATCATAGCAGCTATGGCAAGGAAGAGAGAGCCAAGACCTATAATTAACTTCTTTGGTAGTGATTCGAGAAAGTCTTCTACCTCATATCGTGAAGTTAAGATAGCTAAGAACATTAATAGAGAAGTCAAAGAAGAAAACAGACCTAGTGTATCTGAAATAGCAAATAGCGTGAATGTGTTCGTGCGTAAAAAAATTGGAATCCCTTTATCATTAATGATGCCTCCTGGTATTGTAAAAGCTGCAGCAAACAGCACAGTCGCAATAAGAGTGGAAACAAGCATGCAAGAATCGGCGGTATCTTTCATCCATTTCTCTCCTTGCTCAGCCAACTCCTTATGCTCCTTCCTAAAAACATCTTTTGCTGTTTCATCCTCCATATTTTTCCATTCCCTTAGATTAGGAAATGTAATATTCTCAACTTCCTACAAAACATAAGACAAAATTAAGTGTATATATATAACATCAGTTAACTATAGCCAGCTTTAATTTGCAATGCTGAACATGAGTAGTTCTAAATTAATTGGACATAATCAATACCTTAAACCATTGCAATTCTCTTTGCATTTGTAAAGCTGCGCCTGAAACTGAAAACAGTTTAAAGGCAGGAGCCAACTTCCCTGCCATAAGTAACGTAGTATTTGATTCCTTAGGAGCCAACTTCCCGGCCATAAGTAACGTAGTATTTGATTCCTTAGGAGCCAACTTCCTTGCCATAAGTAACGTAATATTTGATTCCTTCCTATATGCACACAAAGCCTTAACAATTGTTGGAGAGACCTCTTTTATTATTTTGACTATCTTTTCTTGCCGATACTCAATAGCAGTTTGGAATATGTTTCGTTCAGGTATTGCATCATAGTAAATCAGATCTGGAAAATTTTGCAAAAGGGTTCGTACAATTTCTTCAATCCCACCTTTAATGGCAATACCCAGGATGTAATTTGGACATCAAAGAAAAAGCAAGATTTCCTCAAAGCTCTCTTTAGAAAGTTGCTTGCAAACATGATTTATTAATACAACAGCACATTTATGTTTCAACTTGGCATCTCGAACTTTTTGTACAGAGGGTGCTGCAAGTGAAAGTCAGATAAATTATGTAAGAGTGGTAGAAAATGATATATTGGATAAATTTCATTCACTTGCATTTGACCTTATTAAATATTACAAGCAAATCATGCATGTACATGGTTGCTTACCCTTTTTTGCATTAGCTTTCCACAGTAATCTTTTGAACAATCGAAGCACTATATAGAAGAACAAGAAATGTTTGGTAATGAATACGATTATTTTGATAATATGTTGATTTAAAGAAGTTCAAAAGTAACATTGAAATAAATACAAAATTTACAAACCTCGAGTCTCAAATCTTGTTGATTGTAATGCGGTTTCGCTTTCCGTACTTTCTTTGATATTTTCCATATTTACTGAATGAGTTGGTGAATATTGTAATTCCACATGAACAACTTGAACCAACAAGAAGAAACCATTAAAAAAAATTCCAATAGAAAACCAAATACAAGTACGTATTTGATTTATTAGCACATTTTATGTAAAAATTTGTTCAATGACAGAATACTTACATTTATAGATCAATCTTTCCAAAAATCCAAGATTACTCTGGCTAAAAAAGTGTGAAGGATTTTCTGCCAACCAGAAGAGCAAAGAATACCCATATTCATCGATGGCAATAGCCAATTCAGGATATTTTTCGATGTAATGCAAGGCTATATCTGTTGCAATTGGAACACAAAAAAAATTAATTATCATAGAATTGAACTATATCTATTGAGGTTGAAACACAAAAGGACATGCATATAAATAATAAGAGTGTATGTGTATATATATATATATATATATATATATATATATTAGTTAGTTCTTACCATGATAACCTGATTGAATTAGACTATGAAGGATTTGGAGTAATAAAGTTGATTGAGAGTTAACTTTGGTTACCGAACTAAGATACCATGCCAACTCCTTATTACTTTCACTCCAGATAGAAGTGATAAGTGGCAGATGTCCGTTTTTGTCCGTCATTTGTGGTAAATCAGAGTTCTTTGTAACCAATGCCTTAGCGGTCTTTAAGCTTCCACCTGCTGCAACATAATGAAGAGCTGTGTTTCCATATTCATCTTGCACTGTGATTGATTCTGGAGGTAGAACTTCCAAAAGCTTTAGGACGAATCCCCATTGACAACTTATTGCTGCAACATGCAATGCTGTTTGTGAAAGGCTTGTTATCCTACACTTCCATGCTTTTGGATCTTCATGGACGAAACTTTTCCAATCACCTCTTTGTGCAGCATTGATCAATGGTAGGTAGCAATAGTAACTATGATCACCTGTTCATTCGCAATCAACGTACTATACTAATCATGATCGTAACTATCAAGATTTGCTACTCATCACCACTACTATCACAAATAATCATGACCACAATTTCTTGATGAAATAAATATGCATGCCACCTACGAATTTTCATGTGTACATGCTTATATTAAATGATAAATCTCTAGCTTCACAAAAAAAAAAAGGATAAATGTGTAATTAAATTCTCGGGTTCTAAAATTTCTACCACTCTAAAAATGTCTAATTAAATTAAGTTACTTAATAATTTGAGTTTTAATAATAACAAAATTGTGTTTTTGATAAAAATATCCTTAAAATACAATCAACAAAATCAGTCTAGCTAGCTCATGCTTTTTTTACCCAAGACTTAATTCGGTCTTTCCGAGACTTACCGATGGTAGTGCAAAAAAAAAAAAAAAAAATTGGACAGTAAGTCTCGGGTGCCCTATCCGAGACCTATTGCATGTCTTTGGAAATAAGTTTTATCTTCTTCATCGACCTCGAATTGACCTCCATTAGGTTGAGGTCATTTTGACCTCTAATGGAAGGAGGTTTGTTCGACCCGAAGGTATTTGAAAAAAAAAATCAAAGAAAAATATATGAAGGAATAGAGGGAAATAGCACCAAATGGGTTTGGTTTTGTGGGAATATCATCAAGTTATTAATTCTATGTTTTTTAGCACCAAAGTATGTGGTGAGACCAAAGTAGTGCCCTGGTAGACTTTTCAACTCGTATAAATATATAATTCGTCAAAGTAGTGCAACGACTACATGAGGATATTTGAAGGTGGTAGGGTTGACGTTACTGACTTGACTCCCAGTAGTACTGGCTGTGGTTTTAACTCAAGATGAATGACAATGTACTATGTATCGACCACGAACTTTCAACTCATGATATAATGGATCAAAAAGTTTACATATTGACTCAGTCATTTCGAGTCTTTCCCCAGTGGTTTTCTTTTCTCCTTCTACTTCTTTAGTGAGTGTAATTTCTATGAACTCCGAGGAAATTGCAAAGTAGTTCCCTAGGATGTCGCTGTTAGTGAAGGAGAGCCATGAAGGTGGTAGGTTTGCTGCAGATGTCATTAATAAGTCTTGTCGGTAAGGTTTTGATGAATAAAATGGTTAAATGGGAACATGACTATTTTTTTTTTGGGTAAAGAAGGTGGTAGGGTTGACGTTGACTGACTTAACTCCCAGTAGTACTGGCTGTGGTTTTAACTCAAGATGAATGACAATGTACTATGTATCAACCACGAACTTTCAACTCATGAGATAATTGATCAAAAATTTTACATATTGACTCAGTCATTTCGAGTCTTTCCTCAGTGGTTTTCTTTTCTCCTTCTGCTTCTTTGGTGACTGTAATTTCTATGAATTCCTAGGAAATTGCAAAGTAGTGCCCTAGGATGTGAAGGATGGCCTTGAAGGTGGTAGGTTTGCTGCAGATGTCATTAATAAGTCTTGTCGGTAAGTTCTGATGAATAAAATGGTTAAAGGGTTCAAAAAATAAATAGCACTTTTTGGAGGTGGTATTTCAATAATGTCACTGCTTTAATAACTTATGTTTAAAAGGCACCTATTATGGTGAACGGATAAAAATATCCCCAATAGTTGTTTCACATCATATTTTTTTCATTCAGTTTACAGTAACAAAATTGTGAAGTAAAGAGAGAAAGTCCGATTGAAACTCAGGCAATCACTCGAACGGTGATGGAGTGGCGCTAAGCAGACGCATTCAGGGGTCGAGCTCAAAAGCTCGGAGCCATGAAAAAGCTCGGAGCCATTTTTAAAAAAGCTCGGAACCATGAAAAAGCTCGGGCCTTCATGAAAAAGCTCGGAGCCATTTTTAAAAAAGCTCGAAGTCATTTTTAAAAATATCTCAAAAACATTTCTAATAAGGCTCGGAGCCATTTTTAAAAAAAAAAACTCGAAGACCTTTTTAAAAAAGCTCGGAGCCTTTTTAAAATAGCTCGAAAGAAAGTTAAAAAAACTTGAAAAAAAAGTTAAAAAAAGCTCGAAAGAAAGGCCTTCGAGCTTTTTTTAACTTTTTTTCGAGTTTTTTTAACTTTCTTTCGAGCTTTTTACTAAAGGCTCCGAGCTTTTTTAAAAAAGCTCGGAGCCTTTAGAAAAAGCTCAGAGATTCAAAATTCCCATATTCAAACTTCACAAAATGACCTTCATTTTTACAAAATGAACGGTTAAAGTGTTACAAGATTCATACTCAGAAATGCAAGATAAAAAAGAAGTATTTCAGAAACATGTTATCTTGTTGTGCTGAATGATGTCGAGAAGTTTATTTTTAGACAAGTTTATTGTAGAGAGAGAAATAGACAAGTTTAGTGTTCTAAGTATGGAGATAAAAGTACAAAGACAATAGAAAAATGATTATTTAAGGGGCAATTTTGATAGTTCACCATAATAGGTGTCTTTTAAACATAACTTATTAAAGCAGTGACGTTTGTGCAACTCATATCCAAAAAGGTGACATTTCTCACCATTCCCACAATGGTTAAATGGGAACATGACTAATTTTTTTTTTTAGGGTAAATTGCACAAACTAACTTTAAAGTATGGTAAAAGTCCTTATTATTTAACCTTTAGCCTTAATTACACAAACATGCTCTCGGTTGACCGAACTTTTTAGATGAAAAGTCCAAATCATGCGTAAAAAACTTAAAAGAGAGAGTGTGAGAATGATGAGCAGTCCAATTGTAAAGTTTAAAAGATTAACGATCCATATTTTTACAGAATATAAAATTCAATTAATTATTTTTTAAATAAGAAGGTCAATGGCTAGGAAGAGATCTTTGCTCTTTTTAATATTATTTTTTTCTTTTTAATATTATTTTTTCTTTTTATTTTTATTTATTTTTATATAATTTTTATTTTATTTTATTTTTGCTTTTTATTAATTGAAAATTTGAACCGTTCATCATCCTCACCCTCTCTATTTCAAGTTTTTTTAATAGGGGCAATTTGGATTTTTCATCCAAAAAATTTGATCAACTGCTATCTTTAACGGTTGATGACTACCCTGAGGATATGTTTGTGTAATTAAAATCAAATGTGTATCTTAAGCCTTTTGGTGATTTGGTCATACATGAGGGTAAGTTTGCACAATTTGCCTTTTTAAAAAAAAATTGAAAATAATTCCTGCCAATTTATCAAAATGGCCCTTATAATTCAATTTTTTTTTTCTAAATCAACGCAGAGTTTACCTTTCTACTGTGTGTTCCACCTTTTTCTTTTTCATGTTTCTTTTTCCTCTTTGTATTTTCAATTTTACGAAACACGTACTCACCACTGGTAACAAACTAGAGCTTTTATATATTAACAACTTTCCATCTCATTCTCTAAAGTTGCTTCAATCTGTTTCTCTATTTAAAAAAGTTGCTCTTCAAACTAAGTATGTATTAATGAATTATATACATTTGAATTTGATTTTTTTTTTTGAAATTTTATAATTAATCTTACTTTTAGTTTATTAATATTATATTATCATATTTGGTTCAATCTCTTTATCAATATAAAAAATTTAATCTTCAAACTTATTGTGTTTTGGGAATTGCATATATTTGAATATTTATTTTGTTTTGAATTTTAGAGTTATTGTAGTTTTTAATTTATGAAATTTTAGGTTTAATCTAATTTCAAAATTAAAAAGTAACTATATAAAAATCAAGTACTAATTATTTTGATATGTATGCACCCTAAAAAATATCCGCGCCCTAAAAAATATACTAATAATAAAAAATAATAATTTTGATATCATAAATAAAAAATTGAAAATAAAATCTACAAGTAAAAAATTAAAAATAAAACCAAATAAATAAATAAATTTCCTCTTCAATCATCCTTAATAACATCAATTAAAGAAAAAAAATAAAAATTAATATTTTTTTGAGATCCGGAAACTATTAGATCTTCATCTTCTTCTTTATCAATCACCATCAACATTTTCTTCCGAATTCATCGGCATCAATTAAAACCAAAAACAAAAAATTTAAAGAAAACAATAATAATACAAAATAAAAAAAAAGGATAGGAGGGAATCAATTATCTTCGTGAAGATCTGGGCAGGAGAAAAAAAAACATTCAATTCACCAAAAACGAAGAGTGGCTCTATTTATGCTCCTTCGTTGAACTATGTATACCCCAATTTTTTAAATTATTTATTATTTTATTTTTTTCCTTTATCAAAATTACTTAAAAAGACATACAATTTTTTTTTTAAATCTTCTACAAAGTAAACCTAATAAAACTTTACTTTCCTTTTCAAACAACAACAACAACAACAATAATAATAATAATAAACCCTACGTTCACCGTTTATTGGTAATTTTTTTCGGGAATTTTTTTTCTTAACTTTTAAATTCTAAAATTTGTTTCTTACACACATACAAAATATTACAGAAAAGTCTAAGAATAATATAAAAAATCTGGAAGAATTGTGTAAGAAAGATATCAAGTATTTATGCAGCAACCAAGAGCTTGGAGTTCATGGAGCGACATGATCGTCGCGAAGGCGAAGGGGTCTAAACGGGAGAATTTTCAAGTTGTGGATTTTGGAGCGAAAAGGCCCAAAGTTATTTGGAAATGGGCCAATGACCGGTAATCCCGTGCTGTGCATGGAAGGAGAGGCTTTTTGGCCTAATTTTGTTGTCTCGGCATCTGAAATCGCGTTTACACCCTTTCTGAAATATTTGATTAGAGAATAACTCAACAAAACTATAACATGAGTTGGAGTAGCTTAGCTGGTTAGAGTATGTGGTTTTTAGCCACAATGTCATGGGTTCAATCTCTTATGGGGTTGTTTTAATTTTTCAATTAACGGTCAAATGTTTTTTGGATGGAAAACTTGACAGAGGAGTTAAAATAACTAATAGTTTGGGTTTCAGAGGATTGACTGGCCATTATTGAAACGAATAAGGACCAATTTACCTAATATAGCAAACCTCAGAATGATAATTTCCCTTTCTTGAATTAAACATTTTTGTTTCTCTTGACATACACAAAACACACTCTCTCAACAATCCTTTTCGCTCAAAAACCCTAATTGAAAATACAATTACAAACCCAGTTTCGTATTTTTGAATTCCTCAAGAAAAAACACAGCTTTTACTCTCCCTCCCTCACTTTGTACCGCGTCACAGACAGACACAGCCACTTTGAGCCGCTACGACAGCCGCTCCTCCGACCCCAGCTCGTACCGCGGCCGCCGGAGGTAACCCTTCATCTGTATTCGCATTGAAATTTGGTTTTTGGGTGTATATAACATTGATGCATTTAGTTATTTGTCGGTCATTTAGTTTTGTTTGGACTTTTTTTTAGTGATTCTGGGTTTTGGGTAGGGTTTTGTGTGTGATTGTATCTCAGTTGTGTTAATTCGGTGACCCAGTAGCTGAATTTGGTTGGTTTTGTTAGAGGAGTTGTTGCTAATTGTGTGTTTAAATGAATGTTAGCTGAATTTGTAGCTGCTTAGTAGTGACACGTTACAAAATTAAATGAGTAGAATTTATGAATAATTTATTTTAATCATTAAATTTCGATAATAACCTTGATATATCCCCTATGATTTCAAAATTTTGGGGTAAATATATAAAAAATATTACATGTATGATATATTTCCATAAATTTGGACCCTTCCGTATGTCATCCAAATCGATATTTACTTACTCGGCAATATATCGGTCTTGTCCAATGAGGTAGACCAAGAGCCAAAACCTGTTTGAATTTGGAAAATTAAATTCTTAGAGCTTGTTTGGTTAGGCTTTTGAAAAACCTCTATTGATAAAAGATCTACTTGTAGTAGATCTATCAGAAATAGAGATTTTGAAGAAAAAAAAATTATGTTGTTTGGTTAGTAGACTTTTTTAAAAAATATATATATATTTGAAGAAGTACCTCCCCATGGGCTTTTGCCTAGTAGAGGTTTAAACTCTACTAGCCTCTACTCAATTTAAAATAGACAATCTTAAAAGTCAAACCAAACAACTCTAAAAAACTCAAACAGACGTTTGTAGACCTTTTGAGGCAGTAGAAAGCTCAACCAAACGAGCACTTAGTTGATTTTTCATGAATATTATGACTGTTGATCCCAAAATACTGAGTTGGGTCCGTTATATATTTGTGAATGTTGTGTTTGTTTAGTGATTCAGGGTTTGGTGGGGCTTTGGGTTATGGCAGCTCGGTCTGCTCATCCTCAAGCAAGAGGGATTATGATGTTGCCGAACATCCAAGGAAGTTGGATTTGGATGGATCGACTCCTTTCGAGAAGAACTTCTATGTCAAGTCTCCATCAGTGGCTGCAATGTCAGAGAAGGAGGTGGAGGAGTATCGCCTACAAAGGGAAATCACAGTTGAAGGCTGAGATGTTCCCAAACCTGTCAAGAGTTTCAGCGATGTGGGGTTTCCTGGTACTTCCTAATGAATATTTGAGAAATTTCTATATGTTTGTTTTTTAGCTATTGAAATTGTTTTGTCACTGTATATTTGAGTTAGGAGAAAGTGAGCTAGAGCCTAGAGGTTTTTGTTTAAACTTTAAAGTTGCAGCTGACTTGTTGCAATAAAGAGTGAGCAGTTTCAACATCTGCATAAACACACCTAATCTATCATGTAAAATTTTGAATTTACACCTGCAATTAATCATAAATTTGCAACTTACTCATAGTGAGACTTTTAGCTAATTACAACATAGCCTAAAAAAACCCTAAATTATAAATATTTCCCAAATACAAATACACGTTACTTTGAGATAAACATGAACACCTGGAACTGAAAACAGTTTAGAAGCTGGGGCCAACCTCCCTACCAAGTGCAAAGTGGTGTTTCTTGATTCAGTTTAACGCCAACTCAAATTCGTAGTAGCTGTCGGAGAGATATCTTTTATTGTATTGACTACATTTTCTTGCCGATATTCAACGGCACCTTGCAATATGCTTCTTCCAGGTACGACGAATACATAGTGGGAAATCAGATCTGGAAAATGTTGCAAAAGGATCCTAACAATCTCTTCAATCCCACCTCTAACTGCATTATCCAGGATGGGTGTTGGATTTTGAAGAAAATGCGAGATTTGCTGATAGCTCATTATAGAAAGCTCACAAACAACATGATTTACTAATTGAATAGCACATTCATGTGTCATCTTGGCATCTCAAACTATTTCTATAGATGGTGCTGCAA
The DNA here is from genome assembly GCA_033220585.1 of Dipteronia sinensis. NCBI lineage: Eukaryota > Viridiplantae > Streptophyta > Magnoliopsida > Sapindales > Sapindaceae > Dipteronia > Dipteronia sinensis. The sequence goes on along the minus strand of CM065639.1, from coordinate 65,336,233 downwards.
GTGAAAATCAGATCAAATGTATTATATATTAATTAATAAATTTCATTCACCTTGCTTGCAATTTGATATTTACAAGCGAATATAGTGTATTCTACGTGGTTGCTTGCCCAGTTGTGTAATAATAGTCCCTTGAACCATCCAAGCACTGCATAGAGGAATCGGACATGCTTGTTAATTTGTCAGGTTGATGTAAGAATCTGTTGGTTTAAAGAATTTGAAGAGTAATAACAGTGAAATAAATAGAGAATTGCAAACCTTGAATCCTTAAGCTTCTTGATTGTAACACCAGGATGCCGTCCACGCTTTCTAGTAAATGATGTGAAGCATTTTTGATTTCCACATGAACAACTTTAACAAACAAAAAGAAACCATTAAAAACTTTTCAAATAGAAAACAAAAAATATTGGCACATTTTCTGTAAAAATTTGTTCATGTACAAGATACGTACATTTATAAATCCATCTTTCTGAAAATCCAATATTACTTCCGCTCAAAAAGTTTGAAGGGTTGTCTGCCAACCATTTGAACAAGAAATTCCCATATTCATCTGTGGCTAGAGCCAAGTGAGGAAATCTTTGGACGAAATACAAAGCTATATCTGTTGAAGATGGAACATAAAAAGGACAAAAAATAAGTGTACATATCTGTTGGAAAACTTTATATATGTTGGAATCAGTAGTCAGTTCTTACCATAATAACCTAATTGAATTAGATTACGAAGGATCCCAGGTAATGAAGGAATGAAGACGGGATAGCTAGGAGAGTCAACTCTGGTTATCAAACTAAGGTACCACACTAACTTCTTACTTATTCTGTATATAAAACTGTAAATAGAAAATAGAAGTGGCAGATTTCCTTGATTGTCGACCATTTGCAGTAAACCAGGGTTCTTTTGAATCAATGCTTTAGCTGTCTTTAAGCTTCCACCCTGTGCAACATAGTGAAGGACAGTGCTTCCATATGAATTTCGCACTGCAATTGATTGTGGAGTCGATACAGGTTCCACAAGAATTAGGATAAAGTTCCATTGACAATGTAGTGCTGCAATATGCAGTACTGTTCCTATATGGATTGATATCTTAGCTGTCAATGCATCTGGGTCATTATCGATAAAACTTATAGCACTTTTCCAGTCACCTCTTTGTGCAGCATGGTACAACGGTCTGTAGTAATTGCTTTACAATGAACAATACTTTTTTTTTGTTTTTGTTAGACTACGATCTATAAAGCAATGCATGGATACATATTTCTAATATACAGTAGTTCTCTTGTGCGGATGTTTGCATCATTTTTCTTTCAATACTAATTTGATCATAAAATGTCACGAGCAGGGCAGGATTTATGGAGGGGGCCATTGTAGCCATGTCCTCCAGACCAATAAAATTTCAACAAATTTTCAATACACATAAGTTACCATACTCCAGCATGTATACAATAATATTACCATGACGTACCTCTCCTCATATTATTTTAATAGTATAATTGATCGTACTGAAGATTGGATAGATTTTGTTTTTTAAAAGATAAAAATTGGATAGAATTAACCTTTTTTATTCTTTAAAATAAAATAAAAAAACTATCGGTCAGAATAAAATTTAGTTTAAAAAAATAAATTGATATAGTTTTAAAAAAATGATAAAAGAAAATCGAATTTTTTTATTAAAAAAAAAAAAAAGTGCCACACAGTAATGCACCTTTCTCTCCTCAAATCTCTCACGTTTTAAACCTTTTTTTAAAATAAAAAAAAATTACTTAATCCCTCTTTATCAAACCAAGTTCCATTTACTTATGTTTTTTATTGCCAAGTCCCACTTTCTATTCGGTTTCTCTTGGCTTTGGAAAAATAAGAAAATCATAATCATAATCACTAGAACATCAAAGATGATGCAGACAAGGTGAGTTCCTTTTTCTCTTTTTTTATAATTTATCCATACACACTTATATACTTGTATATGAATTTTAAAAAGTGAATGAATTTTATTGAATAAAATTTTATATTTATTGATTTTATTATCATTGAATTTTTTTTTATTAATGAGATTATAAACCTTTTGAGGATTTATGTTTTAAGAGCAATATTAAGATTTCGATTTCTTTAGATTACAAAAAAATCTTATCTCGGAATTGGTGAGTTGAAGTTAAATTTATGTTTTTGTATTAGATTCTTTCATAGTTTTTAAATTCCTATAAACTCTTTCACATAATGTTTTATGTATATTTGTTTTGAGATGTATTATGTATAGTGGAAATGGTGAGAAATGTCACCTTTTTGTCTCGCTGTTGCACCAACGTCACCGGTTTAATAACTTATGTTTAAAAGGCACCTATTTTGGTGAACTACCAAAATTGCCCTTAAATAATCAATTTTTAATTGTGTCTGTACTTCCATCTCCACACTTGAAACGCTGAAGGCAGGAACTCCTCTCTTTCTCTGTCTACAATAAATTTCAAAACTACTCTACTCAACGTTCTTCAGTAAGCACAACAAGGTAATATGTTTGACTGAAATACTGTTTTTGATCCTTCATTTTTTAAAAACGTTCCTTTTGTAAACATGAAACTGGTTTTGTGAATATTGAATCTGTGAAATTTGAATCTCCGAACCTGTTAATAAAAAGCTCGGAGCCTGTTTGAAAATGCTCGGACCCTGTTTTAAAAAGCTCGGACACTGTTTGAAAAAACTCGGAGCATGTTTGAAAAAGCTCGAGCCTTTGGACAAAAGGCTCGAGCCTTTAGAAAACAAGCTCGGAGACATGAAAAAAGCTCGAGACTTTGTAAAAAAGCTCGGGACTTTGTGAAAAAGCTCGGGACTTTTGTAAAAAAGCTCGGGACTTTGTGAAAAAGCTCGAGACTTTGTGAAAAAGCTCGAGACTTTTGTAAAAATGCTCGGGACTTTGTGAAAAAGCTCGGGACTTTTGTGAAAAAGCTCGGGAATTTTGTGAAAAAGCTCGGGACTTTTGTGAAAAAGCTCGGGACTTTCTGAAAAAGCTCGGGACTTTGAGAAAAAGCTCGGAACTTTTATAAAAAAGCTCGGGACTTTCTGAAAAAGCTCGGGACTTTGTGAAAAAGCTCGGGACTTTTGTAAAAAAGCTCTGGACTTTTGTAAAAAAGCTCTGGAATTTGTAAAAAAGCTCGGACTTTGTAAAAAAACTCTGTACTTTGTAAAAAAGCTCGTAAAAACCTCAGAAACTATTTTAAAAGGCTCTGAGCCTTTTCCATAGCTTTTATGTTTGTCATAATGGTTTGTGGTGATGAATGTTACAAGATAATGAATCGGGTGAGAATAGTAATATCTTACAACGGTCGATGGGAGCAGTTACCCGACGGAAGTCAGAGGTTTGTTGGATCCGACAACCAAGGAATGTATGTGTCAAAGAATATGAGTTACGAAGAATTGGTGTCGATCGTGCATACCGTTGTGAAGTATGATGTAAACAAATACAATGTTGATCTACAGTCAATATCAATCGTTCCTGGCGCTACATGTCGCACATTTGTAAGAAATGACGATGATGTTCAGTTTATGCTAGGGGAAGATCGGGTGATCCCTCAAGTATGTGTTAGTCTAATTGAGAGGGCAACTGGAGATGTGATACGGAATGATATTCCTGCTCCTGAAAATACCCAACCATTTGGATCCGCTAGCGGTAGCAACCAAGTGTTCACACAAAGGAGTGTCACTGAAGGTGGGGAAAACATATGTGCTGTCCAACCGGTAGTGGTCGACCATGCAGATGTTTGTGAACCTCAATTCGACGATGTGTTTGGTTGTCGATTTGAGATGAATGATGAGCGGTACAATGAGCAATACAATGAGATGTACAATGAGGAGAACACTGAACCGAACCTTGGGCCTAACCAGGAGGTGGATAATGAGGCAAATATTGATCTGGTAGATCCTGTAGAGAACACTGATGAAGATCATGTCCAAATTCAAAGACGTGGAAGACGTGTAGAAAGAGTTAGTTGCACCGGAGCAGATATGCCTGGTACTTCCGAGGTCCGGCATAATGTATCTACAGATGATTCTGATAATACCACAACGTGGGTTATTCCCGGAGCAGATTCATACTCGTTTGGGATTGGTAGAAGCACAACCTTGGTAGCAGAAGAACCTACATGCATGATTTATAAAGGTCAGTTCTTTCCGACAAAAAAGGATCTGAAGAGACTAGTTGGCCTTTTCGCAATGCGGCGAAACTTCGAATGGAAGGTGAAAAGGTCCAATAAGACAACGTTACATCTTGTTTGTTTGATTGACAACTGTACATGGAAATTAAGAGCGGTGAGAAGAGATGAAGGGATGTACTTCCAAGTAAGAAGTTTTGTCAATGAACACAGTTGTCCATTGGAGGAGATTCACCGTCGCCACCGACAAGCTAGTGCAGTTATAATTGGAGAAGTGGTTGCACCTAGACTTCAACAACAAGATGGTCGTCTCATGCGTCCCAAGGATATAATCGCCGATATGAAAACAATGTATGGCATCCAAATCATGTACAGTAAGGCATATCAAGCCTTGCATTATGCATTGTCACTGACCTATGGGACACATGAAGAAACCTTCAAACTACTGCCGTCTTTTGGTTACGTGCTGGAACAACAAAATCCCGGCACAATCACTGACTTACAGTGCGCTGACGACGGTAAATTCCTTTACTTTTTCATGTCATTAGGGGCCTCAGTTAGAGGTTTTCAGAGGTGCATGCGTCCGGTTATTGCAGTTGATGGTACCCATTTGAAGGGAAGATTCGGGGGTACAATGTTTGTTGCAACTGCCCAAGATGGAAACGAACAGGTGTATCCAATTGCTTTTGGGTACGGCGACTCCGAAAACAACCTTTCATGGGAATGGTTTTTGGATTGCTTGAAGGGTGCCCTTGGTCATATAGATGATCTGGTTTTTATTTCCGATCGACATGCAAGCATTGAAGCAGGGATTTCTAAAGTGTTCCCTTATGCAACCCATACCATATGTTGTTGGCACTTTGGTGAAAATGTGAAGAAGCGATTTCACAGAAAAGATGTTGCCAGCTTAATGGGCAAAGCCGCTAGAGCGTACACTGAATTCAAATATAACCGGTACATGGGTGAGTTACGTAACCTGCACAAGAATGCGTTCGATTATGTTGAATCTGCCGGTCCACACAAATGGTCTCGTGTACACTGTCCCCAACGAAGGTTCAGGGTGATGACAACAAATGTTGCAGAGTGCATAAACTCATGCCTTAAATTCGCACGACAACTCCCTATGTTGACATTGGCAGAGTTCATTAGGAATATGTTACAGCGTTGGTTTCACGATCGACATCGAGCTGCACAGTCCATGCGTCATCAGTTGACCGACGCATCACATCTTGTGATGCTACAACGGGTCGAGAAGTGCGGTTATATGACCGTCAATCCAGTGGACTGGAACATTTTCTCTGTCAAACGGTCCGGAAAACAGTGGACTGTTGACTTAGCCCGGAAGACATGCACATGCAACAAATTCCAAATGGATCAGTTTCCGTGTTCTCACGCACTCGCAGCGGCAAGGTACATTAACAGTATAAAATTATACCCTATATTAAGCAAGCGTGATTGTCACTTTTTTCATTGGTTTTGCAGGGAGCGGAATTTGGATTTCACATCGCTGTGTTCGGACTACTACAAGAGACAGACACTTATTGATGCATACTCAGTTCCTATTATGCCTGTTGGCCATCCTTCTTCATGGGTAGTGCCGTCCGACATCGCTGAGCGGGTGGTTTTAAATCCAAAGACCAAGAGACAATCAGGTCGCCCGATGGAGGGTCGACATGCATCGTCTTCCGAGAGGACAACCACCCAATCGTGTAGAAGATGTGGACAATCAGGTCATAATAGCAGGAGGTGTTCTAATCCGCCCTTGATTATTGAAGGTCCGAGCAGAATTGTTCCCGAGGAATACCGTCGTAAGTGTAGCGTATGTCATCAAGTTGGACATAACAAACAGACGTGCCCACACAAGGAATCTGCCGAGGAGTGAACTGAGCCGTTCATACTTATTGTTTAATTGAGTTGGGGTGTTAATTATTACTTGTTTTATTGTATGATATGAAATGCGTGTGTTGTACTTGTAAATGAAAACACTTTAAATTTTAAACAAAAAATTTATAATTTGAAAGTTCATTACTATAATTGTTTGTACATCGACAACTACAACATCTAATGTGGCTTGGAGTTACAAAAAATCTCCACAGCCATCTTCTCCTGTATGGTGCACATATCTTCTTCTGACCAGTCGAACGACATCCTGTTCGCCAGTACGTACTCCATCAATCTCAAGGTATGAGCACCACAGTTACCCCTGCGACTCAGCACATGAACAACCGTTACAATAGAAGTTGAATAAAACAAACTTAAAGTTTGAATGATGTTCGTACAGTCATACCCTATAGTCTGTTGGGGCACATGTGTTGTAGACACCATGCTTACCCCAAAGGGCCTATTCCGCTTCTGATACTTCGCCTCGCCCGTTGGTCTGGCATCGTGAAACCCCACCTGATGCAACATCGAGGGTATAAACCACCGCAATGGAGCGACCTGCTCTTTCCTGATCTGTAGGGGGACTTCCTGTCTGAACGGGTCTAGCAGTTGGATCTTCCCGACAGTAAGGTCAACGCTGGCCACGAGCCAATGCTGGCCACCAACGTTGCACGGAATAAGGACCTGTACCAAGTGTTCAAGATATTGTTATGGTCAAAATAAGAATTTTTAATTAAACACATTGAAACCTTAACTGTATTTTGCTCACCGCGTCAACCTCGTGCCATGGTCGGTTCCCTACCGGGAGCAATCCACGTACCGTCATCAGATCTTCAGGGGACCACCTGTACTTCAACACAGACCAGTTTTTTTGGGCTTTGCCCACAGCATCGCGAGGCATGATTCTCCGCCACTGAAACTCCAGCATTGACTGAAAATAGACAACGAACTGAAACGTTAGAAACAGGATGAAACACAACAAACAGACGTGTGAAAACAGTACATTTGAAACACTTACATAGAACTGAGAATCTAGTAGGTTCATCCTCTGAATGTAGACAGTGGGGAATGCTCGTTGACGCTTCCGTAAAATATGCAGGTACGCGTCAATATGCTAACAATATAAACATTATACATTGTTAGTATTCTTCCATAAGTTAAACAAACTTAAAAGACAATCAAAGTAAGGAAAGTACCGTGTCCTCCAACTCCATAAAGTTGGTTTGCAACCGGTGGAACCAAGTCACAGGCACGGGGGTCATCAGATCCACATCACGTCTGTGTAATTTTCAATTATTTAGGAATACAACTAATTTAACTTAGGTGTTTCAAAATAAATTCACAATATTTTAATACTTACAATTCCCCCGTCACGTTCCTCTTGTAGGCTTTGTAAGCCGCAAGCTGGTCAGCGTCTACCAATCCATCGGGCCTGAATGTATGTGCTGATGACATGGGCAGTGTCCTTGGCCTCTTCGGCCGACAGGGGTCAGTGTATGGGCTCATCAACTGCCAGCCTCGTTTGCGCATCCGCTGCTGCCTATGCTGACTGTGGATTGGGGGGTGTTGGGAGGAGGAACTCTGAAATGGCTGATCACGTCGAGGGCTCCGGTGGGATGGACCGCCAGTGTCACTAGGGGGTGAGGTGTGACGGGATCGAGTAGAGGAGAGCGGTGTCGGATGGACCGCAGGGGTGCTCCCTATGGATCGCCTGGTCAGGTCAGGAGTGTGGACTGTACGGGAGGAGGGACTCTGACCCAGTGGACTGAACGGGTCCGCTGTGTGGTCCTGGATATAAACAGGAGGATCCACATCCTGTACCTCCATAAGCAGCGGATACTCTAATATCGCCTGGGTAACTGTCTCCCCAAATACTCCTGTATCCGTGCCACCAGGGACTTGCATCTGCTGGTCTCGTACTGTATCTCCAGCTGTTGGACCCTGTGTCTGAGGTCCATCAGCCTCCGTCGCAGGTCCGGTGGCTGGGTCTGTCCCTCCGTCTCTGTCTGTACGGGGAGAGTCTTGATCATGGGAGGGTGGACCATCCCTGCCAGACTGTGATGTCGAACCCCACCACCCCCGGAGAAAGTCCATCACCTCTCTATGCTGCCTATCCCGTTCCCGATCACTCTTCCGGATATCCTCCCGTAATGCAGCGACTGCATCCATCACATCTTGGATTTTTTGTTCCAAACGATCCTGAAACAAAATCATTATTATCAGTACTAAAACCCAACACTTGTTTCAACATAAATAATGCATTACACCATTTTTTACATACCTGGCGATGCCCTCCAACGTCTTCTCGTGAATGTACTCCACTGAGCATCGCAAAGCGAACCTGTCTGCGCCTAAGAGGACTCCCAGTGACAAACTCCGGGACCGAACCCTCCGTATCCGGCCTGTGCCTGAGGGGACTCCCACCGCCAAACTCATGGTCGGAACCCTCCGTATGACTGGGTCCGGCAGTCGTATGATGTAAGGGATCCGGTACCGAGCCGTCGTGTCCATCGGCAGCCATATATAGACTGCCTCCCTCATTTATGCCCTCGTAGTACCGTGCAACCCTCTCAGCTGCTGTCGGCACCAGTGCAGTCCTCGCAAACATCTGAAATCGTGGTTAGACCATTCTATTTGTATAATCGTAATATGTAAACACTTTAACACAATAGATCCTTACCCTGGCTAAGAAAATTTTTCTGTCCAGCTTGTCCGACCTTGGTTGAGTTTGCAACTGCCATTTCAGAATACGGGGGGACAACTCAATCTCCCTACGTGTCCCAAATCGGGTCCCAAGCTCGGGGATAACCTCATACGCAAATACCTATGTAAAAGAACAAGTTATTCAGAATCCAATCATTATTCCGTAACTCATGGAAAAAAAATTTCAGGTTTTCAAACGATACAAATTCTAAATTCTCACCAACAGTGCGTGAGCTAGACCGTAAATGTTGTACGTCTCCACCGTGTGAACGTCAACGCCCTTTTCATGCTGTCGTCTCTCATACCGCACACGTCGACCGTTTAAGGCATTCTTGAATCCAATAATGGACTGCCTATACACGTGGGCACCCCACGGGAATGCATCAAAAGCGTCCAAGTCCTCGACTAGCCGGATCTGCCATAATGGAACTTTCTGTCTCTCGTCCAACCCCATCAATATCCAGTTTAGCATATAAAGGAGGCACAGCTTCACAGCATCGTACTGCTCCTCAAATACACCGATCCGTAGAACAGCTTTCAGCTGTTCATAATCCACATCAGCTGCACCATTGAAATACCGTTGTTGTATCCCGTTCTGAACCATCTCATACCTCGTCGTGTCGGGAATCACTCCAAACTTCAATCCGGTGATCAGACAGAATTCAACCTTGGAGAACCGGACCGAACGAGTACCTAACAAAAATCTCATCTCATCTCATCCTGCGGCCCATCGTGATGTAGCTCGCGCAATAGCAGTCGATGGACTACGCTACCCGAAAACTTCATCCCCCGATCCATCCTCAGGAAATGACCAAAACAAGACTCTGTATACCGACGTCGGTCTTCGACCTTGAATTGTTCTGGTACACTGTCTAGTGCGACGTCGATATCTTTAAGGTCGCTGAAATGGTCATGCCGAGTTATTTTTCCATCGTACCATTCATCCTCTGGAGTTTTAAGCAAATCCTTTAGTTCACTACTCATCTGCATTTTCATAGAAAGAATGCATCAGTAAACTGTAAAAGGCTAGGACATAATAATATAAAATAGCAGAGAAGCAGTTTCAAAAAGCTCGGACTCATATTGAAAACGCTCGGACAGTGTGAAAAAAGCTCGGACACAGTTGGAAAATGCTCGGACTCATATAAAAAAAGCTCGGGCACAGTTTGAAAAAGCTCGGGCACAGTTTGAAAAAGCTCGGGACCAGTTTGAAAACGCTCGGACTGTTGAAAAAGCTCGGACACTGTTTCAAAAAGCTCGGACACGTGTTGAAAATGCTCGGACTGTTTAAAAAGCTCGGACTCGGTTTTAACAAGCTCGGACTCAGTTTAAAAAAGCTCGGACTCGGTTTAAACAAGCTCGGACTCAGTTTAAAAAAGCTCGAAAAATCTTTCAAAAAGCTCGGAAACTGTTTCAAAAACCTCGGACACGTGTTGAAAATGCTCGGACTGTTCAAAAAGCTGGGACTCAGTTTTAACAAGCTCGGACTCAGTTTAAAAAAGCTCGAACTTTTTTCAAAAAGCTCGAAAACTGTTTCAAAAAGCTCGAACACGTGTTGAAAATGCTCGGACTGTTGAAAAAGCTCGGACTCGGTTTTAACAAGCTCGGACTCAGTTTAAAAAAGCTCGAAAGATTTTTCAAAAAGCTCGGACACGTGTTGAAAATGTTCGGACTGTTCAAAAAGCTCGGACTCAGTTTTAACAAGCTCGAACTGTCTAAAAAAGCTCGGCAACTGTTTGAAAAAGCTCGGACTCAGTTTCAAAAAGCTCGGACACTGTTTAAAAAAGCTCGGGCTTTTTTAAAAATCTCGGGCACTGTTTCAAAAAGCTTGGAAATTGTTTTAAAAAGCTCGGCCACATTTTAAAATAGCTCGACAATAGTTTCAAAAAGCTCGGCCATTTTCAAAAAGCTCGGAACCAGTTTGAAAAAGCTCGAAAACCCTGAAAAAGCTCGGAAAACGTTTTAAAAAACTCAGAAAAAACTCTTAAAAAGCTCGAATAAGCTTGAAAAAAGCTCGGAATCACCTTGAAAAAGCTCGGGAACCCAGATCTTCAACGGATTTACAAACCCTAACCTAACCCACAACCATTCTCAGATCAACAAACAAACATAATCTACAAGTTTAATCAACAACCAACCAACATCAAACATGAACTTATTACAAACAAAATCAACAACATAATCTGACTCAACTTACCGTCGATTGAAGATGCTCTCGTCTGAACACCCGATAAACACTGTTGTCCTACCGCCGGTTACTTCGACGTCTTTTTCAGACGGAAAACCACTGATCTTCCAACGCCGGTTCTTTTTCCAAGAGATGTTTTCTCTCTCTGGTTTTTCTCACTAGGTTTGAAAACGACAAAAACTCACTTGGAAGGGGTATTTTTGTCTGGACACCTATATTGGTGCCTTTTAAACATGAATTAGTAATGTGGTGATATTTGCACAACACCCACCACAAATAGTGCTATTTATTTTTTGAGCCCTATAGTATATATATTTTGAATTTGGTTGAATAAAATTGTTGGAAAAAAATAATGTCTTTTGAGTTATGATTTTTTAATAAATGATATATATAAAGAAATCAATATATTTTGTTTGCAATAAAATGTCCCGACTCTCGAGCGATCGAGCGATTGAAATAAACATATAGACATCACACACAGAGGAGAAGATGATGAACAGTAACTTAGTTTCCGAGACTTTGTGTTTGAGTGTCCGAGACTTTGTGTTTGTGATCCGAGACTTTTATATGTTGTTCGAGATTTGTGTATGATGTCCGAGACTTGTGTTTGATGTCCGAGACTTTGTGTTTATATATCCGAAACTTTGTGTTTGTGTGTCTGAGACTTTGTGTTTGTGTTCCAATACTTTTGTATGTTGTCCGAGACTTTTGTATGTTGTTCGAGATTTTGTGATTGTGTGTCTGAGACTTTGTGTTTGTGTTCCGAGACTTTTGTATGTTGTCTGAGACTTTGTGATTGTGTGTCCGAGACTTTTTGTTTGTGTTCCGAGACTTTTTATATGTTGTCTGAGACTTTGTGATTGTTTTTCGAGACTTATGGGTTGTTGTTCTGTGATCCTCTTTTTCTGTTCTGTTCATCTTCTCCAACACTGAATCCCTATTTCAAAACTCTTCGTTTTTATTGTTTTTTTAGAGATATCCAAAGTCGTTATTGTGTTTGGACGTGGTTGGTGTACGTGTGTCCACCATCTTTGTCGGTGTACGTGTGTTCTTCGATTCGTCAGTTCCACCTCCATTGATGAAGGATTTTGGAACGAAAAAAAAAAACCAAAATGGTGAAGAAGGTTACTTTGAGGGTATTTTTATCCATTCATCATAATATATGTCTTTTAAACATAAGTTATTATAGTAGAGACAGTATTGAAAAACACTTCCCAACAAATACCATTTAATTTTTGGACCCCCTACAACATTACATTATTAATTGACTTGTAATTATAAAGGATTATTTAATTCACTAGAGTATTGGCCACACTAGTCTTATCACAAAAGATATTACAATGATAATTGAGAATCCTCACATAGTAATAATTGGACCACACCTCTTAATAATAGAAATCACTACTTTTAAAACCGAAGATCAATAGAAACCAGTAAATTAATTAATGATAGGATTGCTTTGGATGGTCTCGCGTCCACATGCACAAGTAATTTTTCTTGAATAAGTAGCTACTTAAATATTTATTTTTTTATATTTTACGATATCTATTAATTCGAAAGGTATTTTTTTTAAAGCTTTCGCTATTGATATGATTCGAATAGCTGACCTAAGAGTCATTTGTCCAAGTTTCAAGCTTATCCAGTTGAGCTACGCCCATATTTGAAGAACTTTAAAGAACTAAGAACAGAGAAAGAAATTTAAGGAAGAAAAGTGTGAGAATTTTTTTTTCATTTTTCTTATCTGATACAATTTGATACCAAGCTTTATTATATACAATCTTATGATAAAATGAAAGAGACCGGAATGCCACTCTCTTTTTGATATAGTAGATTGGCTTAAATGCATTGTTGCACAAGACAGGATATTTTCTACTCAATTTTTATTCTCTAAAAAGTTTAATATATTCAAATCTGAAAATGAAAATTTTATTTTAACTTTTGATCATTTTATTAGGGGTTATAGAAGCTATTTTTGAAGATTTTAGATTTTAAAAATATTCCTATAATTAATATATATTATTTTATTTTCATTTATTATGTATGGATTAAAGTACATTTCATAGATATCATTATGGGACTGCAGTGTTATCATATAAAATTTGTTAATGAAATTTGTCTAATTTATTACTATAAAATTGGACCAAAGTATAACATTAATCAACTCATTATATTCAAGTTACCTCTTAGCATGTGCTAACATTTTGAGAGTAGTTATCGTATATAGATGTATTTCTACGTAAAACTTGTGTGGAACATTCTCACCACTCGTGACCACATGATCTAACTATGACACATCACAAAATTTTTAAGGTTCCAAAATTTATTTTGATATTTCCGAAGCAAATTAGACTAAATGACACAACTACATCGGAAGGTCTCAGGCCCACACAAGTTTTTCTCTTGATCTCGGCAAATCTCTTACCCTTGACATTAGACTATCAGAATTTATTGTGATACTTATAAAAAAAAACACATTATATAAATTACTGTAATGGTAAGTTAACTAAAGATCATTCATGGGCATATTATATAAATGAATTTTGGTAGTAGTTGAAGAAATGAATGAAGAAACTCATAAAAAAGCAAAGTTGATTAAAGTGCTTTTTACAATCATGTGCTTACATAGACTTAGATGCATAAACTAACATGATTGTGTTACATAGGGATGCATGGAGCAATCTCCATTGGCTTTGAACCCTACCATCTCTAGTGCACAGAATCACAACCTCCTAAATGATTTTCAATAACTGGCATATGTTGCCTGAATATATATATATATATATATAGTGTCCTTTGTAGCAAGCATTCGAATTCAGTTCTTGACAGTATGATATCCAGCACATCGAATATACATCCGCATTCTATGTTGCTGTCAACTTGACCATTCGCTTGCTCCAAAATCATTTGGGTAGAAACACTGGTTGAGAATCCCAACTTGATCATGACTTTTTCCAAACGGTTCACAATTGTCAGGTAGAGATAACCGATCAACAAATATATCGTTAGTGGGTTATAACAAGAAGCCAAGAATAAGTTCCGAGTCATGAACTGAGTAAGCAACTCAAACGAACCAATACAGCAAGCAGATGCAAAGATATGACTAAAATGTACTGTAGTGACGACAGTACATGGAAAAAGTTCACAGTGAACTGAAGGAAATTACATGAAGGATTTCTTGCACTAATAAGATCATATTTGCCATATTGCAAGTGTAAAAAATGCACTGATGACATCCAGATTATTTGTTAGGGGTGTTTGCCAGATTATGTGTTAGGGTGCCTGAGCAAGTGTAAAACACCATGGTAGAAAATATAAGTACATTTGAACCAAGGTACTGACCAGTGTTTCAAGTGAAGAAGCTCTGTTGTAAACTGTTGTGTCAACACGTCTTCTCGTCTGTGTTTTAGATGTACCAACATTTTTTCCCCAGCGAAGAACATCTCTGCAACAAAAAAACCAAACCAGCAAGTCAAATAGCGACTTCTAGATTACATCTCCCAAGTAAGATAAACCTAGATGTTTCAGCATTACGCTAATCGGACTTTGAGCAGATGACCTAGATGTTTGATGATAAAAATAAAGAAATTGGGCATGTATTAATTCTACATATATGAATGTCCAGTTACACCAAAGCAATCAAGCAATAGACACAGCCTACAAAGTGAATCAGATCTTTAACTAACCTTTCTTGTGCAGATAAGTAGAGAAGTTTCTGAAGTAGTGTATCCTGAATGCCAAAATACCAATATTAGAATTTTCATCATGCACAAATAACCAAAAATTCAATCTAGTTTGCTAAGATCAATATATATTTTTTACTTTTACCTATTTTTTTTTTTAATTTCTTCTTTCATTCACAATCTCATCCAAACAACTAATGCCAATGCAGAATTCTCATAACCACCGAAAATGCATCACATTAACTTAGATTTACAAAGATACCAATTTGCCTGAATAGATCAATAAGCATGCAATGATTATATAAACTGATTACGGGCAAGAGAAAACAACCAAGAACATAGTCATAATAAGAAAATACAGTAACTTGAAACCCCGACAAGTTGTGGGTAAGCATTATGAAGTTTCTGTGCAAGCCATCTTAAAAAGAGCAACTGAAATGGATAGGACCACAATGAAACTAAATAGAGACTGAAGTTATTAAGTAAAAAATGAGTTTAAGGGGAGGCATTGGATAATCTAAATTCAATACAATGAGGAAACTTTTTTGGCGCATTATAAAAATAAACTGCTTAAGAATCTCCTCCTGGATCACACTGACAAATTTAGGAGAAGAAAAAACATTGTAACTCACGGATTTACAGAAAGATGGCGATAGAAATTAACTCATAAGAATCTGCTCTGAAATTAAATAGTGAATATGAGAATAAACATTGTAATTCATCATTCAACGAAAGATCAACATATATTTAAAAAAAAAAAGGTTGATAAAAAGAAGAAGAAAAAACATACTTGTGCTTCACAACGTACTACTGCTGTAACACGATCATTGTATTCTTCAATACTTAGCGCAGGAAACAAAAAGTGCCCGAGAGCATATAGCTGCAAATATGAGAAACAGCTGGAGTAAGATTTGAAGAAGATTAAAATTCACAAAGATAAAATAAGTAGTTATGTTCATCACGAGATAAACAACCGACAAAAATAAAGCTGTGTGTCTTGAAAGTTTTAGTTTACTTACAAATGCTTTCTAAAAACGAAATAAATTATTTTCTATTGCATGCATTCTAGTAAGGAACTCCTGATTATCTTATATAAAGGTCCTATAATCATTCAACATGGGATCTTCATTTTTTTCTCCTTTTCTAATATATAGATAACAAAAACACTTCTCAAATATAATTGAATTGCAGGTGATTACGAAAAACTTGAAGTACTGGAGACCAAATGAAATTAAAGAAAACAATCATCAAACACACCTCATAAATGCAATCACCGATGTATGCTAGCGCTGCAGCATTGCACACTGATCGTGGTTTCTGAACTTTTGGTGCATTTGGCAGCCATACGTCGTATCCCATATAAGAATCATCCAAATTTGCTTTTACCCCTGCATCTAATTTCAATCAAAACATTATATGCATTTTCATTTCTAAAACCTATAAATCCAAAATTCAAAACTTCAAGTTTCCACTTATATTAACTCCATTAAACTCATAAGCAAATATATAGATAATGTTAAAAACTTGACCTTTCAAGATTTTGTAAGTTTCTTTACACATATCTACTTCACTTTTCATGAAACACAACTTCTACAACTTTCCTAATAACCAATCAGAGCCTTAAAACACCCAGAGAGAATTCAAAAAAGGACCTCATAATACAACAAAATTGACTCAAACCAACAAAATTCATACTACCCACATCAGAAAACATCATCTTTTTCATTCAAAATCTTAAATTCACAAAATTTTCCAACTCTTCAAACAGAAAAACCAACAAAACAAGAACTACAAAAGAGTGTGTACCTTGACTGGGGCGCTTGCGAAGGTCAAAAACTGAAGGGTCCAAGCGGGTTGTGAGAATGAGAGGTGGCGGTGGTGGAGGTTTAGCTGTGGAAGCAGGAGTCTTCTTGGGGTTTTTTTGGGGCGTTGGGGTTGTAGGAAAGTCTCTGTTGGGTGTCAAACGAAGCTCTCACTCGCAGTGAAGAAGAAGAAGAATAAGATGGACACGAAGAGATTGAGCGAGTGAGGAGGAGAGGTTGGTTTGTGAGGAAATGATGGGTTGGGCTTGACAGAATTTCATGGATTTGGGCTCAAAAATGGGTTTTATAGGCTCCAATCACATTGGTAGAGGATATGATCTATTTCGATTAGGTACCTCTACCTAAATACTGGACTGCTTAATGTCATCCGATTTCGATAAATTCACACCATATCGATGTATTCTAGCCGAATGCTATTTCCGTAAATATTTACCCTTACTCATTGTATGTATATATTTATTTATCTTTATTTTTAATAAAGTGATTGTACATTTCTAGTTTTTTTTAAGAATATAAATTTAAATTTCATATTTATTCGTTAAATCATAAAAAAAGTTAATACTTATTAGATCCAAATATAATGATGGAAGGAAAACAAAATTCTTAACAATAAAAATTTATATATAAAATAAAAATAGACAAAGTTGGTGGGATTTGTACAAAACTTGTAATTTGTATGGATTTTTTTTTTTGTTAACTGCAAATTTTAAAACTAAAATTGAATATAGATGAAGAGATGACCACACTGTACAATTCACTAATTTTTCTAATTTTTTTTTTAAAAAAATTTAACTTGTCTTTTTTCCTAGTTAGATATCAATTTAGATATTAAAATCCAATATATGTGAACACATGGCATCTTTTCATTAGATCTTACCATCAACTCCTCTAGAGCCCCATACACACTAAAAAAACGACGAGTTTCTTCTTCTTCCTGCTTTTTCTCCAATTAATCATTTTTGTTTCTCTTGACAGACACAAAACACACTCTCAAAAACCCTTTTCGCTCAAAAACCCTAATTGAAAATACAAGAACAAACCCAGTTTTATATTTTCGAAGTCCTCGAGAAAAAAACACAGCTTTTACAATCTCTCTCACTGTGTACAGCGTCACAGACATAGACACACACAGCCACTATGAACCGCTACCACAGCCGCTCCGCCGACCCCAGCTCGTACAGCGACCTCCGGAGGTAACCCTTCATCTGTATCCGCATTGAAATTTGGTTTTTTGGGTGTATATAGCATTGATGCATTTAGTATTTTTTCGTTGGCCTTCTTTTCGTTCCAGCATTGGTGGCAACCAATACTTCATCTGTTGTTAGAGTATCAGAAGGTTCCACTATAGTAGTATTTGAGTTTTCAGCCATCGTAATTCGTAAACCTACAAATAACTGACAACAATAAAATAAGTAAATACACGTGTTATTCAATTATTTTGATAATTAAAAAAATATTATATAATTAATAAATTAACAACAACAAATATTATAAAGGAAGAAAAAATAACATTTAATTGTATATATATATATATAAATAAAGAGAACACAATAAAGATATATATATATATATATATATATATATATATATATAAACAGTTAAGAATATATACATGTTATTTAAAAAAAAAGTGATTGTTGTACGGTACATGCATCAGTATGTTTATAAATATAAATATATAACAGTATGAAAATGAACTTGTATCTATATCAATTTGTATATAAATATATATATATATATATATATATTTATATATAAGACTAAAAACAAGCAAACGTTTCAATCATAGTGATATTACATATGTATATATATATATATATATATATATATATATATAAAAGAATACAGTGAATTAAAACAAAAACAAAAAAAGTATTGAGAGATATTATATATATATATATATAGTATAAAGAATTAAAAGAGTTGTTCAGTAGATAGTTAATACCTTGATGGGTTGAGGTGAACCGAAAGTGAGAGCCTGAGAGGGAATGAAAACTGCACACTGAGATTTAGGTTAATGAGTTAATCGATGTAAAAAAGTAGAGAGGTTTTTATATAGGTTTTATTTAGTTTTATTATAAAAACCTAAATTAAATGAGATGTGAAACGTTGAATGACTAGGAGTCTAGGACAACTAGTCAAGTCAAGTAGTCAACTAGACAAGACAAGACATGTTTATTATTAATATTTTAAAATTTAAAAGTGAAAAGTGAAAACCTTAAATAATGGTTTGGTTCGGGTAACTTGGGTTGTATTTCACGTAACCCGATTGACTTTTCATTTATATTAATAATTGAACCAACCCACCAATTATGGGTTGTGTTAGTCGGTTTGGGTCGGTTTAGCGGGTTGTTGCACACCCTTATATAGAGAGAAAGTATCATCTCATTAGAGAGATAGTGCAGAGAGGAGATGTGATCGTCACCAAGATAGTCTCACAAGACAATCATGCTGATCCATTTACGAAGACCTTACCGGATAAAGTGTTTTCGGGTTACCTAGATGGTCTAGGGTTATGAAACATGCCTCACATGCTTTAGTGCAAGTGGGAGATTGTTGGGGTTTATGCCCTAAAGATGTAATTTGTAAATGGATTTATGAAATAAATAAAAAGAAAATTTCAATTCATTCTTGTTATGTTGTTTATTTTATAACTTGTGCATATATTAACATACTAGATTACCGGATGTAATCTCGAACTGTGTATATGAGTGTCACATACGGATGGATACAGTAAGAGGCGTGCAATCTAAAGAGTCCATAGATAGCAAATAAAGATGGCTACTTTATTTGTGGTAATCTATAGCTGCGGTCCATTTCGTAATGTACGATGATTCTATCCTGAATCATTCATATGAGATATGGGAATGGAGGCACCTTGTATGATGTGATCATATAGGACTGGGTCATGATCTATATGAATCTCTCACCAAGATTCGTTTACTAATGAGATTTATATATATCAACTAATGATGGCTATATGTAGGTGATCTTAATCTTGAGTGTCTTATCGACTCCTTCAGGTTAGATCGTTGTCTTTGATATACCATGGGTGAGATCAGATGCAGTTCCTGATCAATATGTTATGTATGTTGGGATTGCGGTTTGGCTTGTGGCTGAGAAGGTTTGTACACGATAGTGGAATCCACTCCTTCTTGTGAGAAGTAGATGGTAGTTCCCTTAAGGGTTGATTCGGGGCTTGGACAATATGAGCGCTCTCTTAATTCCGTGAGGAAATAGGATTTATTGTCCATTAGAGATTCAACGGTACTTAAAGGATATATGTAATTAGAGGGGTAAAACGGATATTATGATCCAGCTCTAATTATGAACTATTGTGGAGGATCACACCATGTGTAATAGCTATATCGATGGACACCGAGTTGTATCGGTCTGTGTAAAAGAGTCTGCAGTTGAGAGTGTCCAGCTTTGGGTTTTAGTGGAATAACACCAGAGTTGATAATCAAAGAATATTAATTAATGATTCCAAGGATTATTGGAGCTCAAAATATTGTGGGTCCATTAGGTCCCCTTGCTAGCCCGATCGATTTTGGTAACAAGGGTCACGGTTAATTAATTGGATTGTCCAATTAATTGTGTTACGAAAGTGACACGTATTTATTCGGGAATTAATTGAATAATGAGATTATTTAATTAATGAATAATGGTGATTAAATAAATTAAATAATAAGATTATTTAATTATATTATTAATCACTAAATGGAGGGTGTTAGTTGATATTTGATTTTAAATAGAATAAGATAATATGATTATTTTATTCAATTAAATATTTGAAATTGAATTTAAAATGTTTAAATTCAAAATAAATATTTAATTATCTTTTAAATAAAAGATATGAAATATCATTTTAAAAGATTTAATTTTAAAATCGAAAAGATATCAATTAAAGAGTTTTAGTTATAATAATTTATATATATATGATATATATTTTGATAACTAAAGATATAGCACAACACAAGATCACTATTTCAATTGGTATAGGATACAAATTGGAGTGGTGCGTGAATCAATTACAAAAAGAGAAACAAAAGAGAAAAACGAATTGAGGTGCGTGATTTTAAAAGAGTTTAAAAGAGAGAGAAAAGTTGGTGCAGGCGTACACCAAGTGAAAAAGAACAAAAATTATAACATATATATATTTTTTAATAACTAGAATTGTTCTAGTTTTGTTTTCTCTTGGAAGAAATTGTTTCTTCTTCTCTTCTCTATATCCTTCTAAGTTCCTGAGTACGTGACGCGTCCATACGCAGTTACCAGTTTCAAAAATAGCTAGGAAGATCGGTGGTACAAACCAGGAGCATATCGTGAAGTGAAGGAGCCTCCAAACGTTGGTAAGGTTCTATATTTTTTTTTTAATATATTGATTACAATTTCCTGTGTTTACATATTGTATGTATTAGTTCTAGAAAAATAATTATGATCTCAAGTTCACTGGTTTCAGATTAATTATGATCTGTATAATTTTTTTTTAAACTTATTTCCGATGCGTTACCAGTGAACGGGGTTCCAACAAAGATGTCCAATGCTTCAAGTGTGGCGGACTTGATATCATAGCCTCCGTGTGTGGTAACTTGAAGAATAAGAAGAGAGGGGAGTGATAACGAAATTGAAGTAGTTGAAGGAAGTTCCACAAGCTCTGTTGAGTGTGAGAACAACTATCGTGCCTTTAATTTTAGGTCTCTTACCATGAAGAATCTCAAGCCGTCACCAAATGTTTGTCACTTGATATATTCAAGAATGGTGACTTGAAGAGTGGAGACTAAAGAGGAGCAAGTTTGAGAGAAGCTAACCTTGATGATATGACCCACAAAAGCACATGTGGGAGAAGCTTCGATCAATAGAGTATTTGCTCTGGAAACTCAAGTAATAATATGGTGAATTATCAAGGGTTCATTGACTATCTTCAAAAATGTTTGAAGGAGAAAAAGGGTGAAGTTCTAAGGTTGACGGAAGAAAATCTCCAACTAAAAACTAAAGTGACTTACTTAGATGATGAAGTGTCACTTTTTAAAGTAAATGAAGTGATGATGGAGAAGGAACTTGAAGAGGCAAGAAATACACTTGCTAAGATGACATCGAGTTCGGAAAAGCTTGCCCACATGTTGAACATTGGAAAGAAGCCCAATGACAAGAGAGAGCTTGGCTTTGTAGATGATGAGTCCACGCCATCCTCGAACGAGACAACTTTTGTGAAGGAATTTGTTCCTAAGTTGCCTTCTACATCTCAACATCCAAGGAAGACAATTGAATGGGTGAGACTTCTAATAATGCCTCCTTAAAGATGCTCCCAAGGAATCAAGCTCAAGCTCCAACTCAAGAAAAGTCCACACAAGCCTTGGCAACTCAACCAATGCCTAAGCAATCGAAGAAAAATGGACAAATTCTTAAGAAGTCAACCACCTCTTCTGAAAGGCCAAAAGACAACCTTAAGAAAGGAGTTGATCACACAACCGAGATGTGTTCAACCAAGAAGGCAATTTCAACCTACTCAACCACCTCAACAAGCTAGACCACAAAGGTGCCACCAATTGGCTCAAGCTCCAAGAAGAAGCAAACTGATACACCATCAAAGACAACCTTATCAATATGGCAATGCCTCGATGAGATCTCATTGTAATGGTATAAATTCTTTCTTTGTACCTACTTGTCATTTTTGTGGTATGATTGGTCACTTAAGACCAAATTGCTTAAATTACATTAAGCGGTGTAGGTTAGAGAGCATGAGAGAAAAACAGTTGAAGAATAGGGCAAGTTTACATGAACCTAGGGAATTTAGAAACATGTCTATGCCCACTAAAAATGAAAAGGTGGAACCTATGTGGGTTAGAAAGAATGAACATGCTTGCCATTGTGCCCATGTGACACCCGTAGATGCAACTAGGTCCAATGGACTTGGTAAGTCTATAGGGCACATGCCTCCCATTGATTTGATTGGATTTGACCCCAATAAGGGGAGCTCAAGCAAAGAAAGCAAACTTGCATGATTTGCTATGTTTAAAAAGTTGATTAATTTTATGCTCTTTTGATAATTGTTTGAGATTCTTGGTTGCACATGGATGCTTGATCGGTCTATTTATATACATATTTTAGGTCCTCATTTCCTATTATTTGTGCTTTGTTCTTGGGTGAAATTAGGTATTTTATGTGTTTGTTGAGCATTTATAGGTCACATTTCATGAAAGAGGTGTTAGAAGTTATTTTGAAGAAAAGGAGCAAAAAGTTGAATTTCGGCCAGTGCAGATCACCTAGATTGCGGGCCCCATATCTCTCTCCTCGGTTTGAATTGTGTGTCCTACCACCTATGGTTGGAAATCCCCAGAAGGCTAGTTTCTAGCCACTTTACGGATCGCAATTCCGATATTTCTAGAAGAAGTTATGTCCGTTTTAGTATCCGATGGTCAGATCAGTCATAATTCCGTAAATAGTGACGGGATTTATTTTGCAAGTTGTCGGAACGGGAAATATTACCTTCTTGGACATGAGTGTGAGTCTTGGAAAGCAAGTTGATGCCTAATCCTTATCATCCTTCAATAAGTAATCAATTTGAGTGGATTAGGAAAGAATTAAATCCCAAAAAGGTAGAGTTCCAAAAGGGAACCAATTTCCTTGTTGTTTAAGGACTTGGCTTATCATCTAAAGCCTATTTAAACCCCTGTGAACCCTAATTTCGGGAGAGAAGCCAAGGGAGGTCCCAAGCAACCAAGGGGGCCGTCCCCCATCACTCCATCACCACACATCACCTCAAGACCCATCCATCCATTGTAGAAGAAGACGAAGAAGAATTGGAGGAGCTCTTTGATGATCATATCGGGTTTTCTCTACTCAATCTCTTTTCTTTTCTTTTTCTATGATGTGTAACTAATCCCATAACTAGGGAATCAATGTGAACCTTTTGTGAATGCTCATGTATGGATTAATTATTAATTTATCAATTTAATTCTTGATTTATTCATTATGCTTAATTGCTTAATCCTCATTAGTTTTAATGTTTATTCACACCATAGACCAAGGGTGAATAACTATTTGGCATGATTTTAGGGTTAAGATTATCTGAGAATTAGGGTTAGAGTATAGACCAAACCTAATCTTGATTAAAGCTCTTTTGAATGAATGAATTTTATCTTTAGCATAGGCCAAGCAAAGTATAGAATTTGGTTCTTAATTCTTGCGCTTAAAGGGTTTCCGATCACTGTTCACACCATAGACCAAGGGTGAATAGTGGTTGGGAGCACGTGACTCATTCCATGACAATACGGTAATAGTCACATTAAAGACAAAGAATGAACCCTAGAATTGATTGAATCTTGTTTACAAATTAATTACATACATTGAGTGTTCATAATTAGGGATCATTGATAACCTAGTGCTTTCCTTCTCTTGATCACAACACCATTCTTTTTAATTGTTTTCTTAATTTAGTTTAGTTTAATTCAAATCTCAACAAATCTTTTGGTTGCTTTAATTTAACTTTAATTAGAATTAGTTTTAATTAATAAATCTTTTTTCCTCGTGGGAACGAACCTTACTTGCCGTTGTGCTTATCTTCACGATTCGTGCACTTGCGAGTATAGTTTTTAATAACACGATTTACACCATCAATGCTTATATGGTATTTTTTTTAATAAGTGTGCACCATCGCTTTGCTTGTAATCCATGTCATATTTTGGTTCAACAATGCATTTTTTGACTAGAAAAATTATTTGGGAAAATACATTTGAATAACCTATAATTTATCTCCATGACATGAGAATTTTTTATGACATGTTTTAAATGATATGCATGAAATGTTTTTTATTGCTTAATATGCAATATGTGTGAAAGCAAATGAGAAGACTAAAATCAATAAAGATCCAGTATCCATTCAATCGATAAGGATTTCATATCCAAATTAGTCTTCTCTCTCTTCTTAAAGGTGTAAACAAGGCTATTATTATACAAATGCTTTATCCGAAAAAAAACAAATGGGATCTATGTATTCATGTCTTGGTTTGCCTTTATGGATTGATATAGTTGCTCTATTTTACAAATTTTTAGAAACTATATCTTGTTTGCTTATGACAAAAGGGTACAAATTGGTTTGAATTCTCTTAGAAATCCTTTTGATGTTTTCTTTGCCAAATACCATTGATTGGACTTTAATGCTATATGACTTGCATGCAAAGCAACAATTTCACACAGTTTTCTTTAAATAAACACCTTGAATCTCTCTCTATTACTTAAGTTACATAAAGTTCGTGTATATGATTATGCACATTTCTTTTGTACTAACAACTATTTTTGCTAAAGCAACCCAATAGGGGGAGCTCCTTTGCCTATCTTATGACAAAAAGGGGAAGAAGTCTTGAGAAATATAAGGGAGATATTATTTATGCTTTGGTGGAGAAGTCTTAAGAGAGAGTGACATTTTAGGGTGAGCATTGCACATGCATTACTTTGTATTGCTTTATAGTTATTAAGTGCAAATCCTTTTTATGTTTGATCACCTCACATGCACTTGTTCTTGGAAAGTGTTTTCTTGTTATTGTGTGTAAATATGATGTTCTATAAGGAGATTAAAGATATTAAAGATTTAGATTCTAAGTCTCTAATTTGTAATGTAGAATTGATCTCATGGACAATAGATTTATTTTTTGTAATGTGAGGAATTTTTGTGAGTGGTGATTTTGTCATAAAATAGCCAAAGGAAAAGATTGTAAGGATCTCTATTTTATGATTGGATTATTTCATAACAAACCACATTATGGATGATTGTATAATGGGTAGCTTAGGTCTTCTTAATGATTATCAAGGCAAGTTTTTAAGCATCTACATGACTTCAAGATCAAGAGCTTCAAAATGTATATCACTTAACCTTGAATCTTGAAGAGATTAGGTGAGCACACACACTTGTATTCATATTTACTTATATTGCATTTGTTTTCTTGCATTTGTATATCATAGTTATGTGCATATATCTAAGTTTTTCATCACACCTCACTCTTGCACAACATTCATATAGGCTAGGTGTGTTTGAACGTGTGTTTAAATGCCTCGAAAAGAGATTTTATCTCTTCACCACGGTACAGGTCGTTGTCCATGCACATGTCTAAACCGCGGTCCTAACAGCGATTGGTTCCAAAATGTTTCACGCATAGGGTACCTCAGTTGGTGCACATGACTGCACAGCGGTTCCTACTGCGGGTTTCTCCAGAAAGTCTCCCACTGATCGTACCGCGGCTGGTGCCATTGCCTGTCTAGCGGTTCAAACCGCAAAGTTGTCCATTGTGTGTGCCGCTATGTTTACCGCGGTCTGGACAACTTGCCTGAACAAAGTCCTTTACACCTCATAATTAGATAAATGCTTTACAGATACATTAGTAATTAAGAGTACACAAAGAAATGTTATCATGAATCCATAATATATACAACAAAATTATTTATTAAGGCTCAAAGGCCATATACATGCAATAACAGATATATTAGATTAAACTTATTCAAAACCGTGACAGTCAAGGCGGAAGATGCTGAATCCATAAGTTGACCGAACCATTTGGACAAACAAGGGAAGTTGCAGCCTTACAAGTATAATCACCGGGATAGAAGCTAGTATAGTAACTGGCACGTAAACCCAATTCCAAAGGCCATATACATGCAATAACAGATATATTAGATT
Source organism: Dipteronia sinensis (assembly GCA_033220585.1). Taxonomy (NCBI): domain Eukaryota; kingdom Viridiplantae; phylum Streptophyta; class Magnoliopsida; order Sapindales; family Sapindaceae; genus Dipteronia; species Dipteronia sinensis. The sequence goes on along the minus strand of CM065639.1, from coordinate 65,310,157 downwards.
AAACTTATTCAAAACCGTGACAGTCAAGGCGGAAGATGCTGAATCCATAAGTTGACCGAACCATTTGGACAAACAAGGGAAGTTGCAGTCTTACAAATATAATCACCGGGATAGAAGCTAGTATAGTAACTGGCACGTAAACCCAATTCCACCTCTCGCTGAGTATAATAGTTAGAGCTGCTCCAAAAGCTATTATCATAGCAGCTATGGCAAGGAAGAGAGAGCCAAGACCTATAATTAACTTCTTTGGTAGTGATTCGAGAAAGTCTTCTACCTCATATCGTGAAGTTAAGATAGCTAAGAACATTAATAGAGAAGTCAAAGAAGAAAACAGACCTAGTGTATCTGAAATAGCAAATAGCGTGAATGTGTTCGTGCGTAAAAAAATTGGAATCCCTTTATCATTAATGATGCCTCCTGGTATTGTAAAAGCTGCAGCAAACAGCACAGTCGCAATAAGAGTGGAAACAAGCATGCAAGAATCGGCGGTATCTTTCATCCATTTCTCTCCTTGCTCAGCCAACTCCTTATGCTCCTTCCTAAAAACATCTTTTGCTGTTTCATCCTCCATATTTTTCCATTCCCTTAGATTAGGAAATGTAATATTCTCAACTTCCTACAAAACATAAGACAAAATTAAGTGTATATATATAACATCAGATAACTATAGCCAGCTTTAATTTGCAATGCTGAACATGAGTAGTTCTAAATTAATTGGACATAGTCAATACCTTAAACCATTGCAATTCTCTTTGCATTTGTAAAGCTGCGCCTGAAACTGAAAACAGTTTAAAGGCAGGAGCCAACTTCCCTGCCATAAGTAACGTAGTATTTGATTCCTTAGGAGCCAACTTCCCGGCCATAAGAAACGTAGTATTTGATTCCTTAGGAGCCAACTTCCTTACCATAAGTAACGTAATATTTGATTCCTTCCTATATGCACACAAAGCCTTAACAATTGTTGGAGAGACCTCTTTTATTATTTTGACTATCTTTTCTTGCCGATACTCAATAGCAGTTTGGAATATGTTTCGTTCAGGTATTGCATCATAGTAAATCAGATCTGGAAAATGTTGCAAAAGGGTTCGTACAATTTCTTCAATCCCACCTTTAATGGCAATACCCAGGATGTAATTTGGACATCGAAGAAAATGCAAGATTTCCTCAAAGCTCTCTTTAGAAAGTTGCTTGCAAACATGATTTATTAATACAACAGCACATTTATGTTTCAACTTGGCATCTCGAACTTTTTGTACAGAGGGTGCTGCAAGTGAAAGTCAGATAAAATATGTAAGAGTGGTAGAAAATGATATATTGGATAAATTTCATTCACTTGCATTTGACCTTATTAAATATTACAAGCAAATCATGCATGTACATGGTTGCTTACCCTTTTTTGCATTAGCTTTCCACAGTAATCTTTTGAACAATCGAAGCACTATATAGAAGAACAAGAAATGTTTGGTAATGAATACGATTATTTTGATAATATGTTGATTTAAAGAAGTTCAAAAGTAACATTGAAATAAATATAAAATTTACAAACCTCGAGTCTCAAATCTTGTTGATTGTAATGCGGTTTCGCTTTCCGTACTTTCTTTGATATTTTCCATATTTACTGAATGAGTTGGTGAATATTGTAATTCCACATGAACAACTTGAACCAACAAGAAGAAACCATTAAAAAAAATTCCAATAGAAAACCAAATACAAGTACGTATTTGATTTATTAGCACATTTTATGTAAAAATTTGTTCAATGACAGAATACTTACATTTATAGATCAATCTTTCCAAAAATCCAAGATTACTCTGGCTAAAAAAGTGTGAAGGATTTTCTGCCAACCAGAAGAGCAAAGAATGCCCATATTCATCGATGGCAATAGCCAATTCAGGATATTTTTCGATGTAATGCAAGGCTATATCTGTTGCAATTGGAACACAAAAAAAATTAATTATCATAGAATTGAACTATATCTATTGAGGTTGAAACACAAAAGGACATGCATATAAATAATAAGAGTGTATGTGTATATATATATATTAGTTAGTTCTTACCATGATAACCTGATTGAATTAGACTATGAAGGATTTGGAGTAATAAAGTTGATTGAGAGTTAACTTTGGTTACCGAACTAAGATACCATGCCAACTCCTTATTACTTTCACTCCAGATAGAAGTGATAAGTGGCAGATGTCCGTTTTTGTCCGTCATTTGTGGTAAATCAGAGTTCTTTGTAACCAATGCCTTAGCGGTCTTTAAGCTTCCACCTGCTGCAACATAATGAAGAGCTGTGTTTCCATATTCATCTTGCACTGTGATTGATTCTGGAGGTAGAACTTCCAAAAGCTTTAGGACGAATCCCCATTGACAACTTATTGCTGCAACATGCAATGCTGTTTGTGAAAGGCTTGTTATCCTACACTTCCATGCTTTTGGATCTTCATGGACGAAACTTTTCCAATCACCTCTTTGTGCAGCATTGATCAATGGTAGGTAGCAATAGTAACTATGATCACCTGTTCATTCGCAATCAACGTACTATACTAATCATGATCGTAACTATCAAGATTTGCTACTCATCACCACTACTATCACAAATAATCATGACCACAATTTCTTGATGAAATAAATATGCATGCCACCTACGAATTTTCATGTGTACATGCTTATATTAAATGATAAATCTCTAGCTTCACAAAAAAAAAAGGATAAATGTGTAATTAAATTCTCGGGTTCTAAAATTTCTACCACTCTAAAAATGTCTAATTAAATTAAGTTACTTAATAATTTGAGTTTTAATAATAACAAAATTGTGTTTTTGATAAAAATATCCTTAAAATACAATCAACAAAATCAGTCTAGCTAGCTCATGCTTTTTTTACCCAAGGTTTAGGGGTCGTTTGTTTTTTTGTCTGAACACTGAACAGTCCTGAATTTTTCTGAAGACTGAATAGGGACTGAAATCTGAATCTGAATGACATGTTTTTTTTTTTTTTCCTCACATCTGAATGTGATGTTAACATGTTTGTTTTTTGAAAATAAAACTGTCTGAAAATATGTAATTGTACATTTATACCCATACTAATTAAAAGAAGTAATTTAACATGCATCATTCTTTATAACATTTTATATGGTTTTTTTTTTTTTTTTTGCAAACAAAGTTTAATTTAACAAAATAAAAAGTTAAACAAAGAATATAATTTTGCATGTTCTGCAAACAAAGTTTAAATTAAATTTATTATCAAAAAAAAGTTTTAATTCAAGTTCAATTTTATACGTTGTCCACGTTTCCGGGGAATATAATTCATAAAACCTTTTTTGTTTTTTTTTTGGTTTCCTGAATCATATGCACCGGAAACCAAATAAAAAAAAAGTTCTTGAATTTTTATATATAATAATTCTATAACATTTTCGAGCCACGAAATCTACTTAATATGATAGACAACTTTATTGAGCATTATACTAATAGTTAGATAAAAAATAAATAAATAAATAGTTCTTACCGGGATTTGGCAGGAGAGAAATTCAATTGTTCAATCTCTGAAAAATTTCATTATGAAAAGTATTTAGGTTTTTTTTTTCTAAATCATGTTTAAAATAAGAAATATGTTAAAAGAAATTTTTTTATACCATATTAAATTAATATAAATTTGGAAATATATCTTTTTTTGGAGGATAAACTTGGAATACAATATTTTAATTTTAATCCAGTGATTTGGAATTAAGTTAAAAGTCAGGATTTCTTACTTTTTATTTTAAGTTGTTTTTTGATATTTTTAAGTTGTTTGACCACTTAAAAAAACAAACAAAACAACTTAATGAGTTCAATTCAGACCCATTAAGTCTTAAGTGAAAAAAACAAACGACCCCTTAATTCGGTCTTTCCGAGACTTACCGATGGTAGTGCAAAAAAAAAAAAAAAAAAAAAATTGGACAGTAAGTCTCGGGTGCCCTATCCGAGACCTATTGCATGTCTTTGGAAATAAGTTTTATCTTCTTCATCGACCTCGTTTTGACCTCCATTAGGTTGAGGTCATTTTGACCTCTAATGGAAGGAGGTTTGTTCAACCCGGAGGTATTTGAAAAAAAAATCAAAGAAAAAAATATGAAGGAATAGAGGGAAATAGCACCAAATGGGTTTGGTTTTGTGGGAATATCATCAAGTTATTAATTCTATGTTTTTTAGCACCAAAGTATGTGGTGAGACTAAAATACCCTCATTTATTCTTTTACTTTTCTTTTTTACTTTTGAATTTCTCTCTCTCTCTCTCTCTCAATTTTTTTTATCAAAGAATCAATGGAGATCAGACAGACCTCAAATGGAGGTCGAAATGACCTCAACCTCCATTGGTGGTCGATGAAGAAGAAGATAAAAAAACCAAATCTGGAAATAAGTCTCAGCAATAATTCTCATGTAAGTCACCCGAGACTTATTGTCAACTACCCAAGACTTATTTCCAGATACCTGAGACTTAATTCCAGTTACCCGAGATTTATTGCAACCCGAAACTTATTGCCAGCTACCCAAGACTTATTTCCAGAATTTTTTTAACGGAGGTTGTTTCGACAACCTCCAGGAGGTTGAGGATTGTCGAAACGACCTCTAATGGAGTCGACCGTTTCGACAACCTTCATTGGAGGTTTGTTCAACCTCCATTGATCCATCAATGAAGGTCTTTGAAAAAAACAAAAGAGAGAGGAAGAAAGAGAGAGAGAGAGAGAGAGAGAGGGAAAGAAATTTAAAAAGTAAAAAACAAAGGGCAATTTTGGCAGAACACTTTTTTTTTAACAGCAAAAGTTTATTCATAAAAAGGCCAAGAAGGCTGAGAAGAACTATAAGCACACAGGCCTAGAGACCAAGAAAACCAAAACAAGCCACAAAACCCAAAAAAGCAACAAGAAACCAACACAAGACCACACCCACCATTAATGTAATATCAAGAAATACAAGAAGCCGTACAAGCCAAAAACAGAGAAAAACTGCTGCTGCGACAAGATCGAATTACCAAAAAACCCACAACATCAGTTAAACAAAACCCCTGAAAAATTAGGACTCAGAAGGCTTGTGTTTTTGGACCAAATTTCTCACCAAATCATGAAACCTAGTATCATTCTCATTCTTCCTACTATTGATTATCTCAAGCAACTCCTTTTTCTTCCCATTGAAATCAACTCCTTTCTCCAAAACCTTCACAATTTCTTCTTCAATACTCCACCCCACCTTGTTTCCCAAACGGTCCCTGGCAGAACACATTAATTGGTGCTATTTCCATAAGAATTATTAATTTGGTGACTTTTCCACCAATGGCCTTGGAAAGAGTGCTATATAAAAAAAGAACCCAAAAAATATATATATTAGAAAAGAGTGGGCGAATTTTTTCTGTCGCCATTATTTGGTGACATTTAAACTCAAATTATTAATTTAATGACAATCACAAAAGTAAATAATTAAATCAAAGAGTGTTATTTACCCATATTCTCACTTCTCTTTTGTCATTATTATAACATACTATCACATAGGAGATCTGTTATGTACCTAAGTAAAAATGACACAATAAACAAATTATATATTTTAGGGCTACTTACTTAATTTGACATCATCACTCTGGGGTTGGGAATGCTGTGGTTCCTGCTCATCTGAAGTATCACTGGAAGAACATTCATCAATTTCAATATGGCCGGACAACTGCGGTTCCTGCTCTGAAATACCACCGCAAGAACATTCACCAACTTCAATCTGGGGTTGGGACAACTGTGGTTCCTGCTCATCTGAAGTACCACTGGAAGAACATTCATCAATTTCAATATGGCCGGACAACTGCGGTTCCTGCTCTGAAATACCACTGGAAGAACATTCACCAACTTCAATCTGGGGTTGGGAATGCTGTGGTTCCTGCTCATCTGAAGTACCACTGGAAGAAGATTCATCAAATTCAATATGGCCGGACAACCGCGGTTCCTGCTCTGAAATACCACTGGAAGAACATTCACCAACTTCAATCTGGGGTTGGGACAACTGTGGTTTGTTTGAAATACCACTTGGCACGTTGTCGTGATTTGGTTGCAAAAAGGGATTAACATTTGATTGTGCAACTCCACTCGCATGTTGTTGTGACATTGTGTATTTTTGTACACTAGAGAAATAGAGAGAATGTGGTAATGCTTACCTCTTTGATCCATTATAGGAAACATAAATATTATAAAAACAATTATTAGTTATCCCAATTGTCAATGATGTAAAAGGAAAAAATTTGCATTCGTGTAAAATCTAGCACCTAATTAATCAACTCTCATATATATATATATATATATATATATATATATATATATAAATTGTATATAATCAAATGTTTTTCGATGAAATTTTTTGTATGCATCCTAAAAAAATTAAAATACACAATTAGTAAAAATTTGGAAATTTTTTGGTTTTGAGAACTATTTTTTTTTTGTCTGTCCCTATTTTTAAATGTTTTATCTTCAAAAAAAATGGGAAAAAATTAGTTCTTGCATCTGAATTTTTTTTATGTTTTTTCTATAAATGTATTTCAATGTTTTCACCATCCATATAAAAAATCAAATCAAGATTCAATATATTCCATGCAATTTCATCAAATGTGCTTAAAGTGTGCATTGTAAAAGTTCTCATTGGAAAATTACTATATATATATATATATATTATAAGAGAGAGAGAGAGAGTTGATCTATTGAACATTGGAGTACATACCATATACATTAAAAAAAACGTATTTGTAAACATTTTTTTTTTTGATATGATCATATTTTTTTTAGTAGATAAATATATATATATTTTTTTTTTGAAAAGTTAAGTTTTATTAACAAGCAAGGAGAAAAAGCAAAGCCAAGGACACCAGCCCAAAGGCAGCCCATAGGCAGCCTGCAAGGCAACCAAAGACAAATAAAACACAACAGCCCTCGATATGATCATATTAATTCATATATTATTACATACAACTTACATACGACAACATTAAAATTTAAATTTAAGTTATGTTTTTCTTCCTTTTTAAAAGTGAACTATGTTTTTAATTTTAATCAAGAATATCTTAATGAAACTAGCAAAACAATTAATGTGTTTCTCAACAAGGGATTCTTCATTCTTTCCAAAAAAAAAACCAAAGGATTCTTCATTGTTGCTAATCTTATTCACTTTAAAAATTATATAAAATAAAATGGGATTAACAACTGACTATATTATCAAGGTGAATGACATTTGGATAATTAAACTAATAAAAAAGTTTTGATGAAAAAAGACTAAAGTCTGCATGTATATTCAGTCAACTCTTTTTAAATAATTATCACTTTATCAGGGGTAATTGCAATTCAATTAAGATGTAATTATAAGATGCACATAACATGATACTGTTAATTAAGTTATTAAAGAAATCAAATAATAAAAAGAAATAGCAGTAACCTGGAATGGAAGCTGAAGGTGTGCCAGAAAGCAGAAACAAAGTGACTTCACTTCTAGACAGCTACTTTTTTAAACGGGAAAGAAAGTTTTTTTTGTTGTTGTTAGGACTTACGATTGTGAAATTTGCTCATTAAGTAATAATAAGAATAGTGAAGACTGAAGGAAAACAGTAAAACACACGCTTTCCACGAAATTTGTACAGAATCGATTTTGTCCAAAATTGACGTTGACTCCCTGCACCAGACAGCCAAATGTTGCCAAGATTAAATGAATGACAACTATGTATTACAAGGATTCAGACAAAGAACTTTCAACTCATATAATTGATCAAAGTTTTTGCACGTGGACTCCAGTCGTTTCGAGTCTTTCCTCGGTGTATTTTAGTGTTATATACAAAATTGAATCCTCAAAAGTTGCAACTTTAGTATTTGAGGTTTGTTTTCAGGAATCCATAAAATTGATGATTTATTTACTTCAATTTATCGTTAGCCAAATAGGGTAATATATATATATATATAAGATAATAAAATGTATATGAAATGGGTATTCATCCATTCATAATAAAGAAACGAATTTTACTTGATTAAAATTTTTAAAGTAGAAACAATGATGAGATACATAGATGATCTGGGAAAAACAAAAGCCACGGAAAAGAGAGAAATAATAAAATTACAACAATTATTTTGGATTAAGTTTGCATTTGATGATCTTCAAATTTGATTATTAAAAAGACAATTTGATTATTGATTAAAGTTATTGCTAAATTTTAGAGACTTTGTTGGACGGTGTTTTTGAGATAAATAATCAAATTTTGACTCGTACTTTTAAGGATACCATTAAGGACGTAATCATATGAGTTCCAAGGAAATTGCAAAGTAGTGCCCTGGTAGACTTTTCAACTCATATAAATATATAATTCGTCAAAGTAGTGCAACGACTACATGAGGATATTTGAAGGTGGTAGGGTTGACGTTACTGACTTGACTCCCAGTAGTACTGGCTGTGGTTTTAACTCAAGATGAATGACAATGTACTATGTATCGACCACGAACTTTCAACTCATGATATAATTGATCAAAAAGTTTACATATTGACTCAGTCATTTCGAGTTTTTCCCCAGTGGTTTTCTTTTCTCCTTCTACTTCTTTAGTGAGTGTAATTTCTATGAACTCCGAGGAAATTGCAAAGTAGTGCCCTAGGATGTCGCTGTTAGTGAAGGAGAGCCATGAAGGTGGTAGGTTTGCTGCAGATGTCATTAATAAGTCTTGTCGGTAAGGTTTTGATGAATAAAATGGTTAAATGGGAACATGACTATTTTTTTTTTGGGTAAAGAAGGTGGTAGGGTTGACGTTGACTGACTTAACTCCCAGTAGTACTGGCTGTGGTTTTAACTCAAGATGAATGACAATGTACTATGTATCAACCACGAACTTTCAACTCATGAGATAATTGATCAAAAATTTTACATATTGACTCAGTCATTTCGAGTCTTTCCTCAGTGGTTTTCTTTTCTCCTTCTGCTTCTTTGGTGACTGTAATTTCTATGAATTCCTAGGAAATTGCAAAGTAGTGCCCTAGGATGTGAAGGATGGCCTTGAAGGTGGTAGGTTTGCTGCAGATGTCATTAATAAGTCTTGTCGGTAAGGTTCTGATGAATAAAATGGTTAAAGGGTTCAAAAAATAAATAGCACTTTTTGGAGGTGGTATTTCAATAATGTCACTGCTTTAATAACTTATGTTTAAAAGGCACCTATTATGGTGAACGGACAAAAATATCCCCAATAGTTGTTTCACATCATATTTTTTTTCATTCAGTTTACAGTAACAAAATTGTGAAGTAGAGAGAGAAAGTCCGATTGAAACTCAGGTAATCACTCGAACGGTGATGGAGTGGCGCTAAGCAGACCCATTCAGGGGTCGAGCTCAAAAGCTCGGAGCCATGAAAAAGCTCGGAGCCATTTTTAAAAAAGCTCGGAACCATGAAAAAGCTCGGGCCTTCATGAAAAAACTCGGAGCTTTCATGAAAAAACTCGAAGCCTTCATGAAAAAACTCGGAGCCATTTTTAAAAAAGCTCGAAGTCATTTTTAAAAAAATCTCAAAAACATTTATAATAAGGCTCGGAGCCATTAAAAAAAAAAAAAAAAAAACTCGAAGACCTTTTTAAAAAAGCTCGGAGCCTTTTTAAAATAGCTCGAAAGAAAGTTAAAAAAACTCGAAAAAAAAGTTAAAAAAAGCTCGAAAGAAAGGCCTTCGAGCTTTTTTTAACTTTTTTACGAGTTTTTTTAACTTTCTTTCGAGCTTTTTACTAAAGGCTCCGAGCTTTTTTAAAAAAGCTCGGAGCCTTTAGAAAAAGCTCAGAGATTCAAAATTCCCATATTCAAACTTCACAAAATGACCTTCATTTTTACAAAATAAACGGTTAAAGTGTTACAAGATTCATACTCAGAAATGCAAGATAAAAAAGAAGTATTTCAGAAACATGTTATCTTGTTGTGCTGAATGATGTCGAGAAGTTTATTTTTAGACAAGTTTATTGTAGAGAGAGAAACAGACAAGTTTAGTATTCTAAGTATAGAGATAAAAGTACAAAGACAATAGAAAAATGATTATTTAAGGGGCAATTTTGGTAGTTCACCATAATAGATGTCTTTTAAACATAACTTATTAAAGCAGTGACATCTGTGCAACTCATATCCAAAAAGGTGACATTTCTCACCATTCCCACAATGGTTAAATGGGAACATGACTAATTTTTTTTTTTAGGGTAAATTGCACAAACTAACTTTAAAGTATGGTAAAAGTCCTTATTATTTAACCTTTAGCCTTAATTACACAAACATGCTCTCGGTTGACCGAACTTTTTAGATGAAAAGTCCAAATCATGCGTAAAAAACTTAAAAGAGAGAGTGTGAGAATGATGAGCAGTCCAATTGTAAAGTTTAAAAGATTAACGATCCATATTTTTACAGAATATAAAATTAAATTAATTATTTTTTAAATAAGAAGGTCAATGGCTAGGAAGAGATCGTTGCTCTTTTTAATATTATTTTTTTCTTTTTAATATTATTTTTTCTTTTTATTTTTATTTATTTTTATATAATTTTTATTTTATTTTATTTTTGCTTTTTATTAATTGAAAATTTGAACCGTTCATCATCCTCACCCTCTCTATTTCAAGTTTTTTTAATAGGGGCAATTTGGATTTTTCATCCAAAAAATTTGATCAACTGCTATCTTTAACGGTTGATGACTACCCTGAGGATATGTTTGTGTAATTAAAATCAAATGTGTATCTTAAGCCTTTTGGTGATTTGGTCATACATGAGGGTAAGTTTGCACAATTTGCCTTTTTAAAAAAAAATTGAAAATAATTCCTGCCAATTTATCAAAATGGCCCTTATAATTCAATTTTTTTTTTCTAAATCAACGCAGAGTTTACCTTTCTACTGTGTGTTCCACCTTTTTCTTTTTCATGTTTCTTTTTCCTCTTTGTATTTTCAATTTTACGAAACACGTACTCACCACTGGTAACAAACTAGAGCTTTTATATATTAACAACTTTCCATCTCATTCTCTAAAGTTGCTTCAATCTGTTTCTCTATTTAAAAAAGTTGCTCTTCAAACTAAGTATGTATTAATGAATTATATACATTTGAATTTGATTTTTTTTTTTGAAATTTTATAATTAATCTTACTTTTAGTTTATTAATATTATATTATCATATTTGGTTCAATCTCTTTATCAATATAAAAAATTTAATCTTCAAACTTATTGTGTTTTGGGAATTGCATATATTTGAATATTTATTTTGTTTTGAATTTTAGAGTTATTGTAGTTTTTAATTTATGAAATTTTAGGTTTAATCTAATTTCAAAATTAAAAAGTAACTATATAAAAATCAAGTACTAATTATTTTGATATGTATGCACCCTAAAAAATATCCGCGCCCTAAAAAATATACTAATAATAAAAAATAATAATTTTGATATCATAAATAAAAAATTGAAAATAAATCTACAAGTAAAAAATTAAAAATAAAACCAAATAAATAAATAAATTTCCTCTTCAATCATCCTTAATAACATCAATTAAAGAAAAAAAATAAAAATTAATATTTTTTTGAGATCCGGAAACTATTAGATCTTCATCTTCTTCTTTATCAATCACCATCAACATTTTCTTCCGAATTCATCGGCATCAATTAAAACCAAAAACAAAAAATTTAAAGAAAACAATAATAATACAAAATAAAAAAAAAAGGATAGGAGGGAATCAATTATCTTCGTGAAGATCTGGGCAGGAGAAAAAAAAACATTCAATTCACCAAAAACGAAGAGTGGCTCTATTATGCTCCTTCGTTGAACTATGTATACCCCAATTTTTTAAATTATTTATTATTTTATTTTTTTCCTTTATCAAAATTACTTAAAAAGACATACAATTTTTTTTTTAAATCTTCTACAAAGTAAACCTAATAAAACTTTACTTTCCTTTTCAAACAACAACAACAACAACAATAATAATAATAATAAACCCTACGTTCACCGTTTATTGGTAATTTTTTTCGGGAATTTTTTTTCTTAACTTTTAAATTCTAAAATTTGTTTCTTACACACATACAAAATATTACAGAAAAGTCTAAGAATAATATAAAAAATCTGGAAGAATTGTGTAAGAAAGATATCAAGTATTTATGCAGCAACCAAGAGCTTGGAGTTCATGGAGCGACATGATCGTCGCGAAGGCAAAGGGGTCTAAACGGGAGAATTTTCAAGTTGTGGATTTTGGAGCGAAAAGGCCCAAAGTTATTTGGAAATGGGCCAATGACCGGTAATCCCGTGCTGTGCATGGAAGGAGAGGCTTTTTGGCCTAATTTTGTTGTCTCGGCATCTGAAATCGCGTTTACACCCTTTCTGAAATATTTGATTAGAGAATAACTCAACAAAACTATAACATGAGTTGGAGTAGCTTAGCTGGTTAGAGTATGTGGTTTTTAGCCACAATGTCATGGGTTCAATCTCTTATGGGGTTGTTTTAATTTTTCAATTAACGGTCAAATGTTTTTTGGATGGAAAACTTGACAGAAGAGTAAAATGACTAATAGTTTGAGTTTCAGAGGATTGACTGGTCATTATTGAAACGAATAAGGACCAATTTACCTAATATAGCAAACCTCAGAATGATAATTTCCCTTTCTTGAATTAAACATTTTTGTTTCTCTTGAGATACACAAAACACACTCTCTCAAAAATCCTTTTCGCTCAAAAACCCTAATTGAAAATACAATTACAAACCCAGTTTCGTATTTTTGAATTCCTCAAGAAAAAACACAGCTTTTACTCTCCCTCCCTCACTTTGTACCGCGTCACAGACAGACACAGCCACTTTGAGCCGCTACGACAGCCGCTCCTCCGACCCCAGCTCGTACCGCGGCCGCCGGAGGTAACCCTTCATCTGTATTCGCATTGAAATTTGGTTTTTGGGTGTATATAACATTGATGCATTTAGTTATTTGTCGGTCATTTAGTTTTGTTTGGACTTTTTTTTAGTGATTCTGGGTTTTGGGTAGGGTTTTGTGTGTGATTGTATCTCAGTTGTGTTAATTCGGTGACCCAGTAGCTGAATTTGGTTGGTTTTGTTAGAGGAGTTGTTGCTAATTGTGTGTTTAAATGAATGTTAGCTGAATTTGTAGCTGCTTAGTAGTGACACGTTACAAAATTAAATGAGTAGAATTTATGAATAATTTATTTTAATCATTAAATTTCGATAATAACCTTGATATATCCCCTATGATTTCAAAATTTTGGGGTAAATATATAAAAAATATTACATGTATGATATATTTCCATAAATTTGGACCCTTCCGTATGTCATCCAAATCGATATTTACTTACTCGGCAATATATCGGTCTTGTCCAATGAGGTAGACCGAGAGCCAAAACCTGTTTGAATTTGGAAAATTAAATTCTTAGAGCTTGTTTGGTTAGGCTTTTGAAAAACCTCTATTGATAAAAGATCTATTTGTAGTAGATCTATCAGAAATAGAGATTTTGAAGAAAAAAAAATTATGTTGTTTAGTTAGTAGACTTTTTTTTAAAAAAAAATCTATTTGAAGAAGTACCTCCCCATGGGCTTTTGCCTAGTAGAGGTTTAAACTCTACTAGCATCTACTCAATTTAAAATAGACAATCTTAAAAGTCAAACCAAACAACTCTAAAAAACTCAAGCAGACGTTTGTAGACCTTTTGAGGCAGTAGAAAGCTCAACCAAACGAGCACTTAGTTGATTTTTCATGAATATTATGACTGTTGATCCCAAAATACTGAGTTGGGTCCGTTATATATTTGTGAATGTTGTGTTTGTTTAGTGATTCAGGGTTTGGTGGGGCTTTGGGTTATGGCAGCTCGGTCTGCTCATCCTCAAGCAAGAGGGATTATGATGTTGCCGAACATCCAAGGAAGTTGGATTTGGATGGATCGACTCCTTTCGAGAAGAACTTCTATGTCAAGTCTCCATCAGTGGCTGCAATGTCAGAGAAGGAGGTGGAGGAGTATCGCCTACAAAGGGAAATCACAGTTGAAGGCTGAGATGTTCCCAAACCTGTCAAGAGTTTCAGCGATGTGGGGTTTCCTGGTACTTCCTAATGAATATTTGAGAAATTTCTATATGTTTGTTTTTTAGCTATTGAAATTGTTTTGTCACTGTATATTTGAGTTAGGAGAAAGTGAGCTAGAGCCTAGAGGTTTTTGTTTAAACTTTAAAGTTGCAGCTGACTTGTTGCAATAAAGAGTGAGCAGTTTCAACATCTGCATAAACACACCTAATCTATCATGTAAAATTTTGAATTTACACCTGCAATTAATCATAAATTTGCAACTTACTCATAGTGAGACTTTTAGCTAATTACAACATAGCCTAAAAAAACCCTAAATTATAAATATTTCCCAAATACAAATACACGTTACTTTGAGATAAACATGAACACCTGGAACTGAAAACAGTTTAGAAGCTGGGGCCAACCTCCCTACCAAGTGCAAAGTGGTGTTTCTTGATTCAGTTTAACGCCAACTCAAATTCGTAGTAGCTGTCGGAGAGATATCTTTTATTGTATTGACTACATTTTCTTGCCGATATTCAACGGCACCTTGCAATATGCTTCTTCCAGGTACGACGAATACATAGTGGGAAATCAGATCTGGAAAATGTTGCAAAAGGATCCTAACAATCTCTTCAATCCCACCTCTAACTGCATTATCCAGGATGGGTGTTGGATTTTGAAGAAAATGCGAGATTTGCTGATAGCTCATTATAGAAAGCTCACAAACAACATGATTTACTAATTGAATAGCACATTCATGTGTCATCTTGGCATCTCAAACTATTTCTATAGATGGTGCTGCAAGTGAAAATCAGATCCAATGTATTATATATTAATTAATAAATTTCATTCACCTTGCTTGCAATTTGATATTTACAAGCGAATATAGTATATTCTACGTGGTTGCTTGCCCAGTTGTGTAATAATAGTCCCTTGAACCATCCAAGCACTGCATAGAGGAATCGGACATGCTTGTTAATTTGTCAGGTTGATGTAAGAATCTGTTGGTTTAAAGAATTTGAAGAGTAATAACAGTGAAATAAATAGAGAATTGCAAACCTTGAATCCTTAAGCTTCTTGATTGTAACACCAGGATGCCGTCCACGCTTTCTAGTAAATGATGTGAAGCATTTTTGATTTCCACATGAACAACTTTAACAAACAAAAAGAAACCATTAAAAACTTTTCAAATAGAAAACAAAAAATATTGGCACATTTTCTGTAAAAATTTGTTCATGTACAAGATACGTACATTTATAAATCCATCTTTCTGAAAATCCAATATTACTTCCGCTCAAAAAGTTTGAAGGGTTGTCTGCCAACCATTTGAACAAGGAATTCCCATATTCATCTGTGGCTAGAGCCAAGTGAGGAAATCTTTGGACGAAATACAAAGCTATGTCTGTTGAAGATGGAACACAAAAAGGACAAAAAATATCTGTTGGAAAACTTTATATATGTTGGAATCAGTAGTCAGTTCTTACCATAATAACCTAATTGAATTAGATTACGAAGGATCCCAGGTAATGAAGGAATGAAGACGGGATAGCTAGGAGAGTCAACTCTGGTTATCAAACTAAGGTACCACACTAACTTCTTACTTTTTCTGAATATAAAACTGTAAATAGGAAATAGAAGTGGCAGATTTCCTTGATTGTCGACCATTTGCAGTAAACCAGGGTTCTTTTGAATCAATGCTTTAGCTGTCTTTAAGCTTCCACCCTGTGCAACATAGTGAAGGACAGTGCTTCCATATGAATTTCGCACTGCAATTGATTGTGGAGTCGATACAGGTTCCACAAGAATTAGGATAAAGTTCCATTGACAATGTAGTGCTGCAATATGCAGTACTGTTCCTATATGGATTGATATCTTAGCTGTCAATGCATCTGGGTCATTATCGATAAAACTTATAGCACTTTTCCAGTCACCTCTTTGTGCAGCATGGTACAACGGTCTGTAGTAATTGCTTTACAATGAACAATACTTTTTTTTGTTTTTGTTAGACTACGATCTATAAAGCAATGCATGGATACATATTTCTAATATACAGTAGTTCTCTTGTGCGGATGTTTGCATCATTTTTCTTTCAATACTAATTTGATCATAAAATGTCACGAGCAGGGCAGGATTTATGGAGGGGGCCATTGTGGCAATGTCCTCCAGACCAATAAAATTTCAACAAATTTTCAATACACATAAGTTACCATACTCCAGCATGTATACAATAATATTACCATGACGTACCTCTCCTCATATTATTTTCATAGTATAATTGATCGTACTGAAGATTGGATAGATTTTGTTTTTTAAAAGATAAAAATTGGATAGAATTAACCTTTTTTATTCTTTAAAATAAAATAAAAAAACTATCGGTCAGAATAAAATTTAGTTTAAAAAAATAAATTGATATAGTTTTAAAAAAATGATAAAAGAAAATCGAATTTTTTTATTAAAAAAAAAAGTGCCACACAGTAATGCACCTTTCTCTCCTCAAATCTCTCACGTTTTAAACCTTTTTTTAAAATAAAAAAAAAAATTACTTAATCCCTCTTTATCAAACCAAGTTCCATTTACTTTTGTTTTTTATTGCCAAGTCCCACTTTCTATTCGGTTTCTCTTGGCTTTGGAAAAATAAGAAAATCATAATCATAATCACTAGAACATCAAAGATGATGCAGACAAGGTGAGTTCCTTTTTCTCTTTTTTTATAATTTATCCCTACACACTTATATACTTGTATATGAATTTTAAAAAGTGAATGAATTTTATTGAATAAAATTTTATATTTATTGATTTTATTATCATTGAATTTTTTTTATTAATGAGATTATAAACCTTTTGAGGATTTATGTTTTAAGAGCAATATTAAGATTTCGATTTCTTTAGATTACAAAAAAATCTTATCTCGGAATTGGTGAGTTGAAGTTAAATTTATGTTTTTGTATTAGATTCTTTCATAGTTTTTAAATTCCTATAAACTCTTTCACATAATGTTTTATGTATATTTGTTTTGAGATGTATTATGTATATATATTTTGAATTTGGTTGAATAAAATTGTTGGAAAAGAATAATGTCTTTTGAGTTATGATTTTTTAATAAATGATATATATAAAGAAATCGATATATTTTGTTTGCAATAAAATGTCCCGACTCTCGAGCGATCGAGCGATTGAAATAAACATATAGACATCACACACAGAGGAGAAGAAGATGAACAGTAACTTAGTTTCCGAGACTTTGTGTTTGAGTGTCCGAGACTTTGTGTTTGTGATCCGAGACTTTTATATGTTGTTCGAGATTTGTGTATGATGTCCGAGACTTGTGTTTGATGTCCGAGACTTTGTGTTTATATATCCGAAACTTTGTGTTTGTGTGTCTGAGACTTTGTGTTTGTGTTCCAATACTTTTGTATGTTGTCCGAGACTTTTGTATGTTGTTCGAGATTTTGTGATTGTGTGTCTGAGACTTTGTGTTTGTGTTCCGAGACTTTTGTATGTTGTCTGAGACTTTGTGATTGTGTGTCCGAGACTTTTTGTTTGTGTTCCGAGACTTTTTATATGTTGTCTGAGACTTTGTGATTGTTTTTCGAGACTTCTGGGTTGTTGTTCTGTGATCCTCTTTTTCTGTTCTGTTCATCTTCTCCAACACTGAATCCCTATTTCAAAACTCTTCGTTTTTATTGTTTTTTCAGAGATATCCAAAGTCGTTATTGTGTTTGGTCGTGGTTGGTGTACGTGTGTCCACCATCTTTGTCGGTGTACGTGTGTTCTTCGATTCGTCAGTTCCACCTCCATTGATGAAGGATTTTGGAACGAAAAAAAAAAACCAAAATGGTGAAGAAGGTTACTTTGCGGGTATTTTTGTCCATTCACCATAATATGTGTCTTTTAAACATAAGTTATTATAGTAGAGACAGTATTGAAAAACACTTCCCAACAAATACCATTTAATTTTTGGACCCCCTACAACATTACATTATTAATTGACTTGTAATTATAAAGGATTATTTAATTCACTAGAGTATTGGCCACACTAGTCTTATCACAAAAGATATTACAATGATAATTGAGAATCCTCACATAGTAATAATTGGACCACACCTCTTAATAATAGAAATCACTACTTTTAAAACCGAAGATCAATAGAAACCAGTAAATTAATTCATGATAGGATTGCTTTGGATGGTCTCGCGTCCACATGCACAAGTAATTTTTCTTGAATAAGTAGCTACTTAAATTTTTATTTTTTTATTTTTTACGATATTTATTAATTCGGAAGGTATTTTTTTTTGAAGCTTTCGCTATTGATAGGATTCGAATAGCTGACCTAAGAGTCATTTGTCCAAGTTTCAAGCTTATTTATTTACCAGTTGAGCTACGTCCATATTTGAAGAACTTTAAAGAACTAAGAACAGAGAAAGAAATTTAAGGAAGAAAAGTGTGAGAATTTTTTTTTTCATTTTTCTTATCTGATACAATTTGATACCAAGCTTTATTATATACAATCTTATGATAAAATGAAAGAGACCGGAATGCCACTCTCTTTTTGATATAGTAGATTGGCTTAAATGCATTGTTGCACAAGACAGGATATTTTCTACTCAATTTTTATTCTCTAAAAAGTTTAATATATTCAAATCTGAAAATGAAAATTTTATTTTAACTTTTGATCATTTTATTAGGAGTTATAGAAGCTATTTTTGAAGATTTTAGATTTTAAAAATATTCCTATAATTAATATATATTATTTTATTTTCATTTATTATGTATGGATTAAAGTACATTTCATAGATATCATTATGGGACTGCAGTGTTATCATATAAAATTTGTTAATGAAATTTGTCTAATTTATTACTATAAAATTGGACCAAAGTATAACATTAATCAACTCATTATATTCAAGTTACCTCTTAGCATGTGCTAACATTTTGAGAGTAGTTATCGTATATAGATGTATTTCTACGTAAAACTTGTGTGGAACATTCTCACCACTCGTGACCACATGATCTAACTATGACACATCACAAAATTTTTAAGGTTCCAAAATTTATTTTGATATTTCCGAAGCAAATTAGACTAAATGACACAACTACATCGGAAGGTCTCAGGCCCACACAAGTTTTTCTCTTGATCTCGGCAATTCTCTTACCCTTGACATTAGACTATCAGAATTTATTGTGATACTTATAAAAAAAAACACATTATATAAATTACTGTAACGGTAAGTTAACTAAAGATCATTCATGGGCATATTATATAAATGAATTTTGGTAGTAGTTGAAGAAATGAATGAAGAAACTCATAAAAAAGCAAAGTTGATTAAAGTGCTTTTTACAATCATGTGCTTACATAGACTTAGATGCATAAACTAACATGATTGTGTTACATAGGGATGCATGGAGCAATCTCCATTGGCTTTGAACCCTACCATCTCTAGTGCACAGAATCACAACCTCCTAAATGATTTTCAATAACTGGCATATGTTGCCTGAATATATATATATATATATATATATATATATATATATATATATATATAGTGTCCTTTGTGGCAAGCATTCGAATTCAGTTCTTGACAGTATGATATCCAGCACATCGAATATACATCCGCATTCTATGTTGCTGTCAACTTGACCATTCGCTTGCTCCAAAATCATTTGGGTAGAAACACTGGTTGAGAATCCCAACTTGATCATGACTTTTTCCAAACGGTTCACATTTGTCAGGTAGAGATAACCGATCAACAAATATATCATTAGTGGGTTATAACAAGAAGCCAAGAATAAGTTCCGAGTCATGAACTGAGTAAGCAACTCAAACGAACCAATACAGCAAGCAGATGCAAAGATATGACTAAAATGTACTGTAGTGACCACAGTACATGGAAAAAGTTCACAGTGAACTGAAGGAAATTACATGAAGGATTTCTTGCACTAATAAGATCATATTTGCCATATTGCAAGTGTAAAAAATGCACTGATGACATCCAGATTATTTGTTAGGGGTGTTTGCCAGATTATGTGTTAGGGTGCCTGAGCAAGTGTAAAACACCATGGTAGAAAATATAAGTACATTTGGACCAAGGTACTGACCAGTGTTTCAAGTGAAGAAGCTCTGTTGTAAACTGTTGTGTCAACACGTCTTCTCGTCTGTGTTTTAGATGTACCAACATTTTTTCCCCAGCGAAGAACATCTCTGCAACAAAAAAACCAAACCAGCAAGTCAAATAGCGACTTCTAGATTACATCTCCCAAGTAAGATAAACCTAGATGTTTCAGCATTACGCTAATCGGACTTTGAGCAGATGACCTAGATGTTTGATGATAAAAATAAAGAAATTGGGCATGTATTAATTCTACATATATGAATGTCCAGTTACACCAAAGCAATTAAGCAATAGACACAGCCTACAAAGTGAATCAGATCTTTAACTAACCTTTCTTGTGCAGATAAGTAACCATCCTCGAGAAGTTTCTGAAGTAGTGTATCCTGAATGCCCAAATACCAATATTAGAATTTTCATCATGCACAAATAACCAAAAATTCAATCTAGTTTGCTAAGATCAATATATATTTTTTACTTTTACCTGTTTTTTTTTTAATTTCTTCTTTCATTCACAATCTCATCCAAACAACTAATGCCAATGCAGAATTCTCATAACCACCGAAAATGCATCACATTAACTTAGATTTACATTAACTTAGATTTACAAAGATACCAATTTGCCTGAATAGATCAATAAGCATGCAATGATTATATAAACTGATTACGGGCAAGAGAAAACAACCAAGAACATAGTCATAATAAGAAAATACAGTAACTTGAAACCCCCCGACAATTTGTGGGTAAGCATTATGAAGTTTCTGTGCAAGCCATCTTAAAATGAGCAACTGAAATGGATAGGACCACAATGAAACTAAATAGAGACTGAAGTTATTAAGTAAAAAATGAGTTTAAGGGGAGGCATTGGATAATCTAAACTCAATACAATGAGGAAACTTTTTTGGCGCATTATAAAAATAAACTGCTTAAGAATCTCCTCCTGGATCACACTGACAAATTTAGAAGAAGAAAAAACATTGTAACTCACGGATTTACAGAAAGATGGCGATAGAAATTAACTCATAAGAATCTGCTCTGAAATTAAATAGTGAATATGAGAATAAACATTGTAATTCATCATTCAACGAAAGATCAACATATATTTTTAAAAAAAAAGGTTGATAAAAAGAAGAAGAAAAAACATACTTGTGCTTCACAACGTACTACTGCTGTAACACGATCATTGTATTCTTCAATACTTAGCGCAGGAAACAAAAAGTGCCCGAGAGCATATAGCTGCAAATATGAGAAACAGCTGGAGTAAGATTTGAAGAAGATTAAAATTCACAAAGATAAAATAAGTAGTTATGTTCATCACGAGATAAACAACCGACAAAAATAAAGCTGTGTGTCTTGAAAGTTTCAGTTTACTTACAAATGCTTTCTAAAAACGAAATAAATTATTTTCTATGGCATGCATTCTAGTAAGGAACTCATGATTATCTTATATAAAGGTCCTATAATCATTCAACATGGGATCTTCATTTTTTTCTCCTTTTCTAATATATAGATAACAAAAACACTTCTCAAATATAATTGAATTGCAGGTGATTACGAAAAACTTGAAGTACTGGAGACCAAATGAAATTAAAGAAAACGATCATCAAACACACCTCATAAATGCAATCACCGATGTATGCTAGCGCTGCAGCATTGCACACTGATCGTGGTTTCTGAACTTTTGGTGCATTTGGCAGCCATACGTCGTATCCCATATAAGAATCATCCAAATTTGCTTTTACCCCTGCATCTAATTTCAGTCAAAACATTATATGCATTGGCATTTCTAAAACCTATAAATCCAAAATTCAAAACTTCAAGTTTCCACTTATATTAACTCCATTAAACTCATAAGCAAATATATAGATAATGTTAAAAACTTGACCTTTCAAGATTTAGTAAGTTTCTTTACACATATCTACTTCACTTTTCATGAAACACAACTTCTACAACTTTCCTAATAACCAATCAGAGCCTTAAAACACCCAGAGAGAATTCAAAAAAGGACCTCATAATACAACAAAATTGACTCAAACCAACAAAATTCATACTACCCACATCAGAAAACATCATCTTTTTCATTCAAAATCTTAAATTCACAAAGTTTTCCAACTCTTCAAACAGAAAAACCAACAAAACAAGAACTACAAAAGAGTGTGTACCTTGACTGGGGCGCTTGCGAAGGTCAAAAACTGAAGGGTCCAAGCGGGTTGTGAGAATGAGAGGTGGCGGTGGTGGAGGTTTAGCTGTGGAAGCAGGAGTCTTCTTGGGGTTTTTTTGGGGCGTTGGGGTTGTAGGAAAGTCTCTGTTGGGTGTCAAACGAAGCTCTCACTCGCAGTGAAGAAGAAGAAGAATAAGATGGACACGAAGAGATTGAGCGAGTGAGGAGGAGAGGTTGGTTTGTGAGGAAATGATGGGTTGGGCGTGACAGAATTTCATGGATTTGGGCTCAAAAATGGGTTTTATAGGCTCAAATCACATTGGTAGAGGATATGATCTATTTCGATTAGGTACCTCTACCTAAATACTGGACTGTTTAATGTCATCCGATTTCGATAAATTCACACCATATCGATGTATTCTAGCCGAATGCTATTGTACGTAAATATTTATCCTTACTCATCGTACGTATATATTTATTTATCTTTATTTTTAATAAAGTGATCGTACATTTTTAGTTTTTTTTTAGAATATAAATTTAAACTTTACATTTATTCGTTAAATCATAAAAAAAAGGTTAATACTTATTAGATCCAAATATAACGATGGAAGGAAAACAAAATTCTTAACAATAAAAATTTATATATAAAATAAAAATAGACAATGTTGGTGGGATTTGTACAAAACTTGTAATTTGTATGGATTTTTTTTTTTTTGTTAATTGCAAATTTTAAAACTAAAATTGAATATAGATGAAGAGATGACCACACTGTACAATTCACCAATTTTTCTAATTTTTTTTTTTTTAATTTAACTTGTCTTTTTTCCTAGTTAGATATCAATTTAGATATTAAAATCCTATATATGTGAACACATGGCATCTTTTCATTAGATCTTACCATCAACTCCTCTAGAGCCCCACACACACTAAAAAAACGACGAGTTTCTTCTTCTTCCTGCTTTTTCTCCAATTAATCATTTTTGTTTCTCTTGACAGACACAAAACACACTCTCAAAAACCCTTTTCGCTCAAAAACCCTAATTGCAAATACAATAACAAACCCAGTTTTATATTTTCGAAGTCCTCGAGGAAAAAACACAGCTTTTACAATCTCTCTCACTGTGTACAGCGTCACAGACATAGACACACACAGCCACTATGAACCGCTACCACAGCCGCTCCGCCGACCCCTGCTCGTACAGCGACCTCCGGAGGTAACCCTTCATCTGTATCCGCATTGAAATTTGGTTTTTTGGGTGTATATAGCATTGATGCATTTAGTATTTTTTTGGTCATTTAGTTTTATTTGGAATTTTTTAGTGATTCTGGGTTTTGTGTGTAATTTTATCTCAGTTGTGTAAATTTGGTGACCCAGTAGCTGAATTTGGTTGCTTTTGTTATAGGAGTTGTTGCTAATTGTGTGTTTGAGTGGATGTTAGCTGAATTTTGTAGCTGCTTAGTAGTGACATGTTACAAAATCAAATGAGTAGAATTTATGAATAATTTTATTTTAATTGAGTAAAAAAATATTAAATATTACATGTATGATATATCCCTGATATTTTGAAGATATTGGCTATATTTCCGTAAATTTGGACCCTCTCGTATATCAACGAAATTGATATTTACTTCCTCAGCGATGAGAATATCAATCTAGGTCTTGTCCAATGGGGTAGACCAAGAGCCAAACCCTGTTTGAATTTGGAAAAGCAAATTGTTAGTTGATTTTACATGAAGATTATGACGGTTGAACTCAAAATACTGATTTGGATCTGTTTTATATCTGTTGATTGTGAATGTTGTGTTTGTTTAGTGATTCAGGGTTTGGTGGGGCTTCGGGTATGGCAGCTCAGTCCACTCATCCTCAAGCAAGAGGGATTACAATGTTGCCGAACCTCCAAGGAAGTTGGATTTGGATGGATTGACTCCTTTCGAGAGAACTTCTATGTCGAGACTCCATCAGTGGCTGCAATGTCAGAGAAGGAGGTATAGGAGTATCGACTACAAAGGGAAATCACAGTTGAAGGCCGAGATGTTCCCAAACCTGTCAAGAGATTCAGCGATGTGGGGTTTCCTGGTACTTCCTATTGGATTTTTGAGAAATTTCTATATGTTTGATTTTTAGCTATGGTTTTTTTTATTTTATTTTTATTTTCAAGTTGCAGCTGACTTGTTGCAATAAAGACTTAAAGATTGAGCAATTGCATTTGCTGTGATTCTAGGGTTAAGCTGGTGGATAGATATTTTGACGCAAACTCTTGGTTTTTATTTATTGTTTTTGTGGTAATAGAAATCTAAAAATTGCCCTTTAGTGGCTCGTTTCTAAACTTAACGGATTTCACACCTTTGATGTGCCATTTGTTGCTTCTCTCATGAATTCATACCTGACCTTCTTTAATGTCGTAACCTTGTTGGTTTATTCACTCATTTATTTACGAGTTAACATGAAACAAGATTAACATTGGAATATTCATATAAATTTTACTTTCCAGAAAATTTACCTTTAAAACTGTTTTTGGATTTGAGATACCCTTTTTTTCGAAGAAGAAAAGTTATAATTTTTTCCTGAAAACAGGATTTGCACTAGTATAAGTGTATCACATTTATAGTTGATGAAGAAATAAAAAAATGGAATGGATAGGTTCTCTTCCTTGGAAGTAAATATGCTTTGTATATGAACTTGATGGTAGGTAGGCATTGGGCAATTACAGTAGAGTCTCATGCTGCAATTTTCCAGCATATGATCGTTTGACTAAACTGTTATTGCTGAGGGCTAAGAGTGTAAGATGGTACTTGACTTAATCTTCAATAGTTAACAATCGTGGAAGTGACTTACCGATGAGCATTTTTTTGTTGCTTTAGTAGATATCCTCTTTAAGACAGTGAATGGGGTTCATCATGAGTTGTTGATTGCTTTGTAAACTGTAATTATATATTCCTTTAGTTAATTTGCACTTTGTTAAAAGATTCATTAAGATGGTAGAATTGTTTTCTTATTAGACTCTACTAATTGGAATATACCTTTTTGATTGCAGAATATGTTATGCAAGAAATTGCAAAAGCTGGCTTTGTTGAACCCACAGCTATACAAGCTCAATGATGGCCAATGACTTTGAATGGTCGTGATCTAATTCGAATTGCTGAAACTGGGTCAGGAAAGACGATTGCCTATCTTTTGCTTGATATTATCCATGTTAATGCCCAGCCGATTTTAGGTAAACTTGTAATTTCCTAGTTATTCAAATATATTGTATTGATTTTATTTTATTTTACATTTTGGTTGTTTTATTGGTGTAAGTTTGGTCATCTTCTCTATATTTTCAGCTCCTGGAGATGGTCCGATTGTACTAGTTTTAGCTCGAACACCGTAACTTGCAGTTCAAATTCTACAAGAATCAACTAAATTTGGTGCATCATCAAGGATTAAAAGTACATGCATCTATGGTGGAGTTCCAAAGGGACCTCAAGTCCCTGATCTCCAAAAAGGGAGGACTTAACAATTAACTGTTTATGGAACTTCATGAATTTGCTATTGTTTTACTTGCATGTTGATTAAGTTTAAGATGACATGTAATTAGCGTGTATAATCTTGTAGAATTAGAAGAAAAAAAATTAGCGTGTATAATACAAAATAAAGTCTTTCATGCTTTCTAGGATATCTTCCATATATACCATTAACAAATATGGTGGTGAGTTTTTGATTTCCACGTGAACAACTTGAACCAACAAGAAGAAATCATGGAAAAGGTTTTCCAATAAAAAAACAAAAGACACATAAGTAAGTATTTGATATATTGGCACATTAAAGTAAAATTGAAGGATATGATACTTACATTTATAGATCCATCTTTTTAAAAATCCAAGATTACTCCCACAAAAAAAAGTACGAATGCTCATATGCCAACCAGCAGAGCATAGAATTTCCAAATTCATCATAGGAAAGAGCCAATGAATGATATCTCTAGACGAAATACAATGCTATATCTCTTGATCGCAGTTGGAAGACAAAAAAGATAAGTTATCGTATAACTACATCCGTTGAAGTTGGAATACAAAAAAGAAAAATAATAAGACTATGTTTGTTGAAAGTTGTTTTGTCTTTTATTACTAGTTCTTACCATGATAACCTGATTGAAGTAGATTATGAATGATCTTAGGCAACGGAGGAATGAAGAAGGGAAAGCTAGGAGATTCAACTCCGGTTTTCAAAGCTAAGTACCACACCAACTCTTTACTTCACTCCACATAGAAAAGAGAAGTGGCAACTCTCCTTGATTGTTGGTTATTTGTGGTAAATCATTGTTCTTTGCAACCAATGCAATAGCAGTCTTTAAGCTTCCATCTATTTCAACAAAGTGAAGGACTGTGCATCCAACTTCATCTTGCAATTGATTCTGGAAGTTCCAAAAGCTTTAGGATGAATCCCCATTTAGAACAAAATGCTGCAACATGTAGTGCTGTTTGTGAATAGACTACTTTATAAAGTAATGCATAATTCTAATTATATAAAGAGAGAGAGAGAGAGAGAGAGAGTTGTTCACTATTGTGAACTTTGGCATGTTTTCTCTATCAAGATTTGTTTGTGGACGATAGCAATTGTATTAATGTGGAGACACAAATGCAGATGATCATAGAGACATCAATGCACACAAACAAAAGAAACCGTGTCCACTTCTTCAGCCATTACACAAATAGCACACTTCGAACATGTTTTAGCATTCTATAGATAGCTCTGTTTGTCTAGTAGTTACCATATATGTCTAGAATATTGTACATGTATTTATACACCTCCACTCCCTGGTTGCTGTGACATTATGTTGTGTGATTTTTTTTTTTTTTTGACACTAGAGAAATAATAAAGAGAATGTGTTGATAGTCTACCTCTATGATCCATGAGCAACCATATATATTTGGGAAGGATTATGCATTTAATGAAGAACCAAACAAAAAGCCAATGAAGTGAACAACTATATATATATAGAGAAATTAAATACCTTGAGTGCTTGACTGGTAGATAGAGACTTGAGATTCCTCGGCTGATATTTATGGCTGAAGCCAAACAAAGCTGGCACCCAACCCAAATCTTTCATTTTAAAATACATTTAAGAAAATTAACATGAGAAAGTCCTCACAAACATGAAAATTCTTCCTAATCCAGTTTATATACTCTCTGACAACATAAAATAATCTCATTATATATATATATAATTTACTGCATATTAATACATATATACATCATTAAAATTTGGGTTTGTTTTAATATTGTCTCGTTAATGTATATTACCATATAAAAACAAGACCAATAATATATCCCGTAATATAATAAATTTTGTCGGTTCTAAGTCAATAGGATAAATTAATAATTTTGATTAAATTATAAGATATTACATTTAATATATTTAATATTGAACCTCTTAAAATTTTTATTTTGACCCACTAAATATTGTATAATACATTACATCCCAAACAAAATTTCCTACCACCCCGCATGTAGTCATTAAGAAGAGTGCCAAACAAACTTCTCTAAACAAAATGTTCCCAAATAAATATGTTTCTAAATCCAAATACACAATTTTTTCTAACATTTTTAAATGAAAAACATATCGTATTAAGATGTGTCTAAATAAAACGTTTTGGATTATAAATATAAAATTATTTGTAACCTTTTTGAATGTAAAATATTTCCAATAATTAAATAACACTCATAGTCCCATAGTTGGAAAACATCTCGGAAAAAAAAACACTTAAGGCGTACAATTATAAAATGATCCAACAAATTTAATTACAAACTTTTTGTAATGTAGGGTTGGTTAAATCCAACAACTTGAGCCCAATTATTGAATTTTGTCCCATGTTGGTGCTCTAGTCAAGGTTGAAATATACATATAGACGGATATATCGGTATTACGATTTGGTAGAAATATTGACAGAAATATCTATATCGACAAATAGTGACGTAAAATTTATGGATAGCATAGAGATTTGGCTTTAAAACATAATTTTAATAGTTTGCATCACATAAGTCATAAAAATTCTAATATCAAAAAGGAGGACATAGTGTGACTACCATCTTGATTCATACAATATTGATACTATATCATAGTCGAATGATTTTCTTGCATTTTTTTTCTTTAAAGTATTATTAATTACATTTTTTTATATGAATAGGCATTAACTTTTACAAACTTACATTTTACAACTTTAATTTTGACTGAATTGTTTAAAAATCTATTTTGTTTCATTATGCATGTGCACAATTTTCATGTCATGAAATTTATTTGTACACAAAATCTGAAAATTTTGATCTGATACCTGCTCTCCCTGGTTTTTTATTTCTCTTCTCGGCTCTGTTTTTTAGAATCCTCCGTTCTTTAATTAGAAGATGATATATTTCCTTTTATATTTAATTTGTATTTCGATCTTAAATATGATATATATATATTTCTAAGAAAAAAAACTCATATAATGGCTTTGCATTTATGAGAAGGGAGAGACTGAAGTTTTTAAGTTGTTTGGGAGAAGTTTCTGTGTTGGTCGAATGAGAAAGTAAAACCAATCATAAGAGACTCTTAAAGTCCTTTACATCCTTCAAATAAATGCTTTACATGAGCTTTTTAAGATTGCACATAGTAATATTGAATCAAAAGTTTATACAACAAAATTATTTATTAGGGCTCAAAAGCCATATACATGCAATAACAAATACATTCAAAGTTATTCAAATTTTTTTGATGGCCATGGGTGAAAGATGCTCGCTCCATAAGTTGACCGGACCATTTGGACAAACAAGGGAAGTTGCAGCTTTACAAATATTGCCACCGGTAAAGAAGCCACTAAAGTAATTGGCATAAAAACCCAATGCCATCTCTCGCTGAGTACAATAGTTAGAGTTGCTACAAAAGCTATAATCATTGCGGCTATGGCAATGAAGAGAGAGCCAAGACCTATAATCAACTTCTTTGGTAGTGATTCGAGGAAGTCATCTAGCTCATATCGTGCAGTTAGGATTGCTAAGAACATTAATAGGGAAGTCAAGGAAGAAAATAGACCCAATGCATCTGAAATAGCAAATATCATGAATTCGTTCGTATATAAAAAAATTGCAATCCCATTATCATTACTGCCTCCTGGTACCGTAAAAGCAGCAGCAAACAGTACGGTGGCAATAAGTGTCGAAACAAGCATGGAAGACATGGCTGTTTCTTTCATCCACTTCTCGCCTTCCTCAGCCAACTTGGTGTGAGCTGTCCTAAAAACATCTTTTGGTGTTTCTTTTTTATTGTTTTTAAATTCCCTTCGATGAGTGAATGTAATTTCCTCCACCGCCTACAAAACATAAGACAATATATATATTTATAAACTTCATATAACACTATATTTGATATGTTAATTAATATCACAGGATAATAGGGTAACATCATTAACTCTCTTCAAGTATAAATATTAAATAATGAAGTGTGCTAGGATTAATTATCAACTCTTGATGGTAAGCTAGAGTTTAAATAACCAATTCATCCGGGGATTATTGTATTTGCCAGCTTTCATTTGCTATGCTAAAAATGAGTAGTATTAAAATAACTGGACATAATCGATACCTTAAACCACTGTAATTCTCTTTGCATTTGGAATGCTGCGCCTGAAACTGAAAACAGCTTAAAATCAGGAGCCAACTTCCCTGCCAAGTGTAAAGTGATGTCATTCGATTCTAATTTATATCCACCCAAATGCTTAGTAGTTGTTGTAGAGATCTCTTTTATTACATTGACTATGTTTTCTTGCCGATATTCAATAGCAGCTTGCAATATGTTTCGATAAGGCAATACTCGTACTCTTATCAAATCTGGAAATTGTAGTAAAAGGGTCCTTACAATCTCTTCAATCCCACCTTGAATGGCTCTCTGAAGGATATTGGATTTTGGATTTGTAAGAAACTGTTTGATTTCCTGAAAGCTCTTGTTAGAAAGTTGTGTGCAAACATGATTTACTAATTCAACTGCACATTCATGTTTCAACTTCGCATCCCGAACCATGTTTACAGACGGTGCTGCAAGTAAAAATCAGACAAAATATAGAAGTTATAAATCGGTAGAAAATCAGATAAAATATAAAGTTATAAATCGATAGAAGACAAAATATCGGATAACTTATAGCACAATTTACCAAGTCTGAAATGAGGTTTAAAAAACTCGACTGAAGTATACCGTAAACATATTGTCCGCTTTGGACACACTTTACCTCACGGGTTTGTTTGTTGGCTTTGCAACCCAAAACACTTCTACACATTTGAAAGCTCACATAGTATTTAAACAAATAAGAATCCCCGAATCCCCTCTCAGTGGAATTGTGAGATTTGGTAGCTCACACTATAATCCAACAAAGCCCAAACAAGATCTGCCGAGTTTTCCCATTTACTGTATATATGGTGTATTATGCATGGTTGCTTACCCAGTTGCACAATAGCTTTCCAGAGTAATCTCTTGATCCATTGAAGCACTGTACAAAAGACAAGACAAGCTTATTAATTGATCATATATGTTAATGGACTTGGATAAAAACTATTCTCAATAGAGATCGAATTTTCGTTTATAAGATCCGTTTCAAAAATTAATGTACATGATTTATATACATCAGAAAACTTCTCATATATATAAGATTTAAAATCCTAGAGCATTGGAGTTTCCAAACAAATGTGAGAATCTATTGATTTAAGGAATTTGAAGAGTATCATTATTTAAAATATCAAACCTCGATTCACCAAATTTCTTGGTTGTAATGCTGGAAAGCGTTCCGTGCTGTCTTCCACATGTACTATTACTGAATGAGTTGATGGGTATTTTATTTCCACACCATGATCAACAACTTGAACCCACAAGAATAAACCATTAAAAAAAATTCCTATAGAATACCAAATACACGTACGAATTTAATTTATCGACACAATTTAAGTATAAAAAGTTGTTCAAGAACAGAATACTCACATTTATAGATCCATCTTTCTAAAAATCCAAGATTAGTACCACTACAAAAGTACGATGGATTACTTGCCAACCAATAGAGCAAAGAGTTACTTTTGTCATCTTTGGCCAGAGCCAAGTTAGGATATTTTCGGACGTAATACAAGGCTATATCTGTTGAAGTTGGGACACAAAAAAGATTAGTTATAGAATTACATCGGTTGAAGTTGGAAAACAAAAGAACATTTAAATAGTAAGAGTATATCTGTTGTAAAAGTTGTATTGGCTTTTAATTTATTGTTGCTTCTTACCATGATAACCTGATCTAATTAGAGTGCCAAGGATCGAAGGATGCAAATCAACACTGGTCACCGAACTAAGGAACCCTACTAACTCCTTACTCTCACTCCAGATAGAATTGAGAAGTGGCAGATCTCCGTAACTGTCGCTTATTTGTGGTAAACCAACGTTCTTTTTAACCAATGCCTTAGCAGTCTTTAAGCTTCCACCTTGTCCAACATAATGAAGGACTGTCTTTCCAGCTCTATCTTGCACTGTGATTGATTCCGGAGACGATACAAGTTCCAAAAGCTTTAGGATGAATTCCCATTGGTCACATAATGCTGCAACATGCAATACTGTTTTTGAATCCACTGTTATCCTAGCGGCCAATGCATTTGGATCCTTCTCTATGAAACTTTTAGCACTCTCCCAATCACCTCTTATTGCAGCATTGTGCAATGATCGGTAGCGCCTGCGATGCTCTGCTGTCCCTTTAACAATCAACAAAACATGTTTTTGTTAGACTACTATAAAGCAATATGAATAATTCTAATTACTATCACAAATAAAGAGAGTTATTCTCTATCAAGAAATTTGCTCCTGGACATAATTTTTTATGGCTACTTACCGATTTCGTTATGTGGATGATGAGCACTTCCTCCTTGATTGACACTTAGTTGTCCACCTCCACCCACTACAACAAAAATAGGATAAGACAATATCACTCCAACAACTTTCAAAAAATGCAAACATATATAGAAGATCTGCGATGGACTTAAAGTGAAATGGCTACTTACAGATTTCGGGTTCGGACAACTGAGCGGGTTCACACTCTGCTTCTTGTTGAAACATTGTGTGATTTTGATACTAGATGCTTCACTAGGAAAACAGAGAGATTGTGTTAATCGTTTACCTATATCATCTGTTATGGCAACCCATTTCTATTTATACAAAAATTATTCTAGAAATAATAAAAAAGCTGAGGCTGTACATCTTTTGATTTGTAACACCCACTGGCCTGTTCATATTGAATGGCAATTTGATAAACTAATAAAAATATTTTCAGTAAAACTGTATTATGGATCCCAGCTGCAC
Organism: Dipteronia sinensis; assembly: GCA_033220585.1. NCBI lineage: Eukaryota > Viridiplantae > Streptophyta > Magnoliopsida > Sapindales > Sapindaceae > Dipteronia > Dipteronia sinensis. The sequence continues at coordinate 65,277,523 of CM065639.1, read as the reverse complement.
AACCCTGTGAGATTTTACAAAAAAGAAAGGCGTATTTAAATAAGAACTGATTTATAAAAATTTCTAGCAACATAATTATAAAGAAAGACCATGGAATCAAAGTAAAGCTTATTTGCGTAGATTTTTATTTTATTTTATGGAGAATCTTTTCGAAGACATATCATACAATCTTTATATAGAATAATTAATAAAGAATAATAAAATAAATTAGGACTTGTTTATAGATCCAACATCTGAAGCTAAAAACATCAAATGAATTTGAAAAAATCAAACACTACCATCTACCATGCAGCTTTATGGTAAAAAACTAGCATTGACAATATCTCATCTACGAGTGGTTGAAGCCAAGTGGTATATGGAAGCCAAGTGGTATATGGAAAGGTCAAAGGTATACTAATAAAACTACGGAAAGAAGAACAATAATAATGGTAAACAACCATGGCATATTTGAAAAGAATGTCAGATTTCAGAAATTTGAGGAAGGAATTAATTACCAGGAATGGAAAATGAAGGTGTTCACTGCACCAAACAGAGTGATGATGGCTTGACTCGATCAGGCACTGCTACTCAAGGTGTGCCAGAACCCAGAGACAAAGTGACTTCACTTTACTCAAGTATTTTGGGTCTCAGTCTCGTTTCCAACAAAGGAGATTGAAACCATGGGAGATTTTAAAAATCACTTCTAGACAGCTACTTTTTATTTTAATGGAGACAACTACTTTTTTTTGTTGGAATTTGCACATTAAATAATAATCCTAACGAAGGAAAACACACTTTCCACGAAATTTGTACTGAAACGACTTGTACCAAAATTGACGTTGACTGACTTGACAAAACACACACTTCCCATATAATTGATTAAAGTATTTACGTATTGACTCTGGTTGTTTCGAGAAGTAGTGCCATAGGATGTCGCTTTTACGGAAGGAGGGCCCGGAAGGTGGTAGGGTTGCAGCAGCTGTCGGTAAGGTTTTGATGAATAAAATGTTTAATCTAGAACATAATGCTTGGCCAATCTTAATTTTTTTTTAAAAAATTGAAAATAGTTCATAGAAGTTTACGAAGATTAACTATGGACATTACAAAATCTATTACAACTTTTTCATTACAATTCATCTGATAGCGGAGGTGTCATAGGTGTCAGTTAGTGCTGTAAATATGGGCCGGGCCTGGAGGGCCCGGCCCGGCCGGCCTGCCAAGGATGGCGGGCCGTGCCTGGCACGGCCCGATACTGTAGCGGGCCGTGCCAGGCACGGCCCCCATTCTTGGCCCGTGCCGGGTCAAGATTCCAGGCACGGCGTGCCGGCCCGGCACGGCACGCCAGCACGGCGTGCCAAGCCCAACGGTCGGCACGCCGGGCCGGCACGCGTGCCGGCACGGCGTGCCGACCGTTGGGCCCGCGGAATTTTTTTTTTTTTTTTTTTTTTTTAAATTTAAGTATATTTTTATTGTTTTTTTAAAAAAAATAACCGTTGGCTGACGTCATCCATGACGTCAGCCAACGGTTATGTTTTAAAAAAAACAATAAAAATTACAATTTGCCCCCTCAACTCTTGTGTTTTATATTTTTACCCACTTTTCTAATTTTTCTATAAATACTCCCACACATTCCACTTTTCATTCACTTTCTCTAATTCTCTCAATCTCTCCATTCTCAAACTCTCTATACAATTTCAATTATTCTTAATTTCATTCTTACTCTCTCTCTACTATTCTACACTACTAATATACTATTATAATATTTTATTAGTAATTTACTATTATTCTCTAATCTCTCCACCAAGACACCAAAGTTCAAACTTCAAAGGTACATTTTTATTTAAGTGTTATATTTTAAATTTAATATGTTTGTTTAGTTAGTAAATTTATCATTTTATGTTTATATCAGTTATTAATTTTATTTATTTAGTAAATTTATCATTTTATGTGTAGGGGTTAATTTTTATTTTTATTTGTAGTAAATTAATCATTTTATGTGTAGGAGTTAATTTTAATATATTGTTTTAGTAAAAAAAAATTATTTTTATGTGTAGGGGTTAATTTTAATATATTTTTTTAGTGAAAAAATCATTTTATTTGTAGTAGTTAATTTTAATATATTTTGTTTGTAACATAATCATTTTATGTGTAGGAGTTAATTTTAATATATTGTTTTAGTAAATTAATAATTTTTATGTGTAGGAGTTAATTTTAATATATTGTTTTAGTAAAATAATCATTTTATGTGTAGGAGTTAATTTTAATATATTGTTTTAGTAAATTAATAATTTTTATGTGTAGGAGTTAATTTTAATATATTGTTTTAGTAAAATAATCATTTTATGTGTAGGAGTTAATTTTAATATATTGTTTTAGTAAAAACAAATCATTTTTATGTGTAGGAGTTAATTTTAATATATTGTTTTAGTAAATTAATAATTTTTATGTGTAGGAGTTAATTTTAATATATTGTTTTAGTAAAATAATCATTTTATGTGTAGGAGTTAATTTTAATATATTGTTTTAATAAAAAAAAATCATTTTTATGTGTAGGAGTTAATTTTAATATATTGTTTTAGTAAATTAATCATCTTATGTATAGGAGTTAATTTTAACATATTGTTTTAGTAAATAATCAATTTATGTGTAGGAGTTAATTTTAATATATTGTTTTAGTAAAAAAAAATTATTTTTATGTGTAGGGGTTAATTTTAATATATTTTTTTAGTAAAAAAATCATTTTATTTGTAGTAGTTAATTTTAATATATTTTGTTTGTAACATAATCATTTTATGTGTAGGAGTTAATTTTAATATATTGTTTTAGTAAATTAATAATTTTTATGTGTAGGAGTTAATTTTAATATATTGTTTCATTTTACTATGTAGGAGTTAATTTTAATATATTGTTTTAGTAAAAAAAAATCATTTTTATGTGTAGGAGTTAATTTTAATATATTGTTTTAGTAAATTAATCATGTTATGTATAGGAGTTAATTTTAATATATTGTTTTAGTAAAATAATCATTTTATGTGTAGGAGTTAATTTTAATATATTGTTTTAGTAAAAAAAAAATTATTTTTATGTGTAGGGGTTAATTTTAATATATTTTTTTAGTAAAAAAATCATTTTATTTGTAGTAGTTAATTTTAATATATTTTGTTTGTAACATAATCATTTTATGTGTAGGAGTTAATTTTAATATATTGTTTTAGTAATAAAAAATCATTTTTATGTGTAGGAGTTAATTTTAATATATTGTTTTAGTAAATTAATCATTTTATGTGTAGGAGTTAATTTTAATATATATTTTTAGTAAAATAATCATTGTATGTGTAGGAGTTAATTTTAATGACCGAAACTTTTTTTTTTTAGGAAATGGATCCCACCCATCCTTATTTTGCAGACGGTCTAAACATGCTGAACGATGATTTTGATCTCTCCGGACCGGCAGAAACCGGAGCGGGACCTTCTGGTTCCGGCGCCACACCGACATCACGTACCAAATCTAAGAGGTTAACATCAGACGTATGGCAGTGTTTTGACGTAGTAGAAATGACACTTCCAGACGGTACGGTCGGCCCCAGAGCCAAATGTAAGTTTTGTCCTAAGAACTATACCACTACTAAGGGTGGAACCGGTCATTTGAGAAGACATATGCAAAAATGCATGCCCAAACACGTACAGGTACCCAATACAACCCAGACACAACTGCAACGGCACCCAGACGGGTCGGTTACGACGTGGCATTACGACGCCGCGCATGCTAGAGAATGTTTGGCACGGTACATTGCACAAACTGATCAACCTATTAATTTCGGTGACTGTGTTTTTTTTCAAGAATTTATAACATCTGCATATTGCCCCCAAATGCAAATTGTTTCTAGAACCACCACTAGGAACGATTTGATAAAAATGTTTAAAACCCAACGAGATGACTTGACGGCTGAATTACAGCATCTAACTGTCTCAATTGCATTAACTTCCGATATTTGGAACGCATGTTCCAAACAGGACTATTTATGTGTCACAGGACACTATTTAGACTCTGAATGTAGGATACAAAAAAAAATTCTTGGTTTTCGTCCTATGGATTTTGCACATACCGCAGACAATATTTTTGCTGTCATTCTTTCTGTTTTAGAAACTTATGACATAACTCATCGCATCCTCTCTATCACATTAGATAATGCATCGGCAAATACTAAGTCTATTGCATTGTTTACTGAAAGAAACATCCCGCAAGCTGGGGGTTATTTCTTCCACCAGCGTTGTGCATGTCATATCATAAATTTAGTTGTACAGTCTGGTTTGAAGAAAGTAAGCAATCGTATAGAACGCATCAGAGATGCCATTTCTTGGATCGGTAGCTCTAATCCAAGATTTCAAGAATTTGGCAGACACTGTACATTAAACGGTCTACGACCCCGACGATTCCAAACTGATATGCCGGTAAGGTGGAACTCTACTTACTTAATGCTGAAAAATTGTTTGGAATATGATACAACTATTTCGGGTTTTTATAACATGAAATTGGCCGAAAGTGGCTGTCCACCTGCTCAATCACTGACACCAGACGATTGGTATGTGGCAAAGATTTTTGTTGAATTTTTACAGGTTTTTTACAATGCCACTGTAACCCTTTCTGGGGTCTACTACCCCACATCTTCCCAGGCAATCCATCAGATTGTGGAAATGTCTGACATGTTAAACACTTATAGGGAAGATGACTTGCTTGGCGATGCAGTTGTTGCCATGGAGACCAAGTTTAAAAAATACTGGTCTGAAATGCCTTTCCTTTATGCCTTAGGTGTTATAGTAGATCCTAGAATTAAATTAGCTGGTTTAGAATATTTGCTTGAGTTTACTGGTAATAAATTGTCAATAGATTATTCCGAACAGATTACTGACATTCGAAACAAGTTGTTCGAAGTTTTTAGTATTTATGAGCGCAGGTTTGGCGGCATTCACACTGAACCATCACCAGAACCGGACAGACAACCGTTGCCGACAAGTTGGAGCATTCTCAAACGCCGGAAAAAAAGACAAATCAGCAAGTTCTTCTTCTTCAACTACACGATCTGCTGCATCTTCTGGTGCCGAACTGAATAGGTTCCTTGAAGCACAGTTTGATGCCGACGAAAACACGGAGAATTTTGATCTGTTGTTATGGTGGAAGACCTATAGCTACAGGTATCCGGTCTTGTCACACTTAGCACGTGACATACTGGTTATCCCCGTGTCCACTGTGTCTTCAGAACAGGCATTCAGCACGAGTGGACGAATTATTGAACCAAGAAGAAATTGTTTGACTCCAGAGATGGTGGAAGTATTAATATGCATTCGGGATTGGGAGCATGCTCGAAAGAGGATGCAAAATGAAACGGTAGATGAACAATTTATTCAAAATTTCTCCAATTTATATGTCGATGAGGGTTCCGCCAGTAACCAGGTCCAGAACTAGGTTGTACATGTACATTTACTTGTAATACGATTGCACTCTTTTTCCCTTACCAAGTTTTTATCCCACTGGGTTTTCTTGGTAAGGTTTTTAATGAGGCAATCATGTAAATGTGTAATACTGAAAGTCCGAAATAAATAAAGAATTCTTCATTTCATATTTTTATCTACTTTTTTTTTCTTTCATGTTTTATCTTTATTTATTTTTTGAATTAATTCATTAAATAAAATACAAAATGTATCTATAATCTATTATTAATTTATTATAAACATTTTTTTTATTATACAAAAATAATAATATATAAAAAAATTTAAAAAAAAAAAAAAAAATATGGGCCGGCCCATTTGGCCCGCCAAATCGGCCCACGGGCCGGCCCGGCACGGCACGCGGCACGGCACGGAAGGGCCGTGCCGGCGTGCCGTGCCGGGCCCCCATTTAGGAAAACGGGCCGTGCCCATGTGGGCCGGGCCGGCCCCCTTTTACAGCACTAGTGTCAGTTGATGAGTAAATACATATTAATAATTATTTATCTTACATATTCATATATTCACATGTCCTATGATTGAAAAATTGTGATAGTAATTATTGTAGGATTAAACCAAGTCAAACCACCTAATTAGTAGAGTTGGCTAATAATATTAATAGTCAGCAGATAGTCAGTAGTTAGATGTTGTTTGTGGTTTGTGGTTTGTGGTTTGAAGTTATGTTTAATTATGGTTGTCAGGATTACAACCTATATAAAAGTTGATCCAGTTTGTTTCAATTAACTCAATTCAATACAAAACAGTTTCTACAATTCGATTGTTGTTCACATTTGGTATCAGTGCTTGAACAGCTCGAAGGTGAGTGTGTGAGTGGTAGACATTGTGAGTGTGAGAGATACACTGTGAGGGAGTGATTTGAGCTAGATTCCAGTTGGGAATCGGATAGCCGGAAAACTAATCGGTGCCGGATTTGAACCAAGAGAGGTTCAGAGGCATTTTTTCGGAACCAAACAAAGAAGGTTCAGACGAAAAAAAAACTCAAAAGTTACCAGAGTCGTCGCCACCACCACCAGCCGCCGACCGCCGGGAGAGTGGGTTGTCACCACCCCGACCAGAATCTCCAGGAGGTGCCGGAGAACAAACCCCAGGAGTCCGGAGTTCAGATCCGACACCATTGACGGCGAAATGAAGGAATTTCAGTTTCTCGACGTTTCGTTTTTCGTCGCCGTTTCAGACGAGTTGACCGCTGCTGATCAGCCGACGTTGCTGGTCATCCTTGCTAGAGCAAGATCGAGTCGCCACTTGACCGTGAAAGTCGCCGGAGAAGAGAGAAATAGAGCAGATCAGAGAAACAAAAATGGAAGAAGAAAAAAATCTTTGAAAAAGAAGAAAGAGGCGTGAGCTGGTCTGTTGACCGAGTATATATTATTTGGCGAATTACACATAATATCCCTCTCTGGTAACTGTATAAATGGTCCCTTTATTTGGTAAATTATAAATGTCTACCTCCAATTTTGGAAATAATACAATTCAGCCCCAAATACCAAAATTTGATGGAAAGACAAATTTTGAGTATTGGAGGGTCTAAATGCAACTTTTGTTCGAATACCAGGAGTTGCGGACTGTTGTTTCCGAGGGTATTGTTAGTCCAACAGATACTGCAACAACTCGGAAGGATCTGAAGGTGAGGTTTTTCATCAACCAGTCGCTGGATCCGTTGACTTTTGAGAAAATCGCACATGCCACTTCAGCAAAAAAAGCATGAGATATTATGATGAATACGTACATAGGAGCTGAAAAGGTGAAGAAATTTCGCCTACAGACTATGCGAAGGCAGTTGGAGCTTCTTCAAATGACGAAAACTGAGAAGGTGGCAGATTATTTCTCACGGATATTGGTACTTGTTAATCAGATGAAGTCCAATGGTGAGACGATTTCAGATGTTCAGATTATGGAGAAGATTCTCCGAACACTGAATTCAAAGTTTGAGTACAAGGTGACTGCCATTGAGGAGTCTAAAGATCTCGAGACGATGACGTTGGATGAGTTGATGGACTCACTCCAAGCCTATGAACAACGTCTGGATGAGAAGTCCGAAATTGAGGTGGATGAGGCTTTACAAAGCCAGTTAAGTCTGAAGAAAGATAAAGATGAGACTCAGAGGAATTCTAAATCTAGACAATGGGGTCAGAACTCACAAAACAGAAGAGGAGGTGCTTCCAGTTCTAGCCAGGGAACAGGCAGAGGGAGCAACAACAACAACAACACTAATCAGAGGAATAAATCTGAGGTTCAGTGTTTTAATTATAAGAAATTTGGTCACTACAGGTCTGAGTGCAGATCTAGAAAGCAAGATTTCCAAGCAAATGTTACAGAAGATGGTGATCGTTCAGAAACATTGTTGCTAGCATGCAACATTGCAGATGATGGAGCCAAGAACAAATTGTTTCTGGATTCAGGCTGCAGCAACCACATGTGTGGTGAGAAGAAGTTGTTCACTCAGTTAGATGAATCTTTTACTTCATCGGTGAAGTTTGGGAATGACACAACAGTGCCAGTGATGGGGAAGGGCAAAATCTCTATCATTTTGAAGGATGGGTCCCAGAATGCTATCTCAGATGTATTGTTTGTTCCAAACCTGCAAAAGAACTTATTAAGTGTGGGACAACTTTTGGAGAGGGGATATGACATACGGATCCACGAAGGAATTTGCACCATAAATAATGCACAGAAGGGGCTAATAGCAAAGGTAAAAATGTCACAAAACTGTTTGTTTCCGCTGTTTATTATTAGTGATAGTTTATCTTGCTTTAGTTCAGTGATTTGTGATGAGAATTGGTTGTGGCACATGCGGTTTGACCATGTGAATTTTAGAAGTCTGAAACAGCTAGCATCTAGAAAAATGGTTTTAGGATTACCTTCCATTAATTCCCCAGATAAAGTTTGCGAGACCTGTGTCTTGGGAAAGAAGCACAGAGACCCCGTTTCCTATAGGAAAGGCATGGAGAGCTAGTAAGCCCTTGGAACTGGTGCATTTAGATTTATGCTCAGTGGAGGTTCCATCAAATGGGAATTCCAGGTATTTTATTACCTTTATTGATGACTTTAGCAGGAAAGCTTGGGTGTATTTCTTGCAGCAGAAGTCAGATGCTTGTAATGCCTTTAAAAGATTTAAGGCGAATGTTAAGAAGCAGTGTGGAAGATCTATCAAGACTTTGAGAACATACAGAGGCACAGAATACATTGTCTGTGATGGTTTCTTACAGAAGCATGTCATTAATCATCAGATGACAGCCATATACACTCCTCAGCAAAATGGAGTAGCTGAGAGGAAGAATAGAACAGTCATGGATATGGTCAGGGGTATGTTGCACTTGAAGAATTTACCCAAAGGTTTTTGGGGTGATGCAGTTGCTTGTGTGTTCTATTTGTTGAACAGATGCCCTATTAGAAGTGTTCTCGGTAAGACTCCACATGAAGCTTGGACTCGATGGAAGCCCAGTATTGGACACCTACGAGTGTTCGGTTGTATTTGCTATGCTCACGTACATGATGTTTTGAGGAAGAAGCTTGATGATAAGGCAGATAAGTATATTTTCCTTGGCTACAGTCATATGACAAATGATACAAGCTGTGCTGTATAATCCAGTATCCGGGAAGGTAATTGTCAGTCGAGACGTTACCTTTGATGAGCAAGGTTGCTGGGATTGGTCCCGTGGTAAGGGGAGCTCTTCAGATGTTAATGTTGATCTGGAAGAGATTGTTCAGGAAGAACCTACCTCTATGACACCATCACCTGGTGTGACTCCACATCTAGCAGAATCTTCTAGTCGTCCACAACGCCAACGGGTTTTGCCAGCTCATTTGCAGGATTATGTTCTTAGTAATGACGACGACCCAACTGATGAAGAGTTGGTGAATTTTGCACAGTTTGCAGATTGTGATCCTATCACATATGAAGATGCTGCTCGAGATGATTGCTGGATAAAAGCAATAGATGAGGAGATATGTGCAATTGAGAAGAATAACACAGGGGAGTTTACTGATTTGCCTCGTGGTAAACATCTCATTGGTGTTAAATGGGTGTACAAGACAAAATACAAGACAAACGGTGAGGTGGAACGTTATAAAGCACGTCTGGTTGCAAAAGGCTACAAGCAGAAACCAAGGATTGATTATTTTGAGGTTTTTGCACCAGTTGCCAGACTTGACACTGTTCGCTTGATTGTGTCTCATGCCGCACAGAATCGCTGGAGAATCTTTCAAATAGATGTAAAATCGACATTCTTAAATGGTGAGATAGAGGAAGAAGTCTACATTCACCAGCTGATAGGTTTTGTGAAAATTGGGCAAGAAAAGAAGGTCTACAAGTTGAAGAAGACCTTATATAGGTTGAAGCAGGCACCCAGGGCGTGGTATACACGCACTGACACATACTTTATTCAACATGAGTTTCAGAGATGTCCCTACGAGCACACTCTGTACATCAAGTCGAATCCACATAGAGATATTCTCATTGTGTGTTTGTACGTTGGTCATTTGATTATTACCGGCAATAACCCTGATATGATTGTAGAGTTCAAGAAAGCAATGATTGGTCATTTTGAGATGATAGATTTGGGGTTGATGTCTTACTTCCTCGGCATTGAAGTGAGTCAGACAACTGATGGCATATTCTTATATCAGAAGAAGTATGTCGGTGATGTGTTGAAGAAGTTCAAGATGGAGGGATGTAAGTCGATTCTTACTCCTGTTGAAGAGAGATTGAAGTTAGTGAAAGATGAGTCTGGTGAGCTGATTGATGCTACCATCTTTCGGAGGCTAGTAGGAAGTTTTAGATACTTAACTTCTACTAGACCTGACATTGCATATGGAGTTGGGCTTATCAGCAGGTTTATAGATTCTCAGAGGCAATCTCACTTGCAAGCTGGCAAGCGTATTTTGCGATATGTGAAAGGTACATTAGATGATGGTAACTTTTACTCTTATGCTGATAAGATTGAACTTATGGGATACACAGATAGCGACTGGGCAAGTGATATGGAAGAGAGGAAAAGTACTTCCGGATATGCATTCCATCTGGGTTCCGGAGTATTTTCTTGGTCATCGAAAAAGCAGCAGGTGGTTGCTCTATCGACTACGGAAGCCGAGTACATTGCAGTTGCTAGTGGCGCTACACAGGATGTGTGGCTGCGTCGTATGCTTTGTGGCTTGAAGCATCAACAAGATGCTCCTACATTGATCTACTGCGATAACAAGTCCACCATTTCACTGACAAAGAATCCAGTTTTTCATGGTAGGAGTAAGCACATTGACATCAAGTTTTATTTCATTCGAGACTTTATAAAGGACAATGAGATTGTGATAGAGTACTGCCGTTCCGAGGAGCAGGTTGCAGACATATTCACGAAGCCGCTTAAAGTTGATTCATTTCTAAAACTGAAGAAAACTTTAGGCATGATAAGTTATGGAAAACTTGGTTTAAGGAGAGCTATGTAGGATTAAACCAAGTCAAGCCACCTAGTTAGTAGAGTTGGCTAATAATGTTAGTAGTTAGTAGTTAGATGTTGTTTGTAGTTTGTGGTTTGTGGTTAGAAGTTATGTTTAATTATGGTTGTCAGGATTACAACCTATATAAAGGTTGATCTAGTTTATTTCAATTAACTCAATTCAATATAAAGTAGTTTCTACAAATTGATTGTTGTTCACAATTATGATGTCTAGCATTACTCATTTATCAAAATGTCCATTTTAATTCAAAAAAAATTTGGTACGGAAATTGACATCTATAAAACTTATTAGTACATTCATTTTTATAAGTATATCAATATCTAAAATTTAAAAAATAAATAGTGCTATAAACATCCATCATAATATCAATAGTACCCTCATTAAAATAAAAATATTCATTTTAATACATATTATTTATAAACACTCTTAAATTATTATCACACCCAATTTATAAAAAAAAAATTATATTATTTTTAGAATCAAATCATTATTTAATGATGGTCAAATTTACTTTCGGAAATATCTTGAATGTAAGAGCTTTATAAAAAAAAAATATGTGGAACAGTGTATGGGGTCAAGAGATTTTCAATCCGGAATTCTCTTATTTATAAAGTTATTTAAAAAAAAATCTTATTGATATCTACAACTATCTTAAAAAAAATTGTTGATATCTACTGTTATCGTTAAAAAAATATTTTGTTTATTGATAAATTTCATTACTATATATAAATGTAAAACAAAAACAATATGATAGTTATATATACGGTTAAGTACAGATCGTTGCTCTTTTAAAAAAAGTTGTTTTTTTTTTCTTTTGCTTTTTATTTATTTTTATATAATTTTTATTTTATTTTATTTTTGATTTTATTAATTGAAAATCTGAATCTTTCTTCATCCTCACCCTTGTCTCTATTAAGCTTTTTCAGCAGGTGCAATTTGGGTTTTTCATCTAAAAATTTGATTAACCGTTATCTTTAATGGTAGTTGATTGGCGTGAGGGTATGTTTGTATAATTAAGATCAAATGTTAAATATTAAGCCTTTTGGTCATACTTGATTAAGTTTGTACAATTTGCCCTTTAAAAAAAATAGAAAATAGTTCCTGCAAATATATCAAAATACCTCTTATAAATCAATTTTTTTTTTCTAAATCAAAGCAGAGTTTATCTTTCTAAATCAATAATTTTTTTTTTTTTGGATTGTATATATATATATATAATATATATATATATATATATATATCACTGTCAGTGAAAGAGAGATCCATCTGCTGTTGGTTTGGTAGTGATAGGAAGCTGAAAAGAAGAGAGGAAAGAGAGGGGAATTGTTTTAATGGTGGGCGCCACAACTGCAAAAACAAACGAAAATGTAATTTGGTTTTTCTAAATCGACCGTGTAATTTGGAATTCAAATTCAATTATTACTATCTAAAAAAAATCTTAATTAAAAGACAAAATTACCTTAATTATTAACATTATTACCTTAGTTATTAACATTTTTAATAGGCGGAAAATGAAAATAAAGCAAGTACATCGTTTTTAAAACGATTTTTAAACAAAAATATGATTTTTATTTTTAAAAATCGTTTTCAACAACACTATTTTGAAGATGATATCAAACGTACCATTTATCTTTAATTTATGAAACAGATAATATTTTATTTTTAATTTGAATATACTTCTTTTATTTTATAAATATATGTTTGTTTCATGATAATGTTTGTTTCATGAGAATGTTTTTAGAAACCTACATTGGTCGAATGACCATGAAAAACACTTTCCAATCTTGGCTATTATAGCCAAACAAATTTTTACAACACTGATTTATACTGTGGTTGCAAGACGAGTTTAGTGCCGGTGAAAATATTCTTAACGAAAGACATTCGTTTTGAATCTATAATCAATTCAAGTCTAAATTTATGTTAATGATTAGACTGAAACACAAAATAGAAACAAAAAATAGATCAAGAAGCAGCATATGATTTCTTTTTAACTTAGATGTTAACACGTGTACAGTATGCCTAGTCAGTAACTAGCAGTTGTCTTTAGATGACCTAAATATTACGGGTAAGTTTGGAATCCTATATTGGGCATATTTAGCTATGTCATTGTATTGGATTATTTAATACAAAATAGCATTCATAATACAACCGCAATGTTGAGTGGAGACATGGGTTTTGGACTTTGCGAATTGACATAAGCTCTTATTCACTTTTATTTTATTTTTTTATAACAAAATTATTTTACTTGTTTTTTATTAACATTAAAATTTTGAAATTGTAAAGGAGTTTTAATTTTATTGTGATTATAACGTTTAAGATAATATAATAATTTATGTAATAAAAACATCAATTATTTTTTTTTTTAAATTAATATAATAATTATATTATATAATACATTTTTTATTTTAAAAATATATCAATTTTATTAGTTAATAAAATATTAAAGAAAAAAATTCATCTAAATATTATATAATCCAATTCAATCAAACCTAATCAAAGATCCTTTTCGGTAGCGGGGCCCACAGCTTCCTTCAATTCTTTTTGTCTGTCCAAAAAAAAAAGGCAAAATCTCTCTTGCATTCTCCTCTCACACACGACACAAATCAACAGCACATGGCAGACTCTATCACATCCTGTACCATGTTGCCTGAATTGATTCTTAGAAAAAAAAATGCTGCTTTTACATTTTAGGAAACATCTAATCTTTAGGAATCATTTGATCTTTAATAATTCCATTTGGTGAACCTTTACTTTTTTCCTCCGCCATTGTACCATGACAATAATGCAATCTATTAAATTTGAAACATGAGTGTTTAGTTGTTGGGTAAGAATCTATTTGTCAATTTGAACTCATACTATGTCACATAGTTCTCATTAAAGTTTGATTACTTAATAAAATAGAGGTGTTTGGGTGATCAGCAATAATTTTAAATTAAAGCTTTTTAATATAATTTGCCATCTAAAGTTTAATTTTATTAGTAAAGTCTCGTAATTCTTCTTTGAAAGCTACATACAATATTTGATGAGATATGATTGATCCAACAGTAAACCCCTCACATCTGCATCAAGAATTTTTTAATTTTTTTTTTATGTTTTAAATATTTTTTTAATCTTAATTGTTAATATTAAATTAATATTCTGATCATAATAAAAGAATATTGTTTTTTAAGAATTTTTTTTTCTTAATTTGATTTTTATTTAATATTAAAATATAAAAAGTATTTGAAAGAGATTTTGGAATATTAAAATGTAATAACAAAAAACTTTTAGGGGTAAAATTGACCTTATGTATATTAAGTTATAGTTGACTGTTAGTAATTTAGTCAAATTGACTAAAAATGATACATATTAGAAAAAGAAGGGATTAGAGTTGCTAATATGTCAAAGACGTTTAAAAATGTGACAATTCGAAAACAAAATAGGGAGTTTAGTGAAATTACCCCATTTTTTAATTATTAATTTTATGTAGGGATATTTTAGTAAAAATATATGAATTCATCTTATAATCAGGAAAGTGAACTTGATTCCTACGATTAGCGAGAGGAACCAAGTTCCCTTTCTTTTAGGAACTTAATTCCTGATTTGTGTATAGAGTCCACGAAACTTAATTCCCCAAAACATTAGTAAACACTAGAATTCAAAAATAGGAACTTAATTCCCTTTCCCTAAATGAGATTCATGATTAGTAAACACGTCCTAATAGTTACCATATACACTTTGTGTCTCGCAAAAAAACTTGTGTGGAACTGTCTCACCATTTTAATGTCGATACCACCCGATCTTATTGTGCCACATGACATCCAGATTATTTGTTAGGGGTGTCTGAGCGAGTGTAAAACACCACGGTAGAAAATATAAGGACATTTGAACCAAGGTACTGACCAGTGTTTCTAGTGAAGAAGCTCTATTGTAAACTGCTGTGCCAACACGTCTTCTTGTTCATGTTTTAGACGTACCAACATTTTTCCCCAGCGAAGAACATCTCTGCAACAAAACCAAACCCACAAGTCAAATAGCAACTTCTAATCCCAAGTAAGATAAACCTAGATGTTTCAGCATTACGCTAATCGGACTTTTAACAGATAACCTAGATGACCCAGATGTTTGATGATAAAAATCAAGAAATTGGGCATGTATTAATTCTACATATATGAATGTCTTAGTTACACCAAAGCAATAGACAGAGCCTACAAAGAGAATCAGATCTTTAAGTAACCTTTCTTGTGCTGATGAGTAATCATCCTCGAGAAGTTTCTGAAGTAGTGTATCCTGAATGCACAAATACCAATATTAGAACAATTAGGGAAATACTGAAATACCAATATTAGAATTTTTCATCATGCACAAATAACCAAAAATTCAATCTATTTTGCTAAGATCATTATACTCTTTTTTTCTTTTCTTTTTTTAATTTCTTCTTTCATTCACAGTCTTTATGACATCCAAACAACTAATACCAATGCAGAATTATCATAAGCACCAAAAATGCATCACAATAACTTAGATTTACAAAGAAACTAATTTGCCTGAACGGATCAATAAGCATGCACTGATTACAGCAAGAGAAAACAACCAAGAACTTAATCATAATAAGAAAAGGGTTTTATTGATAACTAACTCATTTCGAAGTCTCAACTTAACAACTAACCTCTTTTTGAAAAACTTGCAAAACTAACTCTTTTTTGATGCATAAGTACTATTATACCCTTACTTACTAAGTTTTTCCTTTCTACTTTACGGTCTTTACCTACCCATTCTATACCTATTATTCTCATTCTTTTCATCTTATTTCCACCTCTCTCCACCACAACACTTAACACATCTCGGTTTCTCTCTCATTTTCCTCTCCAAAATTTTTATCTTTTGTTCTCTCTTCCTTCATTTGTCGAATTTGTAGTAATTATTTACATTCTCCACCATTGAGCAACTTGAAATTATCCATACACCACAAGGGTTCCTTCTATTCAAGGTTTGAGGTGAGTTTTTTTTTGAACTTTTATAGTTTACACATATCTTCAATCTCGGATTTAATTGAATGTGTGTATTTTTTGTGTGGAAATAGTTTACATTTACAAAATAAAGCATGTGTCTTGTGTGTATTTGATGTTGTTGTGATCAATTTAAAGTTTAAACATAAATTTAAATTTTATTTCTATTTTGAATCTCTTATTTACTTTGATTTGTGCATTAGGGTTGTTAATTTTTGTCAAAATAGTTGACATGAATGTAATAGAATATGGGTCTTGTGTGAATTTAATGTTGTTATGATCAATTTAAATTTTATACATAAATTTAAAGTTTATTTGTTGATTAAATCTATTATTTAGTTTAATTTGTGCAATAGGGTTGGTTATTTTGGTGAAAATAGTTTTGGTGAAAATAGTTTTCATGAATATAAAAGAGCATGGGTCTTGTTTGAATTTGATGTTTGTGTGGTTAATTTTCCATTGTTGTATTCAATCTAGACAATTGTTTGTTTATTTTGAAAATGTGTCCAGATTCAGAATTCCAAACAGTGTTAGGATTTCCTAACGGGTATGAGAATTCCAAACACCGTTAGAATTCAAAACAACGTTAGGATTTCCTAATGAAGATGGGAATTCCAAACACCGTTAGGAATTCCTAACTGTGTTGGGGATTCCTAACTCCGTTGGGAATTCCCAGGGAATTCTCAGCGACATCCAGATTAAACATTGTTTGGATCTAGAATATTTGTAAATTCACTGTACCATGAGTTTAGAGTATTTGTTTAAGAATTTAATCATTAATTTCTTATTCATTTGAAATGCGGGTTGCATGGATAAAGTTCAATTTGTTGTTTTATACGACGTGGAATGGAGTAAAAGTGGTAGGAAGTTCAAGTATCAATCTGGAAAGTCAAGAGTAATTTCAGTTTCAAGGGAAACCTCGTATGAATCATTACATGACATCATATCTTGTCTTGTTAATGTCAATCCGAACGAATCCTCCATCAAAATGAAGTTCTTGTTTAATTCACCAGAGGTTTTAGCACCGTTTAAAGATGTACACTATAACATTTCCTTGGTACATTTTGTGTGTAATGTTAACGGATTTGATGGAAGTGTTGTTTGTATAATGTAAATTGGTGTGTAATAATGTATACAAATTGGGTTGCTGGATTGATAAGGCTTCTCTTGAAAGTCACCACTACTATGTATCCAGCTATTTAAGAAAAATGGAAACATAATTCTACAGTTTGTTACATTCAATATGCATACAAAATTCATGCCAGTTACATTGAAATATTCCTGCCACAACTACATTTTAATTCTGCAGTTTGTTACCATTACTATATTGGTAACACTTTAATACAATATGCTTGTTATATTGAAATATTTCCTGCAACAATTTGTTACATTCACCACATGTCAAATGCATACAAATTCACCACATGGCATATGCATACAAAATTAGTAGATAGTAAGAGAGATAATGTTGTTCTAACATCTACAATACAATATTAACTAAATACTAAAGGGCAGTGATATTTAAACATTAAATCTCAAAAAAATCGTATGTGCACCATTTTTATATGTACATCTTATTAAATTATATTTTATAAACACACCCTACACATTATTAAAAATGCCCTTATATAATTTTAGAAAAATATTATAAAATTATTTAAACCAAAAATGAAATACATATAGTGATCCCTTAGTGTGTCCCGCGTCACAGACACACACAGCCACTATGAGCCGCTCCGCCTACCCCAGCTCGTACCACGACCGTCGGAGGTAACCCTTCATCTGTATCCACATTGAAATTTGGTTTTTGGGTGTATATAGCATTGATGCATTTAGTATTTTTTGGTCATTTAGTTTTATTGGAAGTTTTCAGTGATTCTGGGTTTTGTGTGTAATTTTATATTAGTTGTATAAATTTGGTGACCCGGTAGCTGAATTTGGTTGCTTTTGTCATAGGAGTTGTTGCTAATTGTGTGTTTGAGTGGATGTTAGCTGAATTTTGTAAGTGCTTAGTAGTGACATGTTACAAAATCAAATGAGTAGAATTTATGAATAAGTTTATTTTAATCATTAAATGTCGATAATGTCATTGATATATCCTCAATGATTTCAAAATTTTGAGGTAAAGATATAAAAAAATATTACATGTATGATATATCCCTGATATTTTGAAGATATTGGCTATATTTCTGTAAATTTGGACCCTCTTGGATATCAACGAAATTGATATTTACTTCCTCAGCGATGAGAATATAGGTCTTGTCCATTGGGGTAGACCAAGCGGCAAACCCTATTTTAATTTGGAAAAGCAAATTGTTAGTTGATTTTACATGAATATTATGACTGTTGAACTCAAAATACTGATTCGGGTCTGTTTTATATTTATTGATTGCGAATGTTGTGTTTGGTGGGGCTTCAGGTTATGGCAGCTCAGTCCGCTCATCCTCAAGCAAGAGGGATTACGATGTTGCTGAACCTCCAAGGAAGTTGGATTTGGATGGATTGACTCCTTTCGAGAAGAATTTCTATGTCGAGTCTACATCGGTGGCTGCAATGTCAAAGAATGAGGTGGAGGAGTATCTACAACAAAGGGAAATCACAGTCGAAGGCCGAGATGTTCCCAAACCTGTCGAGTTTCAGCGATGTGGGGTTTCCTGGTATGTCCTATTGGATTTTTGAGAAATTTCTATATGTTCGGTTTTTAGCTAGGGTTTTTTTTTTTTTTTTTTTTTAAGTTGCAGCTGACTTGTTGCAATAAAGACTTAAAAGAGATTGCATTTGCTATGATTCTAGGGTTAAGCTGGTGGATAGATATTTTGATGCAAACTCTTGGTTTTTATTTATTGTTTTTTGTGGTACTAGAAATCTGAAAATTGCCCCTTAGTGGCTCGTTTTTAAACTTAACGGAGTTCACACGTTTGATGTACCATTTGTTGCTTCTCTCATGAATTTTTACCTGATCTTCTTTAATGTCGTAACTTTGTAGGTTTATTCATCCATTTATTTACGAGTTAACATGAAACAAGCTTAACATCGGAATATTCATATAAATTTTACTTTTCAGAAAATTTACCTTTAAAACTGTTTTTGGATCTGAGATTTTTGCCTGAAAACTGGATTTGCACTAGTATCAGACATTCAGACTATCAGTGTATCACATTTACAGTTGATGAGGAAATAAAAAAATGGAATGGATAGGTTCTCTTCCTTAGAAGTAAATATGCTTTGTATATGAACTTGATGGTAGGTAGGCATTAGACAATTACAGTAGTCTCTTTCTGCAATTTTCCAACATATGATCGTTTGACTAAACTGTTATTGCTGAGGGCTTAGAGTGTACGATGGTACTTGACTAATCTGTGTTGTTAACAGAATGTCATTTCAATTGTTAACGATTGTGAACGACAAATGAGCAATTTTTTTTGTTGCTTTAGTAGATATCCTCTTTAAGACTGTGAAATGGGGTTCATAATGAATTATTTGATTACTTGGTAATTATATAATCCATTAGTTAATTTGCACTTTGTTAAAGATTCATTAAGATGGTAGAATTGTTTTTTTATTAGACTCTATTAATTGGAATGTACCTTCTTGATTGCAGAATACGTTATGCAAGATATTGCAAAAGCTGGCTTTGTTGAACCCACAGCTATACAAGCTCAATGATGGCCAATGACTTTGAATGGTCGTGATCTAATTGGAATTGCTGAAACTGGGTCAGGAAAAACAATTGCCTATCTTTTGCCCGCTATTGTCCATGTTAATGCCCAGCCTATTTTAGGTAAACTTGTAATTTCCTAGTTATTCAAATATATTGTATTGATTTTGTTTTATTTTACATTTTGGTTGTTGGATTGGTGAAAGTTTGGTCATCTTCTCTATATTTTCAGCTCCTGGCGATGGTCCCATTATACTAGTTTTAGCTCCAACACGTGAACTTGCAGTTCAGATTCTACAAGAATCAACTATATTTGGCACATTATCAAGGTTTAAAAGTACATGCATCTATGGTGGAGTTCAAAAGGGACCTCAAGTTGTGATCTCCAAAAAGGTAGAGGACTTATCAATTAACTTTTTATGGAACTTCATGAATTGGCAATTCTTTTATTTGCATGTTGATTAAGTTTAAGATGACGAGCAATTAGCATGTATAATCTTGTACAATTAGAAAAAAAAAATTAGTGTGTATAATCCAAAATAAAATACTTAGCATGTATAGTCTAAAATCCAAAAGTTAACGTGTATAGTAAAAAAAGCCTAAAAAAAATTGGCATATACAATAACAGTTTAAATACTCCAATTTAGTTTTGTTCTTTTTCCTTCTTCTTTTGGAGGTGTGCAACACCTCCATTTATTTTCCTTCGGAGGTATGTGGTCCTTTATTGGTGGTATGTTTAACCTCCGGTGGAAGTCTATTTGAAAATGCAAAAAATTACCATAAAAAAAAAAAAACAAAGTTATAATTTCATTAAGGATATCTTTATCCAAAAATGGAAAATTCGACAAAAACAATAAATTTTTGGAATTTGATAAATTTAGAATTTCATATTTTTTTAGCTATTTTTATAAAGACTCCTAATATTTATATATATGTACAACTTCAACATATATAGCCGTATATTTAATCCAAAGATATCCTAACTTGGCTCTCCTAAATTATGCATATGGGTGGTCTATGCTCGGGTTGTTGGCTTTTGAACTTTCAAATTTTTTTGGCGGGACTAAAATTGGACTTTTTAAAAGATGGATCTATATACTATAAATGTAAGTATCTTGACATTGACTAATTTTTACTTTTTTTTTTTTTGAAAAGAAATAAGTTCTTACTTAAATGTGACAATATATCAAATAATTTAAGTGCTTTTTGATTTCTATTATATAACTCTTTGATGGTTTCTCCTTGTTGGTTCAAGTTGTTCATGTGGAATCACCGGCACATATGGAAGATATCCTAGAAAGCACGGAAGGCTTTCCAACATTCCAACCAAGAAGCTTTGCGACTCAAGGTTTGCAAGCTTTGCGGCTCTTCAAATTCTCTATATCAACAGATTCTCAAATTTATTTGGAAACTTCAGTGCTCCAGGATTTTAAATCCTATATGGGTTGTTTTCTCATGCATCATCCAAAATTTGAAAAGGATCTTATAAACGAAAATTGTCCATAATAGTTGTTACACATGCCTGGAAAGCTATTGCACAACTGGGTAAGCAACCATTTATAATATATGGGAAGTATATTTATGGTAAAAAAGAATAATTTTACTGGAAATATATCTTATAAGCATCCCCTAAAAGATACTGTAGGGGTGTCCAATATTGCAAGTGTTAAGGTCAAAAAACATTTATCCCAACATTGCTGGTGGGATTGAAGAGATTGTAAGGACCTTTTTACAACATTTTTCAGATCTGATTGGAATCATGTTATCATTAACGTTGCCTCCCGGTAGTGTTGAAACAAGCATGTAATAATTTGCCGTATCTTTCCTCCACTTCGCTCCATCCACGGACAACTTCTTGTGTGCTAGCCTTAAAGCATCTTTTGCTGTTTGATTCTCAGAATTTCCCCATATCTGTAAGCAGGGTGTGTATGCATCTCCACCGCCTGCACAATATAAGTCGAAATTAAATATAAATATGTATATATATAACATCTTATAATACTAAATTTTTTATTCAAATTGATTCCATAATATGTATCATTGTAACATCATTAATGTACTCTGTTCAAGTACTATATGTACAAATATTAAATAATGAAGTGTGTTGGGATTAGTCACTAACACAAATCACAATTATTGTATTAGCCACTTAGCCAACTTTAATTTCCAATTGTAAAAATGAGTAGTTTTAAATTAATCGGACATAATTGATACGTTAAACCACTGCAACTCTCTTTGCATTTGTAATGCCGCGCCTGAAACTGGAAACAGTTTAAAAGGAGGAGTCAACTTCCTTGCCAAGCTTACAGTGGTGTTATCTGATTCTATCCTACCAGAACACAAAGCTGCCAAGTTGTCGGAAAGATCTCTTTATTATATTGACCATCTTTTTTTGCCGACATATAATAGCATGGTGAGGTACTACGTTCAAGTACATCAGACCCGGAAAATGTCTTTAAAGGGTCCGTACAATCTCTTAAATTCCACCTTTAATGTCAATACCCAGGATGTAAATTTGATTTTGAAGAAAATGACTGAATTTAGTGAAAGGTCATTTTAGAAAGCTCATTAACAACATGATTTACTAATTCATGTGTCATCTTGGCTTCTCGAACTATTTTTATAGAGGGTGCTGCAAGTGAAAATCAGATCAAATGTATTATAAATTTGTTGGAGAGCACTTCCTCTTTTATTACTACTGTTTTTGTGGTTTGATTGTACACCTCCGTTCTCTGCTTGTTGTGACATTGTGTGATTTTTATGCTTCACTAGAAAATCAGAGAGAACTTGTTAATTATTAACCAGTTCCGTGTGAGATTTCTAAAAATAAAAAAAAAATAGTAAATTTAGATAAGAAAGAAATTAAGACTATGCAATCAAAGTCAGGCTTATTCGATTGGCTTTTCGCTGCCCCTCACTTCTTTGTTGTCTTTCTCAATTTTATTTTCTTTCACTTTCCTCTCTGTTTTATCTTTCTCTGCTCTGTTCTTGCTTAGGAAAAAAGTTTCATATAGCCACTCTTCGAAACACGAAGTATCGTTTTCCAGCTTTTTCAAATATTCTAAATCAAATCAAATCGGAAAAGTGTTAAGAGACGAACTTTTTCAATTTCAATTATTTATCTTTAATTAGAAGATGATATTTCTTATTATATTTAATCCGATATGTATATTTCTAGGTAAAAAAAACTAATATAATGGCTTTACATTTATGAGAAGGAAGTGACTGAAGTTTTTAAGTTGTAAAATTTTCTGAAGAAAGTAAATCAATCATAAGAGACACTCAAAGTCCCTTCCACCCTTTAAATAAATGCTTTACAGGAGCTTTTAAGATTGAACAAAGTAATATTATGAATCCAGAATAAATAAAACAAAATTATTTATTAGTGCTCAAAAACCATTGTGATATGTGCCTCTTTTATGTGTAGTGCTTAGCACGTATGAATATGCATGTGGGGTGCTTGAGTCAGTTGTTTGAGTCAGTTAGGAGGTAAAAGACTTAGTCTATTTCTCTGATAGTGGTCTAGGGGCTGTTGCCGTTAAATAAGAATCCATTTAGAAGTAGTGGTATTAGTGGTCGTTGATTTCCCTATTTTCTTGTTTAGTAGTTAGCTATTAGTTTTGCAAGTTGTTAACAGAAACTATATAGATATATATATATATATATATATATATATATTTGCTCTGTATGTTCAAATAAAGATTATGATTATTGTGCAAACAAAGTTCCTCCTAACTCTTTTCTTTTCTCAGCTTTATTGTTTTCTCTAAATTATCTCTATGTATTTTCCTGGATCGGAAAAGTACATAACACATTGATGGGCAATAATAAACATATTCAAAAGTCATTCAGACTTTCTTGATGGCCACGGGTGAAACATGCTCGCTCTGTAAGTTGACTGAACCATTTGGACGAACAAGGGAAGTTGTAGCATTACAAATATTGCCACAGGGAAAGAAGCCAGTAAATTAATTGGCACAAAAACCCAATGCCATCTCTCGTTGAGCACAATAGTTAGAGCTGCTCCAAAAGCTATTATCATAGCAGCTATGGCAACTAAGAGAGAGCCAAGACCAATAATGAACTTATTTGGCAGTGATTTGAGGAAGTCTTCTATCTCATATCGTGCGGTTAGAATAGCTAAGAACATTAATAAGGAAGTCAAAGAAGAAAACAGACCTAGTGCATCTGAAATAGCAAATATTGTGAATGCATTCGTTCGTAAAAAAATTGGAATCCCTTTATCATCATTTGTGTTGCCTCCAGGTACCGTAAAAGCTGCAGCAAAAAGTACAGTGGCAATAAGGGCGGAAACAAGCATGCAAGAATCAGCGGTATCTTTCATCCATTTCTCTCCTTCCTTGGCCAAATTGTTGTGCTTTTCTCTAAAAACATCTTTTGCTGTTTTCTTTTCCTCGTTTTCCCATTCCCATTGAAAAGGAAATTCCATTTCCTCCACCTCCTACAAAACATAACACAACATTTCATATACCAATTTATATCTAATATGGTAATATCATTAACTCTCATCAAGTATAAATAATAAATAATAATGAAGTGTACTAGGATTAGTTATTATTTATTAACACTATTATATTCAATTAATTTTTTAAGGTAAATAATTTGAACTCTTGACGGTAAGAGCTTAAAAAATCAAGCTTATCACGTTTCAAAATGACATGCAGGGATTATTGTGTTGCTAGCTTTGATTTCAAATGGTAAAAATTAGTAATCTTAAATTAATGGGACATAATCAATACCTTAAACCACTGCAATTCTCTTTGCATTTGTAAAGCCGCGCCTGAAACTGAAAGCAGTTTAAAAGGAGGGGCCAACTCCCCTGCCAAGTGTAAAGTGGTGTTTCTTGATTCCACCAAATGTGAACTCAGATTCTTAGTTGCTGTCGGAAAGATCTCTTTAATTATATTGACAATCTTTTCTTGCCGAAACTGAATAGCAACTTGCAACAAGTTTCGTTCAGGCATTAGTTGGGCATGTATCAGATCTGGAAAATGTAGAAAAAGGATCCTTACGATCTCTTCAATCCCACTTTTAATGGCGCTATAAAGGATGGAATTTGGATTTTTAAGAAAATGTTCGATTTCCTGAAAGCTCTTGTTGGAAAGTTGTGTGCAAACATGATTTACTAATTCAACAGCACATTCATGTTTCAACTTCGCATCTTGAACCATTTTTACAGAGGGTGCTGCAAGTGAAAATCAATAAAATATGAAAGTTATAAATCCGTTGAAGACAAAATTTTGGATAAATTTATTCGCCTCACTTGCAATATAAAAATCTCAAAGGAGATCTTAAATACCAGACAAGTATACAGATTGTCTGCTTTAAAAACTTTTTCCAGCGGTGTCGTTATAAAAAAATAATGAGTTATTTCAGCATGTATTTAAAGGTATATATATATTAAAGACCAAATTAATAAAAAAAATGGATTTTTTATTTATTTTGAAATAAATGTCATTGAGTTTTCTGAAACACGAAGAAAAAAATTGTTATTATGTTGGAAATAAATAATATTTTTTATTGAGACAATTTAACATATTTTTTCATCTAGAAAAATCATATAAGATGATATTTAAGTAATAATGAAAACATAATAAAAACAAGAATAATACTAAACATTTAAACTCATATCTCAACTTGTGATATGATAATTTAATTGGTATGACGAGTGACAAGTTAGAAGTGAAACAAATAGTTGTTAATGTTTATTCATTTGACAACGGACAAATTAATAGTTTGAATACTAACATATATAGAGTTGGAATACCTAAAATTACTTTAAAAATAATGTAGAAAAACTTGAGGGCCTTTAGTTTCCGATACCATCAATAATAGTGTTTAAGAGTTAGAAAACAAATTAAAATTAAAATTCTTCCTCTCAAAAAATCCAAAAACCATTTTAATTTTTATAAATTATAAAAATGTTATGGTTCAATTTTCATTTTCATGTTCAATTAAATTTAAGATAAATATAGAATCAAAGATGTTTTGTATGTTATGGAGTGAAAAATATTAACTATGTAATTTATAAAAAAAAAAACTAAAAAAAAAAGGAAATAGGCCTAAAAGCACAAAAATCTGAAAATTAAGAATGTGGAGAAAATTAAAATAGAGTCAAACTTATAAAATTTTAAAACCTCTGGAGTAATGTACCCAACTCGTCTTATATTGGCAATTTAGCACGGTACAGAAAGCTCATTGAATATTTAAACTAGTCAGGACCCCTCTAGCTAGAATTGTGGGATTTGGTGGCTAACAGTCTAACACTGATCCATCCAAGACCCCTAAAGGTCAGCCGAGTTTTCCCATATATTATATATGGTTCCTTACCCAGTTGTGCAATAGTTTTCCAGAATAATCTCTTGAACCAAATCACTGTACAGAAGAACAAGACATATGCTTATTAATTAATCAGGTCAATGTACTTGGATAAGAACAACTATTAAGAAATATTTTTTGTTGTTACGAACCTTTTGATCTACATTTACAAGATACATTGGAAATTAACCCGTATAAGATCATCGGAGTTTCCAAACGAAACTGAGAATCTATATATTTAAGGAATTTGAAGAATAACATTACAATAAATATAAAATTTGCAAACCTTGAGTAGCAAAGCTTCTTGGTTGCAATGTTGCATTTCTTATTTCCACGTGAACAACTAAAACCAATAAGAACTAAACATGAAAAAGTTTTTCAATAGAAAACAAACGACACATACGTATTTAATATATATATATATATATATATATATATATATATTGGCACAATTTTAAGTAAAAAGTTGTTCAAGGAAAAGATATCTCACATTTATAGATCCATCTTTCAAAAAATCCAAGATTACTCCCACTTAAAAAATATGAGGAGTTAGTTGCCAACCAGTAGAGCAAAGTGCCTCCTTTGTCATCTATTGCCGTTGCTAGAGGCAAGTTAGGATATTCTCGGACGAAATACAAGGCTATATCTGTGGAAGATGGAAAAACATATTATAGAATTACATCGGTTAATGTTGGAACACAAAAGGGCATATAAATAATAAGAGTATGTATGTTGGAAGTTGTATTGGCTTTTATTGTTAGTTCTTACCATGATAACCTGACTGAATTAGATTATAAATGATCCGAAGTAATGAAGTAAAGTTAAGAGAGTCAACTCTGGTTTTTAAACTAAGGTACCACACTAACTCCTTATTTCCACTCAAGATAGAGTGGAAAAGTGGCGGTTCTCCGGAATTGTTGATCATTTGTGGTAAATTAGTGTTCTTTTCAATCAAAACCTTAGCGGTCTTCAAGCTTCCACCTTGTGCAGCAAAGTGAAGGATTGTTTGTCCATATATATTTTGCACGACAATTGATTCTGGACTTGTATGCTCCAAAAGCTTTAGGACGAATTCCCATTGCCAAGAAAATGCAGCAACATGCAGCACCGTTTCTTTCGTGATGGTTGTTATGGTAGCAGGCAATGCATTTGGATCAAGCTCGATGAATTTTTTAGCAGTTTCCCATTCACCTCTTTGTGCAGCAAGGTACAATTGTCGGTAGTAATTGAGATGCTCTGCTGACCCTTTACAATCAACAATACATTTTTTTTGGTTAGATGACTCTAGAGAAATATGCATAGTTCTAATTCTAATTATATATATATATAGAGAGAGAGAGAGAGAGAGAGAGAGAGAGAGAGAGAGAGAGAGAGAGAGAGAGATGGTCGACGGTAGTGATTCTGCATGTGATTGTGATTTTCATGATCACTCGCCACTACCAGTGACGGATCCAGGAATTTCAACCAGGTAGAGCATTTGACTATATATAAAAAAAATACTTAAAAATTAAAATCGTAGTAAAATGAGTGCTTTTTAAACAAAAATGAGTTTTTTTCCATATGAATTAAATAATCTTACATTAAAAAACAAATAAATATAAGGAAAATATTAAAAAATAAATAATAACAAGAAAAACAACATAAATAATGAAAAAAAAATTATAAGAATAAATTAAAATCTAATTTTATATAATTGTTTTTTGCATTTATAATGAATTCAATTTAAATTTATACAAAAAATATTTATTAATAAATATTACTAGACATGTTTTTAATTTGTTTTCTTCAAATTATTGGTAAATTATTGATTTTAAATAAATTAAAACTATTAAAAATGGTAAGGATAAAAAAAATCATAATAATAGATTGACTATTTTAATCAAATAAAGTAAAATTAGAGATTTTATGGTTTATTGATTGGACGTGTTAGGTATGTCAAACTAAAACTGTAAGAAATAATAAAAATCCAAAATAATAATAATTAATTTAATATAAAATAAGAAAATGAATTGTTTTATTTTAAAAGAAATGAAAATTGGAGAAAGGAATTGGAAAATATGTAAAATAAATAAGATGTAAAAAATTATAAAATAAAATTGAATTAAAAGAAAATACATTTGCTTGCAATGAGATTTGAACCAAGTTCCCAAATATAAGAATGAAGGACCACTTACCAACTGTGCTAAACAAAAAATGATGTAATTATCTTTAATGAATATGTATATATAAAGTATATAAAAAATAAATTTTTGTAAAAAAAAATTGAGGTAGGGCACAGGCCCTACCTGGTCTGCATGTGGATCCACCCCTGCCCCACTACTATCACAAATAAACATGACCACAACTTCTAGATGGAATAAATATGTATATGTCAACTCAGTTTATGATATTCGTAATAATTTGAGCTATTATGGTTTCATGGAGATTGTGTATGAATCGAGAGCTTTCAATTCTTTTACGGATAGCTTGGCGAAGATGGGATCATGTTCGTGTGGGGTTTTTATGGAATGGGGTGATATGTGTTGATGTCCTTTGTGGACTGCTGTCGGGTTGAGGCTGCTCTGTTTTTGGTCTTCTAAGCATGGCAGTCGTTTCTTTTCTGGTTTATGTGGGTTTTGCTGTTGCCTTTGTTAATCTGGTTGTTTTTTTTCTTCTTTTGCTGATAGCTTGCTGTTGTGTTGTTTGGGATTCTGTTTTGTCCTAGTTTAGGCGGTTTGTTTGTCTAGTGGCCAGCAGTTCCTTTTGTTTGTTTTTCTCTGGGCCTTCCCAGTGTTGCCTTTTGGCTTTAATGAAGTTACCATCTTTCAAAAAAAAAAAAAAATGTATATGTCATCTAAGAATTTTTATGTCTGTACGTATATGTCAATATTAAATGATAAATGTCTTTTTTTTTTGAATTATTACATTAATTTAGAGATTTTGGAGAGGGTGGATGACTCGAACTCGCAACTTCGTGGTGCAAATGTGAGGGGTTTACTACTGGACCAACCTCATCCCATTTCATGTCTAATTAAATTGTCCGATTTTAACATACTTGATTGCAATATAGGAGACCTGCTATATATATATATATATATATATATATATATATATATATATGCATCTAAGTAAAAATGACACCATAAACCAACTATAAACGAATTGGTTTATGACACCAAAAGTAAAAATGACACTTACCGATTTCATAATTAGCTGCGATTTGAGCTTCAGTCAACTGTTGTTGATGATCACTTCCTTCTTGATTAACATTTATTGGTTGAACACCTGCACTCACTACAACAAAAATAGGATAAAACAATATCACTCCAACAACTTTCAAAAAATGCAAACTGTGAAATAGATATAGGAGACTTGCATGCTATGTATGCAACTATTAAAAATGGAAAAACATCCCAATTTAATCATAAACGAATTATTTACATAATTCATCACCTGCATTTTAGGTTGGGGCAGCTGTGGTTCCTCTGAGCTACCAGCTCTTGGCACGCTGTCGTTGTTTTGTTGGAAAGAGGGATTAACATTCAGTTGCACGCCTTCACTTTCGTAGTTTGGTTGTAAAGAGAGATTAACATTCGGTTGCACACCTCCACTCTCATGGTTTGGTTGCAAAGAGGGAATAACATTCGGTTGCACACCTTTTTGGTTGCAACACGGGATTAACATTCGGCTGCACACCTTCACGGTCGTGGTTTGGTTGCAAAGAGGTATTAACATTTGGTTGCACACCTCCATTCTCTTGTTGTGATGACATAATTGTGTGAATTTTTTGACACTAGATGGTTGCTTAGAGATATATAGAGAGAGAATGTGTTAATATTTTACTTCTATGATCCAGTAGCAACCATTTATATATTGTGAAGGATGATGCCTTGCTTCTTAATCTGGTGACTGTGAAGGTAAGTTGATGAATTCAAATATTCAAATCCCTTCTTTTCTTTTCTTTATAAAAAGTGAACTCTTTTTTCAGCAACGTACGAATTACTCTAGTGATACTAGCAAAACAATTAAAGTGTTTCTCAACAGAGGATCATATATATGCTTCCTTCATGACAGGAGCAAGTATTTCTTTTTCTGGAAAGAGAAACTGTGATTTATACAAGCATTATTTCAAGATTACAGGAGACTTTACTGGCTAAACTAATTAGATTTTACACCTCTAATTAATCATAAATTTGCGTTGTAACTGTATACGAATAACGAAGAAAATTTTAAGATTACAGGAGACTTTACTAGCTAAACTAATCAATATCAACAAACAAAAAGTTGTTGTTTCTTCAGGAAATCATTGAATGCATAAGATTCAAGTCAAGCTAGATTAAACAAAAACATTAGAAATCAAGATAAAGATGATAAAAGGCCTGGTGCATCTAAAATTAATTTTCTTCTCAAGAAAATTGATACGTCTTGGCTGTTGTTGGCTCTAGTTTATTTCAATTAACTCAATTCAATATAAAGTAGTTTCTACAAATTGATTGTTGTTCACAATTATGATGTCTAGCATTACTCATTTATCAAAATGTCCATTTTAATTCAAAAAAAATTTGGTACGGAAATTGACATCTATAAAACTTATTAGTACATTCATTTTTATAAGTATATCAATATCTAAAATTTAAAAAATAAATAGTGCTATAAACATCCATCATAATATCAATAGTACCCTCATTAAAATAAAAATATTCATTTTAATACATATTATTTATAAACACTCTTAAATTATTATCACACCCAATTTATAAAAAAAAATTATATTATTTTTAGAATCAAATCATTATTTAATGATGGTCAAATTTACTTTCGGAAATATCTTGAATGTAAGAGCTTTATAAAAAAAAATATGTGGAACAGTGTATGGGGTCAAGAGATTTTCAATCCGGAATTCTCTTATTTATAAAGTTATTTAAAAAAAAATCTTATTGATATCTACAACTATCTTAAAAAAAATTGTTGATATCTACTGTTATCGTTAAAAAAATATTTTGTTTATTGATAAATTTCATTACTATATATAAATGTAAAACAAAAACAATATGATAGTTATATATACGGTTAAGTACAGATCGTTGCTCTTTTAAAAAAAGTTGTTTTTTTTTTCTTTTGCTTTTTATTTATTTTTATATAATTTTTATTTTATTTTATTTTTGATTTTATTAATTGAAAATCTGAATCTTTCTTCATCCTCACCCTTGTCTCTATTAAGCTTTTTCAGCAGGTGCAATTTGGGTTTTTCATCTAAAAATTTGATTAACCGTTATCTTTAATGGTAGTTGATTGGCGTGAGGGTATGTTTGTATAATTAAGATCAAATGTTAAATATTAAGCCTTTTGGTCATACTTGATTAAGTTTGTACAATTTGCCCTTTAAAAAAATTAGAAAATAGTTCCTGCAAATATATCAAAATACCTCTTATAAATCAATTTTTTTTTCTAAATCAAAGCAGAGTTTATCTTTCTAAATCAATATTTTTTTTTGGATTGTATATATATATATATAAATATATATATATATATATATATATATCACTGTCAGTGAAAGAGAGATCCATCTGCTGTTGGTTTGGTAGTGATAGAAAGCTGAAAAGAAGAGAGGAAAGAGAGGGGAATTGTTTTAATGGTGGGCGCCACAACTGCAAAAACAAACGAAAATGTAATTTGGTTTTTCTAAATCGACCGTGTAATTTGGAATTCAAATTCAATTATTACTATCTAAAAAAAATCTTAATTAAAAGACAAATTACCTTAATTATTAACATTATTACCTTAGTTAATAACATTTTTAATAGGCGGAAAATGAAAATAAAGCAAGTACATCGTTTTTAAAACGATTTTTTTAAAAAAATATGATTTTTATTTTTAAAAATCGTTTTCAACAACACTATTTTGAAGACGATATCAAACATACCATTTATCTTTAATTTATGAAACAGATAATATTTTATTTTTAATTTGAATATCCTTCATTTATTTTATAAATATATGCTTGTTTCATGAGAATGTTTGTTTCATGAGAATGTTTTTAGAAACCTATATTGGTCGAGTGACCATGAAAAACACTTTCCAATCTTGATTATTATAGCCAAACAAATTTTTACAACACTGGTTTATATTGTGGTTGCAAGACGAGTTTAGTGCCGGTGAAAATATTCTTAACGAAAGACGTTCGTTTTGAATCTATAATCAATTCAAGTCTAAATTTATGTTAATGATTAGACTGAAACACAAAATAGAAAACAAAAAATAGATCAAGAAGCAGCATATGATTTCTTTTTAACTTAGATGTTAACACGTGTACAGTATGCTAGTCAGTAACTAGCAGTTGTCTTTAGATGACCTAAATATTACGGGTAAGTTTGGAATCCTATATTGGGCATATTTAGCTATGTCATTGTATTGGATTATTTAATACAAAATAGCATTCA
The DNA here is from genome assembly GCA_033220585.1 of Dipteronia sinensis. Taxonomy (NCBI): domain Eukaryota; kingdom Viridiplantae; phylum Streptophyta; class Magnoliopsida; order Sapindales; family Sapindaceae; genus Dipteronia; species Dipteronia sinensis. The sequence continues at coordinate 65,245,184 of CM065639.1, read as the reverse complement.
TAATACAACCGCAATGTTGAGTGGAGACATGGGTTTTGGACTTTGCGAATTGACATAAGCTCTTATTCACTTTTATTTTATTTTTTTATAACAAAATTATTTTACTTGTTTTTTATTAACATTAAAATTTTGAAATTGTAAAGGAATTTTAATTTTATTGTGATTATAACGTTTATGATAATATTATATTTTAAATGATAATTTATGTAATAAAAACATCAATTATTTTTTTTTAAATTAATATAGTAATTATATTATATAATACATTTTTTATTTTAAAAATATATCAATTTTATTAGTTAATAAAATATTAAAGAAAAAAATTCATCTAAATATTATATAATCCAATTCAATCAAACCTAATCAAAGATCCTTTTCGGTGGCGGGGCCCACAGCTTCCTTCAATTCTTTTTGTCTGTCCAAAAAAAAAAGGCAAAATCTCTCTTGCATTCTCCTCTCACACACGACACAAATCAACAGCACATGGCAGACTCTATCACATCCTGTACCATGTTGCCTGAATTGATTCTTAGAAAAAAAAATGCTGCTTTTACATTTTAGGAAACATCTAATCTTTAGGAATCATTTGATCTTTAATAATTCCATTTGGTGAACCTTTACTTTTTTCCTCCGCCATTGTACCATGACAATAATGCAATCTATTAAATTTGAAACATGAGTGTTTAGTTGTTGGGTAAGAATCTATTTGTCAATTTGAACTCATACTATGTCACATAGTTCTCATTAAAGTTTGATTACTTAATAAAATAGAGGTGTTTGGGTGATCAGCAATAATTTTAAATTAAAGCTTTTTAATATAATTTGCCATCTAAAGTTTAATTTTATTAGTAAAGTCTCGTAATTCTTCTTTGAAAGCTACATACAATATTTGATGAGATATGATTGATCCAACAGTAAACCCCTCACATCTGCATCAAGAATTTTTTAATTTTTTTTTATGTTTTAAATATTTTTTTAATCTTAATTGTTAATATTAAATTAATATTCTGATCATAATAAAAGAATATTGTTTTTTAAGAATTTTTTTTTCTTAATTTGATTTTTATTTAATATTAAAATATAAAAAGTATTTGAAAGAGATTTTGGAATATTAAAATGTAATAACAAAAAACTTTTAGGGGTAAAATTGACCTTATGTATATTAAGTTATAGTTGACTGTTAGTAATTTAGTCAAATTGACTAAAAATGATACATATTAGAAAAAGAAGGGATTAGAGTTGCTAATATGTCAAAGACGTTTAAAAATGTGACAATTCGAAAACAAAATAGGGAGTTTAGTGAAATTACCCCATTTTTTAATTATTAATTTTATGTAGGGATATTTTAGTAAAAATATATGAATTCATCTTATAATCAGGAAAGTGAACTTGATTCCTACGATTAGCGAGAGGAACCAAGTTCCCTTTCTTTTAGGAACTTAATTCCTGATTTGTGTATAGAGTCCACGAAACTTAATTCCCCAAAACATTAGTAAACACTAGAATTCAAAAATAGGAACTTAATTCCCTTTCCCTAAATGAGATTCATGATTAGTAAACACGTCCTAATAGTTACCATATACACTTTGTGTCTCGCAAAAAAACTTGTGTGGAACTGTCTCACCATTTTAATGTCGATACCACCCGATCTTATTGTGCCACATGACATCCAGATTATTTGTTAGGGGTGTCTGAGCGAGTGTAAAACACCACGGTAGAAAATATAAGGACATTTGAACCAAGGTACTGACCAGTGTTTCTAGTGAAGAAGCTCTATTGTAAACTGCTGTGCCAACACGTCTTCTTGTTCATGTTTTAGACGTACCAACATTTTTCCCCAGCGAAGAACATCTCTGCAACAAAACCAAACCCACAAGTCAAATAGCAACTTCTAATCCCAAGTAAGATAAACCTAGATGTTTCAGCATTACGCTAATCGGACTTTTAACAGATAACCTAGATGACCCAGATGTTTGATGATAAAAATCAAGAAATTGGGCATGTATTAATTCTACATATATGAATGTCTTAGTTACACCAAAGCAATAGACAGAGCCTACAAAGAGAATCAGATCTTTAAGTAACCTTTCTTGTGCTGATGAGTAATCATCCTCGAGAAGTTTCTGAAGTAGTGTATCCTGAATGCACAAATACCAATATTAGAACAATTAGGGAAATACTGAAATACCAATATTAGAATTTTTCATCATGCACAAATAACCAAAAATTCAATCTATTTTGCTAAGATCATTATACTCTTTTTTTCTTTTCTTTTTTTAATTTCTTCTTTCATTCACAGTCTTTATGACATCCAAACAACTAATACCAATGCAGAATTATCATAAGCACCAAAAATGCATCACAATAACTTAGATTTACAAAGAAACTAATTTGCCTGAACGGATCAATAAGCATGCACTGATTACAGCAAGAGAAAACAACCAAGAACTTAATCATAATAAGAAAAGGGTTTTATTGATAACTAACTCATTTCGAAGTCTCAACTTAACAACTAACCTCTTTTTGAAAAACTTGCAAAACTAACTCTTTTTTGATGCATAAGTACTATTATACCCTTACTTACTAAGTTTTTCCTTTCTACTTTACGGTCTTTACCTACCCATTCTATACCTATTATTCTCATTCTTTTCATCTTATTTCCACCTCTCTCCACCACAACACTTAACACATCTCGGTTTCTCTCTCATTTTCCTCTCCAAAATTTTTATCTTTTGTTCTCTCTTCCTTCATTTGTCGAATTTGTAGTAATTATTTACATTCTCCACCATTGAGCAACTTGAAATTATCCATACACCACAAGGGTTCCTTCTATTCAAGGTTTGAGGTGAGTTTTTTTTTGAACTTTTATAGTTTACACATATCTTCAATCTCGGATTTAATTGAATGTGTGTATTTTTTGTGTGGAAATAGTTTACATTTACAAAATAAAGCATGTGTCTTGTGTGTATTTGATGTTGTTGTGATCAATTTAAAGTTTAAACATAAATTTAAATTTTATTTCTATTTTGAATCTCTTATTTACTTTGATTTGTGCATTAGGGTTGTTAATTTTTGTCAAAATAGTTGACATGAATGTAATAGAATATGGGTCTTGTGTGAATTTAATGTTGTTATGATCAATTTAAATTTTATACATAAATTTAAAGTTTATTTGTTGATTAAATCTATTATTTAGTTTAATTTGTGCAATAGGGTTGGTTATTTTGGTGAAAATAGTTTTGGTGAAAATAGTTTTCATGAATATAAAAGAGCATGGGTCTTGTTTGAATTTGATGTTTGTGTGGTTAATTTTCCATTGTTGTATTCAATCTAGACAATTGTTTGTTTATTTTGAAAATGTGTCCAGATTCAGAATTCCAAACAGTGTTAGGATTTCCTAACGGGTATGAGAATTCCAAACACCGTTAGAATTCAAAACAACGTTAGGATTTCCTAATGAAGATGGGAATTCCAAACACCGTTAGGAATTCCTAACTGTGTTGGGGATTCCTAACTCCGTTGGGAATTCCCAGGGAATTCTCAGCGACATCCAGATTAAACATTGTTTGGATCTAGAATATTTGTAAATTCACTGTACCATGAGTTTAGAGTATTTGTTTAAGAATTTAATCATTAATTTCTTATTCATTTGAAATGCGGGTTGCATGGATAAAGTTCAATTTGTTGTTTTATACGACGTGGAATGGAGTAAAAGTGGTAGGAAGTTCAAGTATCAATCTGGAAAGTCAAGAGTAATTTCAGTTTCAAGGGAAACCTCGTATGAATCATTACATGACATCATATCTTGTCTTGTTAATGTCAATCCGAACGAATCCTCCATCAAAATGAAGTTCTTGTTTAATTCACCAGAGGTTTTAGCACCGTTTAAAGATGTACACTATAACATTTCCTTGGTACATTTTGTGTGTAATGTTAACGGATTTGATGGAAGTGTTGTTTGTATAATGTAAATTGGTGTGTAATAATGTATACAAATTGGGTTGCTGGATTGATAAGGCTTCTCTTGAAAGTCACCACTACTATGTATCCAGCTATTTAAGAAAAATGGAAACATAATTCTACAGTTTGTTACATTCAATATGCATACAAAATTCATGCCAGTTACATTGAAATATTCCTGCCACAACTACATTTTAATTCTGCAGTTTGTTACCATTACTATATTGGTAACACTTTAATACAATATGCTGTTATATTGAAATATTTCCTGCAACAATTTGTTACATTCACCACATGTCAAATGCATACAAATTCACCACATGGCATATGCATACAAAATTAGTAGATAGTAAGAGAGATAATGTTGTTCTAACATCTACAATACAATATTAACTAAATACTAAAGGGCAGTGATATTTAAACATTAAATCTCAAAAAAATCGTATGTGCACCATTTTTATATGTACATCTTATTAAATTATATTTTATAAACACACCCTACACATTATTAAAAATGCCCTTATATAATTTTAGAAAAATATTATAAAATTATTTAAACCAAAAATGAAATACATATAGTGATCCCTTAGTGTGTCCCGCGTCACAGACACACACAGCCACTATGAGCCGCTCCGCCTACCCCAGCTCGTACCACGACCGTCGGAGGTAACCCTTCATCTGTATCCACATTGAAATTTGGTTTTTGGGTGTATATAGCATTGATGCATTTAGTATTTTTTGGTCATTTAGTTTTATTGGAAGTTTTCAGTGATTCTGGGTTTTGTGTGTAATTTTATATTAGTTGTATAAATTTGGTGACCCGGTAGCTGAATTTGGTTGCTTTTGTCATAGGAGTTGTTGCTAATTGTGTGTTTGAGTGGATGTTAGCTGAATTTTGTAAGTGCTTAGTAGTGACATGTTACAAAATCAAATGAGTAGAATTTATGAATAAGTTTATTTTAATCATTAAATGTCGATAATGTCATTGATATATCCTCAATGATTTCAAAATTTTGAGGTAAAGATATAAAAAAATATTACATGTATGATATATCCCTGATATTTTGAAGATATTGGCTATATTTCTGTAAATTTGGACCCTCTTGGATATCAACGAAATTGATATTTACTTCCTCAGCGATGAGAATATAGGTCTTGTCCATTGGGGTAGACCAAGCGGCAAACCCTATTTTAATTTGGAAAAGCAAATTGTTAGTTGATTTTACATGAATATTATGACTGTTGAACTCAAAATACTGATTCGGGTCTGTTTTATATTTATTGATTGCGAATGTTGTGTTTGGTGGGGCTTCAGGTTATGGCAGCTCAGTCCGCTCATCCTCAAGCAAGAGGGATTACGATGTTGCTGAACCTCCAAGGAAGTTGGATTTGGATGGATTGACTCCTTTCGAGAAGAATTTCTATGTCGAGTCTACATCGGTGGCTGCAATGTCAAAGAATGAGGTGGAGGAGTATCTACAACAAAGGGAAATCACAGTCGAAGGCCGAGATGTTCCCAAACCTGTCGAGTTTCAGCGATGTGGGGTTTCCTGGTATGTCCTATTGGATTTTTGAGAAATTTCTATATGTTCGGTTTTTAGCTAGGGTTTTTTTTTTTTTTTTTTTTTAAGTTGCAGCTGACTTGTTGCAATAAAGACTTAAAAGAGATTGCATTTGCTATGATTCTAGGGTTAAGCTGGTGGATAGATATTTTGATGCAAACTCTTGGTTTTTATTTATTGTTTTTTGTGGTACTAGAAATCTGAAAATTGCCCCTTAGTGGCTCGTTTTTAAACTTAACGGAGTTCACACGTTTGATGTACCATTTGTTGCTTCTCTCATGAATTTTTACCTGATCTTCTTTAATGTCGTAACTTTGTAGGTTTATTCATCCATTTATTTACGAGTTAACATGAAACAAGCTTAACATCGGAATATTCATATAAATTTTACTTTTCAGAAAATTTACCTTTAAAACTGTTTTTGGATCTGAGATTTTTGCCTGAAAACTGGATTTGCACTAGTATCAGACATTCAGACTATCAGTGTATCACATTTACAGTTGATGAGGAAATAAAAAAATGGAATGGATAGGTTCTCTTCCTTAGAAGTAAATATGCTTTGTATATGAACTTGATGGTAGGTAGGCATTAGACAATTACAGTAGTCTCTTTCTGCAATTTTCCAACATATGATCGTTTGACTAAACTGTTATTGCTGAGGGCTTAGAGTGTACGATGGTACTTGACTAATCTGTGTTGTTAACAGAATGTCATTTCAATTGTTAACGATTGTGAACGACAAATGAGCAATTTTTTTTGTTGCTTTAGTAGATATCCTCTTTAAGACTGTGAAATGGGGTTCATAATGAATTATTTGATTACTTGGTAATTATATAATCCATTAGTTAATTTGCACTTTGTTAAAGATTCATTAAGATGGTAGAATTGTTTTTTTATTAGACTCTATTAATTGGAATGTACCTTCTTGATTGCAGAATACGTTATGCAAGATATTGCAAAAGCTGGCTTTGTTGAACCCACAGCTATACAAGCTCAATGATGGCCAATGACTTTGAATGGTCGTGATCTAATTGGAATTGCTGAAACTGGGTCAGGAAAAACAATTGCCTATCTTTTGCCCGCTATTGTCCATGTTAATGCCCAGCCTATTTTAGGTAAACTTGTAATTTCCTAGTTATTCAAATATATTGTATTGATTTTGTTTTATTTTACATTTTGGTTGTTGGATTGGTGAAAGTTTGGTCATCTTCTCTATATTTTCAGCTCCTGGCGATGGTCCCATTATACTAGTTTTAGCTCCAACACGTGAACTTGCAGTTCAGATTCTACAAGAATCAACTATATTTGGCACATTATCAAGGTTTAAAAGTACATGCATCTATGGTGGAGTTCAAAAGGGACCTCAAGTTGTGATCTCCAAAAAGGTAGAGGACTTATCAATTAACTTTTTATGGAACTTCATGAATTGGCAATTCTTTTATTTGCATGTTGATTAAGTTTAAGATGACGAGCAATTAGCATGTATAATCTTGTACAATTAGAAAAAAAAAATTAGTGTGTATAATCCAAAATAAAATACTTAGCATGTATAGTCTAAAATCCAAAAGTTAACGTGTATAGTAAAAAAAGCCTAAAAAAAATTGGCATATACAATAACAGTTTAAATACTCCAATTTAGTTTTGTTCTTTTTCCTTCTTCTTTTGGAGGTGTGCAACACCTCCATTTATTTTCCTTCGGAGGTATGTGGTCCTTTATTGGTGGTATGTTTAACCTCCGGTGGAAGTCTATTTGAAAATGCAAAAAATTACCATAAAAAAAAAAAAACAAAGTTATAATTTCATTAAGGATATCTTTATCCAAAAATGGAAAATTCGACAAAAACAATAAATTTTTGGAATTTGATAAATTTAGAATTTCATATTTTTTTAGCTATTTTTATAAAGACTCCTAATATTTATATATATGTACAACTTCAACATATATAGCCGTATATTTAATCCAAAGATATCCTAACTTGGCTCTCCTAAATTATGCATATGGGTGGTCTATGCTCGGGTTGTTGGCTTTTGAACTTTCAAATTTTTTTGGCGGGACTAAAATTGGACTTTTTAAAAGATGGATCTATATACTATAAATGTAAGTATCTTGACATTGACTAATTTTTACTTTTTTTTTTTTTGAAAAGAAATAAGTTCTTACTTAAATGTGACAATATATCAAATAATTTAAGTGCTTTTTGATTTCTATTATATAACTCTTTGATGGTTTCTCCTTGTTGGTTCAAGTTGTTCATGTGGAATCACCGGCACATATGGAAGATATCCTAGAAAGCACGGAAGGCTTTCCAACATTCCAACCAAGAAGCTTTGCGACTCAAGGTTTGCAAGCTTTGCGGCTCTTCAAATTCTCTATATCAACAGATTCTCAAATTTATTTGGAAACTTCAGTGCTCCAGGATTTTAAATCCTATATGGGTTGTTTTCTCATGCATCATCCAAAATTTGAAAAGGATCTTATAAACGAAAATTGTCCATAATAGTTGTTACACATGCCTGGAAAGCTATTGCACAACTGGGTAAGCAACCATTTATAATATATGGGAAGTATATTTATGGTAAAAAAGAATAATTTTACTGGAAATATATCTTATAAGCATCCCCTAAAAGATACTGTAGGGGTGTCCAATATTGCAAGTGTTAAGGTCAAAAAACATTTATCCCAACATTGCTGGTGGGATTGAAGAGATTGTAAGGACCTTTTTACAACATTTTTCAGATCTGATTGGAATCATGTTATCATTAACGTTGCCTCCCGGTAGTGTTGAAACAAGCATGTAATAATTTGCCGTATCTTTCCTCCACTTCGCTCCATCCACGGACAACTTCTTGTGTGCTAGCCTTAAAGCATCTTTTGCTGTTTGATTCTCAGAATTTCCCCATATCTGTAAGCAGGGTGTGTATGCATCTCCACCGCCTGCACAATATAAGTCGAAATTAAATATAAATATGTATATATATAACATCTTATAATACTAAATTTTTTATTCAAATTGATTCCATAATATGTATCATTGTAACATCATTAATGTACTCTGTTCAAGTACTATATGTACAAATATTAAATAATGAAGTGCGTTGGGATTAGTCACTAACACAAATCACAATTATTGTATTAGCCACTTAGCCAACTTTAATTTCCAATTGTAAAAATGAGTAGTTTTAAATTAATCGGACATAATTGATACGTTAAACCACTGCAACTCTCTTTGCATTTGTAATGCCGCGCCTGAAACTGGAAACAGTTTAAAAGGAGGAGTCAACTTCCTTGACAAGCTTACAGTGGTGTTATCTGATTCTATCCTACCAGAACACAAAGCTGCCAAGTTGTCGGAAAGATCTCTTTATTATATTGACCATCTTTTTTTGCCGACATATAATAGCATGGTGAGGTACTACGTTCAAGTACATCAGACCCGGAAAATGTCTTTAAAGGGTCCGTACAATCTCTTAAATTCCACCTTTAATGTCAATACCCAGGATGTAAATTTGATTTTGAAGAAAATGACTGAATTTAGTGAAAGGTCATTTTAGAAAGCTCATTAACAACATGATTTACTAATTCATGTGTCATCTTGGCTTCTCGAACTATTTTTATAGAGGGTGCTGCAAGTGAAAATCAGATCAAATGTATTATAAATTTGTTGGAGAGCACTTCCTCTTGTATTACTACTGTTTTTGTGGTTTGATTGTACACCTCCGTTCTCTGCTTGTTGTGACATTGTGTGATTTTTATGCTTCACTAGAAAATCAGAGAGAACTTGTTAATTATTAACCAGTTCCGTGTGAGATTTCTAAAAAAAAAAAAAAAAAATAGTAAATTTAGATAAGAAAGAAATTAAGACTATGGAATCAAAGTCAGGCTTATTCGATTGGCTTTTCGCTGCCCCTCACTTCTTTGTTGTCTTTCTCAATTTTATTTTCTTTCACTTTCCTCTCTGTTTTATCTTTCTCTGCTCTGTTCTTGCTTAGGAAAAAAGTTTCATATAGCCACTCTTCGAAACACGAAGTATCGTTTTCCAGCTTTTTCAAATATTCTAAATCAAATCAAATCGGAAAAGTGTTAAGAGACGAACTTTTTCAATTTCAATTATTTATCTTTAATTAGAAGATGATATTTCTTATTATATTTAATCCGATATGTATATTTCTAGGTAAAAAAAACTAATATAATGGCTTTACATTTATGAGAAGGAAGTGACTGAAGTTTTTAAGTTGTAAAATTTTCTGAAGAAAGTAAATCAATCATAAGAGACACTCAAAGTCCCTTCCACCCTTTAAATAAATGCTTTACAGGAGCTTTTAAGATTGAACAAAGTAATATTATGAATCCAGAATAAATAAAACAAAATTATTTATTAGTGCTCAAAAACCATTGTGATATGTGCCTCTTTTATGTGTAGTGCTTAGCACGTATGAATATGCATGTGGGGTGCTTGAGTCAGTTGTTTGAGTCAGTTAGGAGGTAAAAGACTTAGTCTATTTCTCTGATAGTGGTCTAGGGGCTGTTGCCGTTAAATAAGAATCCATTTAGAAGTAGTGGTATTAGTGGTCGTTGATTTCCCTATTTTCTTGTTTAGTAGTTAGCTATTAGTTTTGCAAGTTGTTAACAGAAACTATATAGATATATATATATATATATATATATATATATATATATATTTGCTCTGTATGTTCAAATAAAGATTATGATTATTGTGCAAACAAAGTTCCTCCTAACTCTTTTCTTTTCTCAGCTTTATTGTTTTCTCTAAATTATCTCTATGTATTTTCCTGGATCGGAAAAGTACATAACACATTGATGGGCAATAATAAACATATTCAAAAGTCATTCAGACTTTCTTGATGGCCACGGGTGAAACATGCTCGCTCTGTAAGTTGACTGAACCATTTGGACGAACAAGGGAAGTTGTAGCATTACAAATATTGCCACAGGGAAAGAAGCCAGTAAATTAATTGGCACAAAAACCCAATGCCATCTCTCGTTGAGCACAATAGTTAGAGCTGCTCCAAAAGCTATTATCATAGCAGCTATGGCAACTAAGAGAGAGCCAAGACCAATAATGAACTTATTTGGCAGTGATTTGAGGAAGTCTTCTATCTCATATCGTGCGGTTAGAATAGCTAAGAACATTAATAAGGAAGTCAAAGAAGAAAACAGACCTAGTGCATCTGAAATAGCAAATATTGTGAATGCATTCGTTCGTAAAAAAATTGGAATCCCTTTATCATCATTTGTGTTGCCTCCAGGTACCGTAAAAGCTGCAGCAAAAAGTACAGTGGCAATAAGGGCGGAAACAAGCATGCAAGAATCAGCGGTATCTTTCATCCATTTCTCTCCTTCCTTGGCCAAATTGTTGTGCTTTTCTCTAAAAACATCTTTTGCTGTTTTCTTTTCCTCGTTTTCCCATTCCCATTGAAAAGGAAATTCCATTTCCTCCACCTCCTACAAAACATAACACAACATTTCATATACCAATTTATATCTAATATGGTAATATCATTAACTCTCATCAAGTATAAATAATAAATAATAATGAAGTGTACTAGGATTAGTTATTATTTATTAACACTATTATATTCAATTAATTTTTTAAGGTAAATAATTTGAACTCTTGACGGTAAGAGCTTAAAAAATCAAGCTTATCACGTTTCAAAATGACATGCAGGGATTATTGTGTTGCTAGCTTTGATTTCAAATGGTAAAAATTAGTAATCTTAAATTAATGGGACATAATCAATACCTTAAACCACTGCAATTCTCTTTGCATTTGTAAAGCCGCGCCTGAAACTGAAAGCAGTTTAAAAGGAGGGGCCAACTCCCCTGCCAAGTGTAAAGTGGTGTTTCTTGATTCCACCAAATGTGAACTCAGATTCTTAGTTGCTGTCGGAAAGATCTCTTTAATTATATTGACAATCTTTTCTTGCCGAAACTGAATAGCAACTTGCAACAAGTTTCGTTCAGGCATTAGTTGGGCATGTATCAGATCTGGAAAATGTAGAAAAAGGATCCTTACGATCTCTTCAATCCCACTTTTAATGGCGCTATAAAGGATGGAATTTGGATTTTTAAGAAAATGTTCGATTTCCTGAAAGCTCTTGTTGGAAAGTTGTGTGCAAACATGATTTACTAATTCAACAGCACATTCATGTTTCAACTTCGCATCTTGAACCATTTTTACAGAGGGTGCTGCAAGTGAAAATCAATAAAATATGAAAGTTATAAATCCGTTGAAGACAAAATTTTGGATAAATTTATTCGCCTCACTTGCAATATAAAAATCTCAAAGGAGATCTTAAATACCAGACAAGTATACAGATTGTCTGCTTTAAAAACTTTTTCCAGCGGTGTCGTTATAAAAAAATAATGAGTTATTTCAGCATGTATTTAAAGGTATATATATATTAAAGACCAAATTAATAAAAAAAATGGATTTTTTATTTATTTTGAAATAAATGTCATTGAGTTTTCTGAAACACGAAGAAAAAAATTGTTATTATGTTGGAAATAAATAATATTTTTTATTGAGACAATTTAACATATTTTTTCATCTAGAAAAATCATATAAGATGATATTTAAGTAATAATGAAAACATAATAAAAACAAGAATAATACTAAACATTTAAACTCATATCTCAACTTGTGATATGATAATTTAATTGGTATGACGAGTGACAAGTTAGAAGTGAAACAAATAGTTGTTAATGTTTATTCATTTGACAACGGACAAATTAATAGTTTGAATACTAACATATATAGAGTTGGAATACCTAAAATTACTTTAAAAATAATGTAGAAAAACTTGAGGGCCTTTAGTTTCCGATACCATCAATAATAGTGTTTAAGAGTTAGAAAACAAATTAAAATTAAAATTCTTCCTCTCAAAAAATCCAAAAACCATTTTAATTTTTATAAATTATAAAAATGTTATGGTTCAATTTTCATTTTCATGTTCAATTAAATTTAAGATAAATATAGAATCAAAGATGTTTTGTATGTTATGGAGTGAAAAATATTAACTATGTAATTTATAAAAAAAAAAACTAAAAAAAAAAGGAAATAGGCCTAAAAGCACAAAAATCTGAAAATTAAGAATGTGGAGAAAATTAAAATAGAGTCAAACTTATAAAATTTTAAAACCTCTGGAGTAATGTACCCAACTCGTCTTATATTGGCAATTTAGCACGGTACAGAAAGCTCATTGAATATTTAAACTAGTCAGGACCCCTCTAGCTAGAATTGTGGGATTTGGTGGCTAACAGTCTGACACTGATCCATCCAAGACCCCTAAAGGTCAGCCGAGTTTTCCCATATATTATATATGGTTCCTTACCCAGTTGTGCAATAGTTTTCCAGAATAATCTCTTGAACCAAATCACTGTACAGAAGAACAAGACATATGCTTATTAATTAATCAGGTCAATGTACTTGGATAAGAACAACTATTAAGAAATATTTTTTGTTGTTACGAACCTTTTGATCTACATTTACAAGATACATTGGAAATTAACCCGTATAAGATCATCGGAGTTTCCAAACGAAACTGAGAATCTATATATTTAAGGAATTTGAAGAATAACATTACAATAAATATAAAATTTGCAAACCTTGAGTAGCAAAGCTTCTTGGTTGCAATGTTGCATTTCTTATTTCCACGTGAACAACTAAAACCAATAAGAACTAAACATGAAAAAGTTTTTCAATAGAAAACAAACGACACATACGTATTTAATATATATATATATATATATATATATATATATATATATATATATTGGCACAATTTTAAGTAAAAAGTTGTTCAAGGAAAAGATATCTCACATTTATAGATCCATCTTTCAAAAAATCCAAGATTACTCCCACTTAAAAAATATGAGGAGTTAGTTGCCAACCAGTAGAGCAAAGTGCCTCCTTTGTCATCTATTGCCGTTGCTAGAGGCAAGTTAGGATATTCTCGGACGAAATACAAGGCTATATCTGTGGAAGATGGAAAAACATATTATAGAATTACATCGGTTAATGTTGGAACACAAAAGGGCATATAAATAATAAGAGTATGTATGTTGGAAGTTGTATTGGCTTTTATTGTTAGTTCTTACCATGATAACCTGACTGAATTAGATTATAAATGATCCGAAGTAATGAAGTAAAGTTAAGAGAGTCAACTCTGGTTTTTAAACTAAGGTACCACACTAACTCCTTATTTCCACTCAAGATAGAGTGGAAAAGTGGCGGTTCTCCGGAATTGTTGATCATTTGTGGTAAATTAGTGTTCTTTTCAATCAAAACCTTAGCGGTCTTCAAGCTTCCACCTTGTGCAGCAAAGTGAAGGATTGTTTGTCCATATATATTTTGCACGACAATTGATTCTGGACTTGTATGCTCCAAAAGCTTTAGGACGAATTCCCATTGCCAAGAAAATGCAGCAACATGCAGCACCGTTTCTTTCGTGATGGTTGTTATGGTAGCAGGCAATGCATTTGGATCAAGCTCGATGAATTTTTTAGCAGTTTCCCATTCACCTCTTTGTGCAGCAAGGTACAATTGTCGGTAGTAATTGAGATGCTCTGCTGACCCTTTACAATCAACAATACATTTTTTTTGGTTAGATGACTCTAGAGAAATATGCATAGTTCTAATTCTAATTATATATATATATATAGAGAGAGAGAGAGAGAGAGAGAGAGAGAGAGAGAGAGAGAGAGAGAGAGAGAGAGAGAGATGGTCGACGGTAGTGATTCTGCATGTGATTGTGATTTTCATGATCACTCGCCACTACCAGTGACGGATCCAGGAATTTCAACCAGGTAGAGCATTTGACTATATATAAAAAAAATACTTAAAAATTAAAATCGTAGTAAAATGAGTGCTTTTTAAACAAAAATGAGTTTTTTTCCATATGAATTAAATAATCTTACATTAAAAAACAAATAAATATAAGGAAAATATTAAAAAATAAATAATAACAAGAAAAACAACATAAATAATGAAAAAAAAATTATAAGAATAAATTAAAATCTAATTTTATATAATTGTTTTTTGCATTTATAATGAATTCAATTTAAATTTATACAAAAAATATTTATTAATAAATATTACTAGACATGTTTTTAATTTGTTTTCTTCAAATTATTGGTAAATTATTGATTTTAAATAAATTAAAACTATTAAAAATGGTAAGGATAAAAAAAATCATAATAATAGATTGACTATTTTAATCAAATAAAGTAAAATTAGAGATTTTATGGTTTATTGATTGGACGTGTTAGGTATGTCAAACTAAAACTGTAAGAAATAATAAAAATCCAAAATAATAATAATTAATTTAATATAAAATAAGAAAATGAATTGTTTTATTTTAAAAGAAATGAAAATTGGAGAAAGGAATTGGAAAATATGTAAAATAAATAAGATGTAAAAAATTATAAAATAAAATTGAATTAAAAGAAAATACATTTGCTTGCAATGAGATTTGAACCAAGTTCCCAAATATAAGAATGAAGGACCACTTACCAACTGTGCTAAACAAAAAATGATGTAATTATCTTTAATGAATATGTATATATAAAGTATATAAAAAATAAATTTTTGTAAAAAAAAATTGAGGTAGGGCACAGGCCCTACCTGGTCTGCATGTGGATCCACCCCTGCCCCACTACTATCACAAATAAACATGACCACAACTTCTAGATGGAATAAATATGTATATGTCAACTCAGTTTATGATATTCGTAATAATTTGAGCTATTATGGTTTCATGGAGATTGTGTATGAATCGAGAGCTTTCAATTCTTTTACGGATAGCTTGGCGAAGATGGGATCATGTTCGTGTGGGGTTTTTATGGAATGGGGTGATATGTGTTGATGTCCTTTGTGGACTGCTGTCGGGTTGAGGCTGCTCTGTTTTTGGTCTTCTAAGCATGGCAGTCGTTTCTTTTCTGGTTTATGTGGGTTTTGCTGTTGCCTTTGTTAATCTGGTTGTTTTTTTTCTTCTTTTGCTGATAGCTTGCTGTTGTGTTGTTTGGGATTCTGTTTTGTCCTAGTTTAGGCGGTTTGTTTGTCTAGTGGCCAGCAGTTCCTTTTGTTTGTTTTTCTCTGGGCCTTCCCAGTGTTGCCTTTTGGCTTTAATGAAGTTACCATCTTTCAAAAAAAAAAAAAAATGTATATGTCATCTAAGAATTTTTATGTCTGTACGTATATGTCAATATTAAATGATAAATGTCTTTTTTTTTTGAATTATTACATTAATTTAGAGATTTTGGAGAGGGTGGATGACTCGAACTCGCAACTTCGTGGTGCAAATGTGAGGGGTTTACTACTGGACCAACCTCATCCCATTTCATGTCTAATTAAATTGTCCGATTTTAACATACTTGATTGCAATATAGGAGACCTGCTATATATATATATATATATATATATATATATATATATATATGCATCTAAGTAAAAATGACACCATAAACCAACTATAAACGAATTGGTTTATGACACCAAAAGTAAAAATGACACTTACCGATTTCATAATTAGCTGCGATTTGAGCTTCAGTCAACTGTTGTTGATGATCACTTCCTTCTTGATTAACATTTATTGGTTGAACACCTGCACTCACTACAACAAAAATAGGATAAAACAATATCACTCCAACAACTTTCAAAAAATGCAAACTGTGAAATAGATATAGGAGACTTGCATGCTATGTATGCAACTATTAAAAATGGAAAAACATCCCAATTTAATCATAAACGAATTATTTACATAATTCATCACCTGCATTTTTAGGTTGGGGCAGCTGTGGTTCCTCTGAGCTACCAGCTCTTGGCACGCTGTCGTTGTTTTGTTGGAAAGAGGGATTAACATTCAGTTGCACGCCTTCACTTTCGTAGTTTGGTTGTAAAGAGAGATTAACATTCGGTTGCACACCTCCACTCTCATGGTTTGGTTGCAAAGAGGGAATAACATTCGGTTGCACACCTTTTTGGTTGCAACACGGGATTAACATTCGGCTGCACACCTTCACGGTCGTGGTTTGGTTGCAAAGAGGTATTAACATTTGGTTGCACACCTCCATTCTCTTGTTGTGATGACATAATTGTGTGAATTTTTTGACACTAGATGGTTGCTTAGAGATATATAGAGAGAGAATGTGTTAATATTTTACTTCTATGATCCAGTAGCAACCATTTATATATTGTGAAGGATGATGCCTTGCTTCTTAATCTGGTGACTGTGAAGGTAAGTTGATGAATTCAAATATTCAAATCCCTTCTTTTCTTTTCTTTATAAAAAGTGAACTCTTTTTTCAGCAACGTACGAATTACTCTAGTGATACTAGCAAAACAATTAAAGTGTTTCTCAACAGAGGATCATATATATGCTTCCTTCATGACAGGAGCAAGTATTTCTTTTTCTGGAAAGAGAAACTGTGATTTATACAAGCATTATTTCAAGATTACAGGAGACTTTACTGGCTAAACTAATTAGATTTTACACCTCTAATTAATCATAAATTTGCGTTGTAACTGTATACGAATAACGAAGAAAATTTTAAGATTACAGGAGACTTTACTAGCTAAACTAATCAATATCAACAAACAAAAAGTTGTTGTTTCTTCAGGAAATCATTGAATGCATAAGATTCAAGTCAAGCTAGATTAAACAAAAACATTAGAAATCAAGATAAAGATGATAAAAGGCCTGGTGCATCTAAAATTAATTTTCTTCTCAAGAAAATTGATACGTCTTGGCTGTTGTTGGCTCTTGTTGACTCCGGGCCGGTACTGTGAAATCTGCAGCAAACACTGCCAGAGTTGTCACAGCCATGCATCAAGTTCACCAGTTTCTTATTTCTCAACCAAATTTAAATGCTGTTTAGTGAGTAGATTACACCATTATTAATTGTTTGGGAAAGATGCCTTGCTTCTTTGATGACAAATAGACTATGGATCCTAAATACAAATATTCCAAGGGATTATTTCTTTTTCAAAGTGAACTCTTTTTTAAGCAAGGAATTAGCTAGCCTAGTGATGATACTAGCTAAAAAATTCATGTGTTTCTCAACGAGGGATCATATGCTTCCTTCATGACAAGAGCAAGTATTTCTTTTTCTTGAAATAGAAAAAGGTGATTTATACCATCCAAGCCTTATATGCTAAAAAAATCATGAGTTATTTAAAAGTTTAAAGATTGTACTGTGACGCAGAACGGAAGTTCTAGGATCACAAACGTTACCCTAACAGAATATAAACTGGAATCCACCAGAAAAAAAAGAACTGAAACCAAATTGTAAAATTTATTGAATACTTCGAAACTGATAACAAAAGCATTAAATAGACTCAGAAAACCCTAAAAACAGAAAAGACTAAAATATCCTCATCTAAATAAAAATACGAAAAACAAATAAAAACATGAAAATTTTCGGATGCCCGATAACCTAACTTAAACAGCTCCGTTGAGGGAGTAAATGACGTCAACTGGGCAAGCCCAGGTTGACCTGCTATGGATCTCTGAAAACCCTTTCCGAAAACATATTATAATAGGAAATCTGACAACCGAGAGAAAAGTTATGCCCGTTTCTTTGAAACACCTCTTTTGGACAATTTTCTATCCAACTCTTCTTCAAAGTCCAAAGCCAATTGTCCTACATTATACTGTGAGACCAAGTGATCAATACGCGCGTCAGAGTTGATACTAAAGCTTCAGCTTATCAAATACCTCTTAGTACGTACACTGATGGCATCAATTGTTTGTAAATCACAGCCATTTAGTATGAGGAATCTGGAATCTTATATATATATATATATATATTCTATTGTGCAACGGTATAATGTTATCGCTAATTATTTTTGCATGTGATTACAGATATTAATGTTATCGCTTATAAATTGTATGTGATTCTGCCAAAACAAAATTAAATTTTAATGTGATCATGAGTTATATGTATATGTATAGCTTCTCTGTAAACATACTTAATTAGTCAATAAAAGTTTGTTCAATGAACACCATTGTTGTTTAAGTCTTCTTTCAAGCTTTTCTGTTTTAGTCACTTGAGTAATTTGTATCAAACGTACACCTGCAAGTCTTGAAACTTCACAGGTACGAACTTAATTACAGGTGATGATAAAAAGATATTATTGATTCCCAACAAACTTAATTGTTACAAAATACATTTAACAAAGAATTGAACAAAAAGCTATATTCTCACCGAATAACGCAATCTAAAAAATTAAAAAGTAAAAAAAATAAAAAATTAAAAAAAATTAAAAAAAAGGTCTCTGTTGGGTGTCAAACGAAGCTCTTACTCGCAGTAAAGATGAAGAAGAAGAAGATGGACACGAAGAGAGTGACATTGTGGTGAAGTGAAGAGTGTTGACACAAGGCATTTTTGGGGGTGTATTTCGTGGAAAGATTGTGTGTTGTACTGTTTTGCGTGAGAGAGAGAGAGAAGGTTTTGTGAGGAAATGATGGGTTGGGCTTCATGCATTTGGACCCAAAAAAATGTTTCTATGGCCTAAAACACATTATTAGTGGATATGATCTATTTGGATTAGACAGCTCAAGCTAAATATTAGAGAGTGGTGATATTTATATATTACACTTCTGAAAAATAGTATGTGCATCCTTTTTATATGTACATCCCATTAAATTTAATTTAGAATTATATTTTATAAACACACCCCACACATTATTAAAAATGCCATTATATAATTTTAAAAAAATATTATAAAACTATTAAACGAAAAATGAAATACATATAGTGATCCCAATCCACACCGCCTTCTCCATTAACATTTGATGGAGGACATCCTTGGCTCTTAAGAGAAACCCCATCAGAGATCACTTCTTTGTCGTTCTTTTTTCATTAGCTAGTATCGAGACAAACTTGGGTGGACAAAGTACTCAACTCAAGAACATTAAAAACCTATGTATTACGCAATCACAAAAGGAAGAAGCAACTTTCTCCATCGAAACCAATCCTTGGAATGTTAAACTTGGTAGTACTATGTGTCTTATATGAGATGGAAAGAGAAGGTGCAGTTCAAATCTTGAATGATCTCCCTTTTTCAGGGTTCTTTAATAAAAAAAAATTTCTTTATTTTTTTTACCTTTTAAATTTTGTTTAGTTAGTACAAATTCAAAAAGAAAAAGTTATAATATATTTTGATTAAAATTTTTGATAATTTAACATAAGGATAATTTGGAGTTAAAAAAAATACAAATTGAAGGTGTATATACAATTTTAGAGGGGTGCAAATATCGCCACTCAATACTAAATTGTTTGAACAGGTTGATCTCATTGAATTCCGATAAATTCTCGATAAACTAGTGCATTCTAGCTGAACAATATCATACGTGCATATTCACTCTTAGCATAGTGGTTACACACTTCCTTTCACTTCAATAATATGAGTTTGAGTTTCACTTTTACTTATTAAATTACAAAATATGAGAGACTCATCCCCAATAATGAAAGTTGCATTTAGATTGTGCTTATAGTCGTTGATCTCCTCATATCGGTTAATATTTATTGGATTGAAAAATAATGATGGTAAAAAATTATATATAAAATAAAAATAGATAAAGTTGGTGGGATTTGTTCAAAACTTGTAATCAGTATAGATTTTTTTTTTGTTAATTACAAATTTTAAAACTAAAATTGAATATTAGATGAAGAGATGACCAAACTGTACAATTCACTAATTTATATATATATATATATATATTTTTTTTTTAAACGGCAAGATTTATAAAAGAGGCGGGAAAACCGCACCGAGGAAACAAGAGCCCCATGGGGCAAACAAAACAACCAAAAGATCAATACAAAAAAAAAAACCATCCAAAGACTGTGAACCAGTGGGAAAAACAACCCAACAACCACCTTATGCAAAAGGAAAAACGAAAACCAATACAAAGACCCAAGCCCCCTCACCTACACCAACAAAGCAAACTTGGACCACTTGGAACTAGCCTTTGTCATCTTCTTTCCTTTTAGGCAATTCGGCCCGCCAACAGCTTCATCTACAATATTGAAATTGAAACCATGAGCACCACTCCCAGTTTTCATCCTGTGAGATCTTGAATGAAAAAAATTATTTTTACTCTGCCTTTTGACCGACGAACACGGAGATTCAACAGTATCCCCCACCTTACCTTTCCGAACAAAAGGTTTCAAACCTCCAAGATCAACAAAAAGATCAATAGCTAGACCACCCAAATCACCCTCCATCAAATCGTTGCCTTCTTCGAAATTAAAATAAACCACTTGGCTACCGAAAACGGCCACACCTCCAAACGACCCATCTTCAGAACCAAAGACCCTAATAGACTGTCTACTGCCCAAATCACTCTCACAACCTCCTAAAGAAGCCAACCTATAGCTATCAATATTACCACTTGTCCCCAAGCTATCACATTTACCAACACAAGAACCAACCCTCCGCCCCCCCCCCCCCCCCCCTCCCCCCCCGTTCGATTCACTTGACCCCAAATTTTCCTTCCCAACCAAACAAACATCTTCCTCATCACACCCAACATTGGTACTAACACCCCTAACACCACTAGCTAACCTTAGATTTTCCTTCTCATTTATGACTTGACCTTTCCTTTGACATTAATAGCTCTGGCAATAGCTGAGATAGGTGGAACAAAACCTTGAATCTCATCCTGCACGACTAAAGTTGCTGGAGTGCTTGGCATGGGCCCTCCTACTTTAACTTTTTCTCGATTTTCCATCCCCCTACTGTCTTGACCTTTTCTTTTGACATTATCAATTAATGCTATAGCTGAAAAAGGTGCAGCTAGACATTATCAATTGAATCATGGAAAGGCTCATTCGTTTTCAGCCCCACTTGCTGAATTGCAATCTCGGCATTACCACCATTTGTTTTATCATCTTGGCTAAAGAGCCTCGTCTAGAGCCTACAACACCTCCTTTATCAGAACTCCATTCAAAGCCTTCCTTTTGATAGAGCTTCTTTCCTTGCCCAACGTTCAACATGAGCTGACCAGCATCATTACCTCCCACCACATGCTTATCTATTTGAATTTGAACATGATCCAACAATGGAACTTCCCCTGCCTCAAAACTTGGCTCAAGGACCAGACTTTCCTTTTCAGACATCCTCACCAAATGACCATCTTCCTGCCTCTTCTGCAGATCAAGAAATCTCTCCAACCATAAGAAATCCACTTTCATCTCATCTTCTATCAGCTTTACCATAAAAGAACCATTTTCCAACACAACCTTAATATCACAAGAGACTGATTTAAAACCTGGAATTAGGACCAGAATTCTCCCCCGATCCAACCGATTCCTCAGCACCAAACCTCCACAACTCCTTTGAATCAACAGTAGGACTCAGGTTATCAATAAAAATTGAGACTAGTCCATCCCTGAAATCATTCCTCAACACCCAGCCGTTAGCCTTCACCTGATTCCCTTCACGGCCAAAGGATCAACACAGTAGAAAACATGTATAACAGTCTGCTTATTCATATTTTTACGCTCCATAATCTCTATAAGTTCGCGTAAACACCATTCGGAAGAAGCATAGTCTTTCGAAAAATTGACTACCGAAATCTTTGATTCTTTAATTGCTCCTGAAAGAGCCTGTGAGATTCTATCCCCTCTTGGGAGTTGGTCATCAATAAAGGTTTTAATATTTTTCCCCAACAAAGCTTCAAAAAGATTATTAGTAAAACTATTGCGGGTGTCTTCACCTCTAAAACTGAGGAAGACATTATATTTTCCTTGGAGGGTGGTGGTGGAAGAAGAAGGAGATGATTGTAAATTGCCCATAGAGATGAATTACAAGACTTTAAATTTGAGCAGACAGGATACAATAGATTTTTGAGGATGAGTAGATGGGTGTAACACAAAACAATTTGTGTAGTTAAATAAAAGCATCAAGATTATGTACTCTCTGCCTTTTTCCTGTGACTTTCGGGATCTGCTTTCCACCTGGAAAAGTCTTCAACGACTTTCTTGGCAAATAAAATAGAATTTCCTGCTTTTTTTTATATGCAGAAATTTTTTATTCTTTTAACAGCAAATAACATCAAATCTAGTTAGAACTTAAAACTCACTATCTCAATAGTGTAAGTGTAAAATCAATGGAACAAACACATTTGTTTTGAATTTTTTACATTTATTTTATGCTAGGCCGGGCTTAGTTTTGAAAAAAAAATATTTTATTATTTAAAAACAAATGTTTTTAAAATAACTGTAAAATCTTTTAAAATAATTGTAAAATCATCTTTATTCTACTATAAAATATTAATTTAGACCTTAATTAATTATAAATTATATTCTTTACCCTAAATTTAAATGTAAAATCTCATAACACATAAAATTCATTAAATAAAAACTCAATTTTCTTACCATCATAATTATATACGGTTATAATTTAGTGAAATACAAGTGATTTATTGATTCATTAAATAACACATAAAGTTCCAATATATGTGAACACATGGCATCTTTTCATTGGATCTTCCAATAAACTCCTCTAGAGCCGCACACACTAAAACAACGACGAGTTTCTTATTCTTCCTGCTTTTTCTCCGATTAATCATTTTTGTTTCTCTTGACAGATATAAAACACACTCTCTCAAAAACCCTTTTCGCTCAAAAACCCTAATTGAAAATACAATAACAAACCCAGTTTCGTATTTTTGAATTCCTCAAGAAAAAAAACACAGCTTTTATCTCAGTTGTGTTAGGGGGGTGTATTGGATTGGGATTTTAATAGACAATTTTAGGAAGTAAAAGTCTAGTAGTATTGGATTGAGACTTTTTAATAAATTAAATAAGTCTGGTGGTATTCGATTAGGACTTTTAAGATTTTTTTAAAAAGTCTATAATATATTGTGGTATTGGATCCAGACTTTTAAGATTTTTTTAAAAAGTCCATAATATCTTGTGGTATTGGATCCAGACTTTTAAGAGACAACAAATTGTCTGGTGGTATTGGATCGAGATCAAGATTTGTAGGATTTTCTGACAATATGGATTGTCTAGACTTTTTAATGATAACTATAAATACCAAGACCCCAAAATTGTCTTGCCCTTTCCCATCAGACTTTTCACGCTCGCTCAAGACTTTTCGGAAAATAGCAACAAGGCTGTGAAGAAACCCTAACAACAAACTAGGTTCAGGTAATAATTGGATTGAAATAAAAAAAAAACATATTTTATAATGATTATATTTTATGCATCTCAACAATTCTCAACACTGTCACATATAATAAACGATTGCATCTCAATTTGCATCTCAATTCGTCATGGAAATATATGCTTCACATCTCAATTCGCAACAGTGTTCATATATATGTATATGCTTATTTTATTATAATATTTTACTGAAATAGTTTGAATACTGCTGATTATAATAAAATATAATGGTCATAGGCACTACTAGTCCAACAAAGAGTAAGCGTTAATGATTTTCAAAAGAGATGAACATTGCTGATTATAATAAATATAATGGTCAAAAGAGATGGTCTCCAATTTGCTAAAATATAATACTCATAATCAGCAGTGTTCATATTCGTGCACGTCTCTTTTGAACGTACAATGTTCATAATCAGCAGTGTTCAATTTAGCAAGTTGCATCTCAATATGCAGAGCATTATACGTTCACATTTTTTTTTTGATTACAACGTTCACATTAATTCATAAGCATATAATAAAAGAAGCTGATTATATCATATTTAATTTAACGATGTGAATTGTATCTTGTAGTGTTTACCATAGTTGGATTGAAATAAAAGAAGCATATTTTAACGATTATATTTTAGCAATTTGTATTTCAATTCACAGCACTGCTGACATATATTAAAAGAAGCATATTTTAAACAGTTCACAATTCGCAGTAGTGTTCAATAATTTAGCAGCATGTAACCGATCAATGTGTTGTATATTGTTTGCGATCCAGTGCCTATAGTCTTGTAATTGAGATTTCACATGTAATAAAATATTGTAAAGATATATAGATCAATGTGTTATATTGTTGGTGATACAATACCTAAAGATTGTGTATATATATATATATATCCTACCCTTTGACAAGTATAGATCATTACTAATGGAAATATTAGGGTTTCGAATTTATCAAAGTATTGAACAAAACATCGATTTTGTCAATCAAATCCCCATGCTATGCTACAATGAATTAGGGTTATATGATTTAATGTTGGGCTCAAAAAATAAATAGTACTTTTTAGAGGTGGTATTTCAACAATGTCACTGCTTTAATAACTTATGTTTAAAAGGCACCTATTATGGTGAACGGACAAAAATACCCCCAATTGTTGTTCCACATCAGCTTTCTGTTATTCAGTTATAGTGACAAAGTTGTGAAGTAGAGAGAGAAAGTCCGGTTGAAACTCAGGCAATCACTTGAACGGTGACAGAGTGGCGCTATGCAGACGCATTCGGAAAAAGCTCGGAGCCTTATGCAAAAAGCTCAGGCAGAGCAATTCATGAAAAATCTCGGGCAGTTCATGAAAAAGCTCGGCGCTTTTATGAAAAAGCTCGGAAAAAGCTCGGAACATTATGCAAAAAGCTCGGGCAGAGCAATTCATAAAAAGCTCGGATGAAAAAGCTCGGAGCTTTTATGAAAAAGCTCGGAGCCTTATGCAAAAAGCTCGGGCAAAACAATTCATGAAAAATCTCGGGCAGTTCATGAAAAAGCTCGGATGAAAAAGCTCGGAGCTTTTATGAAAAAGCTCGGAGCCTTATGCAAAAAGCTCGGGCAGGGCAATTCACGAAAAATCTCGGGCAGTTCATGAAAAAGCTCGGAAAAAGCTCGGAGCCATATCCAAAAAGCTCGGGCAGGGCAATTCATGAAAAAACTTGGGCAGTTTAAGAAAAAGCTGTGAAAAAGCTATGAAAAAGCTCGAAGACTTATTAAAAATGTTTGGAGATTCAAAATTGACAAAACTAATATCCTTGAAAAAAGCTCGGACAACAATTTAAAAAGCTCGGATAGTTTTACAAAAGGCTCAGACACAGTGTTAAAAGTCTTGGACCCAGATCTTCATTATCTTATACATAAATTTTACCAACTCAATTTTCAGACAAGTTTATTGTAGAGAGAGAGAGAGAGGAGTTACTGAGTTCATTGTCTGAAGCGTAGAGATAGAAGTACAAACAGAATAAAAAATTGATTATTTAAGGGCAATTTTGGTAGTTCACCATAATAGGTGCCTTTTAAACATAACTTATTAAAGCAGTGACGTTGGTGCAACACACCTCCAAAAAAGTGACATTTATCACCATTTCCACGTTTAATGATTATATGGTTCATGTCA
The DNA here is from genome assembly GCA_033220585.1 of Dipteronia sinensis. Classification (NCBI taxonomy): domain Eukaryota; kingdom Viridiplantae; phylum Streptophyta; class Magnoliopsida; order Sapindales; family Sapindaceae; genus Dipteronia; species Dipteronia sinensis. Next base: position 65,219,328 of record CM065639.1, on the reverse strand, counting down.
AGATTTTATTCTATCTATTATATTGTAATATACAATATATCAGTCTAATATGCTTTTTTTTAAAAAAAAATTCAATTATGAGAGTACTGACTTGGAAAACTAAAAAACTAAAAAATCTTCCATCTATTTTCAAACATAACCATTTTTTTTTAATTTTCTCTATCAAAAAAAAAATACAGGTCCTCTGTCATTTGAGCTCATCATCTTCAAACTCACAACTCACAACTCACAATCTGTAAGTTTTTTTTTTCTTGAAACTTTTTTGTTTATTAATGTAGTTTTTAATATATAGATTTTTTTTTTGGTTTGTGATTGTATTTAGAATTTATGTGTATAAATATATGTGATTGTTGATTATTCATTGACATGTGTAGAACATTTTCTTTAATTTTTTCTCTGTAAAGTTTTATGGTGTGAAGTGGTTGTTGTGAAAATTTAATTTCGATTCCGTTTATTTTCTCACAATTTACCTATCAACACTACCAAATATATTTCTCTATAGTATTGGAAAAAACTGTAAAATCCATAGATAATTTAGCTGTCTAATCCATAGATAATTTAGTTGTTTTGGATTTTGTTTATTGCAGTACTAGTTGAGATGGAAATGGGGGGATTCACAAAATGGAAATGGCAGAGGAAAGGGGAAAAATGATACTTTTGTTGGGGTTGTTGGCTGAAGCTATGAAAAATGGGTTGCGTGATGCGAATGGATCTTTAAGCAAGCTAAATGTAGAAAACTTCATACTTCCTTGTCTTAATGCAAAAACTAGGTTTCCAAAAACCTATAATAATTACTTGAGCCGAATGAAATGGTTCAAGAATCAATATAACAAGATTAATGAGCTAATGCGTAACAACTCCGGTTTTGGTTGGGACCCAATTGGAAAGAAAGTCACGGCTAGTGATTAAGTATGAGAAGAATACTTGAAGGTGAGCTTAGTTCATCATTTTCAATAATTTTGGCACCATGTAGTTACTATAACATTTTATGTATGGCTGATATATTAACAAGATGTATGTTTTCTTTTCTAGTCTCACCCAAGCCACAAGAAACTTCGAACAGAATGTAGTGTTGATTATAATGACTTGCAACTAGTTGTTGGGGTTGGAACTGCTACTGGGAATGACTCAATGGCATTAGGTGCTGATGATACTGATGCAAGTATATTAGGGAATGAAGAAAATACAATTTCTGGGATGGAAAAGTTTCCATATGATGCTACCAGCAATACTTTCATAGCACCACAAAATAATATATTTGATGAGTCCTTCCAACCTCAATCACCCCTCCAACCATCTTCTCAATTTGAGGCCTCATTAGGCTCAATGTTTAATAAAGAAAAGACAGGCCAAAGAAAACGAAGCAGATCCGAGTATGAAGGGAGTTCAAGCTCTAACGGGACCAACAATCATGCAAGAGTTCTAGATAATCTATCTGTAGGCATTGATTCAATTTCTACCAACTTCGAAAGGATCTACAATCTGATGGAGAAATGAGAGAGAGACAGAGAGATTGAGAAAAGGACTACAATATGGGATGCTATAAAAGATATACCAGATTTGGACGACACTACTCGTTTCAGGGCTGTCGAGTTGCTTAACACTAAAACAAAGAAGGACATGTTTTTTAAGATGACACCAGAAGAAAGATCAGCTTGGATACTCTTTAACTTGAAGTTGGCAGCATAATGTTTTTTGAAAGTTTGTTTCGGTTAATTTGAATTTTTTAAGTTTAGTTTTTGGTATTTTTAAGGGATTGGGATTGTTGTGTGTTGTTTTGCTCGGATTGAAATGAGATAATCATAATCTACTGTTGATGTTGTTCTTGATTATATTTTTTTTTTTCGTTTTTAATTAAAAAAAATTTAATTGAAATTATTTTAAGGGTAAAAGACTTTTATATCCTTTTGATATAAAGATCTCAGTTAATATTAACGGTCAAACGTTACGTCAAGGGTATTTATTTATAATTTAAGGAAAAGTTCGATCTTTCTCTAATTTGAGTAAACGTTAGGGTATTTCTCTGCAGTTTGCCCAACCAGTTAAAGAAAAATGAAAAAGAGAAATGAAATACCAAACTGAGATTCAAGATCAGCTGAAAACGTATCTGAAAACCATCTCATAAAATTTGAAAAAGTGACATGACCTTCTCTCTTAAAAATATCCAAATTCTAAAATCTCTTAAAAATATTTTAGAAAATAATACAAGTTTCAGGATGGCTACCTTTTCTGTCTACCTCTCACTTCTTGTTCTCTTTTCTATCTCTGCTTTGTTTTATCTCTCTCATCCCAGAAACACATTCATGAGCAGCAGCTTGCTGTCTTTTTTTCTATATATATAATTTTATTATTCTGTTGTCTTCTTCATCCACATGGAGGTGACAAACGTCGTTTGTGTATGTCAAAAGATTTATATTTTGTACGTCTACCTTTTAAGTGCACGAGTCAAAAGACTAGTATAACAATAAACAAGGGTTCATTCTCTTGATTGAGAAAATTACCAAAATCAATTCATCACTCAACCAAGGCTTGGAAGAGCAATTGATTCTCTAAATCAAAGACACATTTAAGTACAAGAACATAGAACCAAAGCTTGAACCAGCATGTCCATGCATAAACTAAACTTCTCCCATTCTCTATAGGTAATAGTCAAGATCATGCCCGAAAAATTATCCAAGAACAACCCTAACTCTCATTCACTCAAATCATCCCAAACATGACATTTTAAATCATCCATCAACATACATACACAAATGAGATATTTGATTATACTATTCCTAAAGTAAGTTATTCTACTCCTAATCTCATTCATGAATACACATCAATTTCTAATACTCCATACACATGCAAGTAACAATAAGAGATTTAATCGTGAATAGAAAAGAATAGAACAAGACCCGAATGAATTTAAGAACAAATCATACATAAATAAGAAAAAAGTGTAGGTTTACAAATATTCTCAAATTAGGGATTACACATCTAGAAAACAAGAAATGCAAGAAGATATGAGTTATAGAGAAAACCCTTGAGGAAATCCCCTCCAAGAGCTCTTTGCTTGCTTGCAAGAAATTGGTCAAAAGACCCTCCTCTCTCCTTGCAATCTACTCTAAGATGGGTAGAGGGTATGTAGAAGGTGATGGTGGAGAGGCATCCATGGAGGAATCACCGGAGAGGCATCCATGGAGGTTTCCTCCATGGGTGCCTTTGGAGTTTATCTCTCTCTTATTTGGGGAAGAAGATGAAGAAGAGGGTTGTGCCGTTGTGGTCTGATTTCAAACAAGAAAATGGAGTATTTATAGTGTGGGAAGTTAGGGCATGAAATTTATAAAATTACAAAAATATCCTTAACATGGAAGATTACCAAAGTACCCTTAGGGGCTCTAAGCATAATTGTCGTATTCGCCATGTCGTTTCAACAGCAAAAATCACTGGAATTGTTGGGTGATTTGATGGTGAATTACGTAAAGGTTCCAGTACTCTTCCAAAATTACAAAAACTTCAATCTCTTCTTGACGTTTAAACTTTTACTCCTAATTACCAACATTACATGAAACACTTATTTAAACCAATTAAATACCCGGTTTTACCCGAGAAATGAGGACAAAAATATAGAAAATGGGGGCCTAAAATAGATATAAAAATAGTATGATCATTAGGCGACCAAGCTCTTAGGCAGGCGACTAGGTAGCCTAGGCGCCGGACTCCAATCAGCAATTTTTTTTCTTCCAAAACAATGTTATTTTGGCCAAAAATATCATCACTTTGGCTAATTCAGCTTCACTGCCTAGGCGGTCTAGGCCCTTAGAGCCAAGTCTGCCATACGACTAGTGCCTAGCGTCTACTAGAACACTACATAAGTGACTCTAGATCTCAAAGTCCTTTACATTGTTTAAAAAAAAGGATATAATCATTTTCCCCATGAGGTTTGCTCTATTAGACATTTTACCTCATCTAGTTTCAGCAATTGTCATTTTCCCCCCTGAAATGAAACTATTCGTCATTTCCCCTCTGCCGTTAGATTTTCTATCCAAAAAGTTAATTTTCACGTTAAAAGACATTTTTACCCTTCAAAATTGTGGATAAATGGGTTTGAAAAAAAAAATTAACCAAAAAATATATTTTTTTCTTAAATAGATCTCCACCATCTATGAGATAGATGGATGGTTGAGATTAAAAGATATTTTACAAAGAAAAAAAAACAGGCAAAAAGAAAAAAAGAAAACAAAAGGTAAAAAAATAAATTTCCACCGTCCATCTCAGACATGGATGATGGAGATAATTAGAAGAAAAAGACATAAAAAAATAAAAAATACCAAATTCAACCATTCATCACCATCACCATCATCATCAACACTAAACCCAGAATATCATCACCAACACCAATACCAACACAAATCCAGATTTAACACCACCAATCTGGATACAAAGAAAAAAAATTGATAGCCAACATTATCATCAATCTCAAATACCAAAACCCAGAAAAATCATGTCAGAAAACCTTTTGAAAACCAAAAATCAACACAAAAAATCACTCTTTTCATCATCAATCTTAAACACTGCCAGAAAAAAATGAAATCATCAAAACTTCCATCATAAATCTCAAAAATCAAAACATAGAAAAAATTAGACCAAAAAACCAAATCAAAACCGAAAATCAATAGAAAAAACCCTCACTTAATCCCAAAATAAAAATGAAAATTGAAAAATCCAAATCAAACCCAAGGGTTTAGAGAGAGAGAAATAGAGAGAGAAAGAGAGATGGATTCAGTTGAGATGGATTCATCATCATCTAACAATGACCACCACCAGTGTCAATCTCGTTGCAACGGAGGAGATCGACTTTTAATTTTTACAATTATATTATTTTATTATTTTGAAAAATATTCATTTACCATATTACCATATTACCTTTTTAATGTTTTTTAAGCTTTTTAATGTTTTGTTAAATTAATTTTAATTTAATGTTTTACCATATTACCCTCCTAGTTTAACGATCAACGGGAGGTTTTAACAGAAAAGTTAGTGGTAGGGGGGAAATGACGAATAGTTTCATTTTCAAGAGGGAAATGGCCATTACTGGAACTAAAATGGGTAAAGTGTTTAATGGGGCAAACCTCATGGGGGAAATGATTATATCCCTTAAATAAATGATTTACATGAGCTTTTAAGATTGCATAAAGTAATATTGAATACATAACAACAATATTATTTATTAGGGCTCGAAAAGCCATATACTTGTAATAACAATCACATTCAAAGCTATTCAAACTCTTGATGGCCAAGGGCGAAAGATGCTCGCACCGTAAGTTGATTGAACCATTTGGCCAAACAGAGGAAGTTGTAGCATTACAAATATTGCCACCGGGAAAGAAGCCCCCAAAGTAATTGGCACAAAAACCCAATGCCATCTCTCGCTTAGCACAATAGTTAGAGCTGCTCCAAAAGCTGTTATCATAGCAGCTATGGAAAAGAAGAGAGAGCTAAGACCTATAATCAACTTCTTTGGTAGTGATTTAAGGAAGTCCTCTTGCGCATATCGTGCAGTTAGGATTGCTAAGAACATTAATAGGGAAGTCAAAGAAGAAAATAGACCTAATGCATCTGAAATAGTAAATACAATGAATGTGTTTGTTCGTAGAAAAATCGGAATCCCGTTATCATTAACGTTGCCTCCTGGTACCGTAAAAGCAGCAGCAAACAGTACAGTGGCAATAAGAGTGGAAGCAAGCATGCCAGAATTGGCTGTATCTTTCATCCATTTCTCTCCTTGCTTAGCCAACTCATTGTGCTCTTTTCTAAAAACATCTTTTGCTGTTTCATTGTTCCTATTTTTCAATTCCCTTTTATAGGGGAATGTAATATTCTCCACCTCCTACAAAACATAAGACATAATTGAATATATTTTTTTGAAGGGAAATTAAACATATTTGATATGCCAATTGATACCATAATATATAATAACATCATTAACTCTCATCAAGAATAAATATTCAATAATGAAGTGTGCTAGGATTAGTTATTATAACTATTATATTCTTGTAAGGTAAATAATTTAAATTCTAAGAGTTAAAAAATTCAAGCTTATCACGTTTCAAATTGACAGGTAGGGATAATTGTAATTGCCGGCTTTGATTTGCAATGCTAAAAATGAGTAATTTTAAATTAATTGGACATAATCCATACCTTAAACCACTGCAATTCTCTTTGCATTTGTAAAGCCGCTCCTGAAACTTCTAACAGTTTAAAAGCAGGGGCCAATTTCCCTGCCAAGTGTAAAGTGATGTTTTCTGATTCCGTCTGCTGCGAACACATATTCTTAGTATTTGTCGGATAGATCTCTTTCAATATATTGACTATCTTTATTTGCCGATATTCAATAGCAGCTTGCAACATGTTTCGTTTGGGCATTAGACGGATGTCTATCAGATCTGGAAAATGTAGAAAAAGGGTCCTTACAATCTCTTCAATACCACCTGTAACGGCACTATTCAGGATGCATTTTGGATTTTGAAGAAAATGTCTGATTTGCTGAAAGCTCATGCTAAAAAGTTGTGTGCAAACATGATTTACTAATTCAACAGCACATTCATGTTTCAACTTTGCATCTCGGACCATTTTTACGGAAGGTGCTGCAAGTGAAAATCAGACAAAATATTGGATAAATTTTATTCACTTCACTTGCCGTATAAAAGTATCAAAGGAGGTCTAAAAGACTAAAACATAAACATGTTGGTTTTGGACACACACATATCTCACGGGTTTGCTATGGACAGGGATGGAGTCAGTAATTTTTTCGGGTTCTGGCAACATAAAATAATGAGTTATTTCAACATGTACCTTAGTGGGTATGTTAAAGAAAAAATTAATAAAAATATGTAGTTTATTTTTCTCAAACATGAAAAAAAAATTTTGAAAATGAATAAATTTTTTATTGAGATAAATTATCTTGATTTTTGCATCTAAGAAAAACATTTAAGATGACATTTAAATAATAATGAACTCAAGTAGCATCCCTATTCCCTCCTATGTCTCTCACAATCTCACACTATCACAAAATCGAAATCTCATTATGAACTATATTTTGAATTATGATGGACCATTTATATTATTAATTAAAATATTTTGTAATACTTTGAGTTTTTTTTTTTTTTTGAAAACTGTAATACTTTGAGTTGTTGAATTATATATAGTCTAATTGGCACCGATTCCTCCTAAACTCTTCCACTATTTGCACTATACTCCTGTACTTTTTGTTGGCACTAAACCCCTCAAACTCTCGTTTATTGACAAACACTTTGGTTTATTGCCCTATGTGAGGGGGTATCTATAGTTGACTTTTGCCAATTTGTGAGAGTTCAGGGGATTTAATGTCGAAAAAAAATACATGGGACATAGTACAAATTTTTGAAGAATTTAGGGGGCATCAATGTCAATTAGCCTTATATATAAACAAGTTATAATATGTGAATATTTTCTCAAACACTAATGCTAGACAACATAAAAAATTAACCCAAAAACCAACTCAAATTATGTAGCGAGTGATTTCTCATTACCATATCATTAACCACATCATTTGGGTTGAATTTTGGATTCTATAGTTAGAGACACTGATTTATGGTCCCAAAGGTGTATACAGTTAATTAAACGAGTGACAATATTTGCACCCCTTAAAAATTGTGTGTACACCCTAAATTAGTATATTTTTAAAATTTCAATAATGCCTTTGAGTAAAAGACTAAATAGTTTGTAAGTACACCCACTAATAATTATTAATTAGTTTCCTATTTTAATCTTTTGTGGAAAAAAATTTCCTATTAATAATTTGATATTAACATATACCATTAAAAACTCTTTCTATTTTCTTAAACCCTAGATTCTCTTTTAAATACTAATTTGAAATATATTGTCAATTTCTTTTAAGAAAATATGAAATTTATTACTAAATATGGAGAATGAATCAAATATCCAAAGTTGTTTGTGAAAAAATAAGTTTTAAATTAATTTTATTATTTTTATTAGAAGAACAAAATAAGTATGCATTGTTTTTCTCTATAAAATCAGTTTTTTAAACAAAAAAATCGTTATATTTTTTTTTTGTTATCAATATTAGTTGTTCTTCAATTTCATCGAACACTTTTCTACTTTCAGATCAATTGAGACATGACACAAATCTTGCATCCCTACAACTTAATTTCACAAATAGAAAATGGTTCTCCAGCCGGAAAAACCTCAAATCAGAGTGATTTATGGATAGAAAACAATCAAGAAGAAATGGAGTGAGCTACTTGACATGAGGAGAGAAAAAAAAGAAAGAAATTGGATTCAGATTTTGTGGAAAGAAAATAGAATTAAAGATAATAAAAAAAATTAATAATAATAAAGTTGATTAAAAAACATAAAAATTTATGTAAGTGGTACTTACAAAAATATAATACAATATAATTAAAGAAATGGTATTTTTGGCATTAAGTGGAGTTTATTTACAAACTAAAATTTTGATGGGTGTGATTATGAAAGGGGTGTACATACAGTTTTTAAATGGTACAATTATTGTTACTCTAATTAAAAACACATGTAAAATATTTTGTAGGCCCAATCGGCCCAAAACCGTATTAAACCTAACTGGAAAAAAAATGTTCGAGTCCATCGGATTTTAAAAAATGAAAACTAAGTATATGCTAGTTATGGATGATTTCGATCGAAAACCGAACTGATCCGACTTGCACCCACCCCTAGATCCAACAAAGACACCACAAGATTAGTCGAGTTTTCCTATATATACAATAATTTTCTCCTTAGTGCACACCAATAAAAATACACCAGTGCATTGCATGTGGACCATAGATTATGGATAAGCATTGACAAGTGTATACAGACTGTGTCAAAGCAATTGAATCTAATGGTCCACATGCAACGTACTGATAAATATTTATCGGTGTGCACTGAGGTGAAAATTTTAATATATATATATATATATATACACACACACAAACGGTTGCTTACCTAGTTGTGCAACAGTTTTCCAGAGTAATCTCTTGAACCATCGAAGCACTGTACAAGCGAACAAGACATGCTTGTTAATTGATCTGGTTAATGTGCCTGAATAAGAACTACTATTAAGAAAAAATAATTTGTTGATAAGATCCTTTGATCAAAATCCTTGAGCATTTGAGTTTCCAAAGAAATTTGAGAATCTATTGATTTAAGGAATTTGAAGAATAACATTAATTACAAAACATTTAAAATTTGCAAACCTTGAGTAGCAAAGCTTCTTGTTTGCAATGTTGGAAAGCCTTCCGTGTTTTCAAGGATATCTTCCATATTTACCATTACTAAATGTGTTGGTGAATTTTTTATTTCCACGTTAACAACTTGAACCAATAAGAAGGAAACATGAAAACGTTTTCAAATAGAAAACAAACACATACGTATTTGATATATATATATATATATATATATATATATATATTAATATATGCACAATATTAAGTAAAAAGTTGTTCAAGGAATGATACTCACACTTATAGATCCATCTTTCTAAAAATCCAAAATTACTCCCACTGAAAAAGTACGAAGGGTTCGTTGCCAACCAGTAGAGCAATGAATCCCCACTTTCATCCTTGGCAAGAGCCAATTTAGGATATTTTTGGACGAAATACAAGGCTATATCTGTTGAAGTTGAAACACAAAAAAATTTAATTATACAACTACATCCGTTGAAGTTGGAACACAAAAAGACATAAATATAACAAGAGTACGTAGTTTATTTGTTGGCTTTTATTGTTAGTTCTTACCATGATAACCTGATTTAATTAGATTGCGAAGGATCCCAGGTAATTCAGGTATGAAGAAGGGAAGGGTAGGAGAGTCAACTCTGGTTATCAAACTAAGATACCACACCAACTCCTTACTTCCACTCGAGATAGAAAGAAGAAGTGGCAGTTGTCCTTTCTTATTAACCAGTTGTAGTGAATGAGCGTTCTTTTGAACCAATGCCTTAACAGTCCTTAAACTTCCACTTTGTACAACTAAGTGAAGGACTGTGTTTCCATATTGATTTTTCTCGGCAATTGATTCTGGAGATGCAAGTTCCAAAAGCTTTAGGACGAATTCCCATTGCCAAGATAATGCTGCAACATGGAGTAATGTTTTTGCACCCATGGCTGTTATCGTAGCAGTCAATACATTTGGATCATGGTCAATGAAACTTTGAGCACTTTTCCAATCACCTCTTTTTGCAGCAATGTGCAATGGTCGGTAAAAATTGAGACGCTCTGCTGTCCCTTTACCATCAACGTACAATAATATTTTTTTGTTAGACTATTCTATAAATCAATATGCATAATTTCAATTCTAATATTATATATATATATATATATATATATATATATATATATATATTTATCACAAATAATCATAACCACAACTTCTAGATATAATAAATATGTATATGTCATCTAAGAATTTTCATGTGTGTGTATGCTATGTCTAATTAAATTGTCTTTTATCCCTATATAACATACTTGCAATATAGGAGACAAGCTATATATGCACCTAATTAGTAAAAATGACACCATAAACAAATTATTTTTGGGCTGCTGCTTACAGATTTCGTTAGCTGCAGTTTGAGCTTCAGTACTCAACTGTGGTACTTGATCAGCACTTCCTTCTGGAATAAAATTTGATTGTACCCCTCCACTCACTACAACAAAAAATTGGATAAAACAATATCACTCAACTTTCAAAAAATGCAAGTTGTGAAATACATATATAGAGGAAATAGGGGGAAATAGCACCAAATGTGTTTGGGTTTGTGGGAATGTCACCAAGTTATTAATTCAATGTTTTTTAGCACCAAATTATGTGATGAGACTAAAATTCCCTCACTTATTCCTTTTATTTTCTTTTTTCTTTTTAAATTTCTCTCTCTCTCTTTCTTCCTCCTCTCTCCTCAGTTTTTTTTTTCAAAAACCCCTCATTGATCCATCAATAAATGTCGGACAGACCTCAAATGAAGGTCTAAAAGACCTCCATTGGAGGTCAAAATGACCTTGACCTCCATTGGTGGTTGATAAAGAAGAAGTTAAAAAAAATCTAGAAATAAGTCTCGGCAATAAGTCTCGGGTAGGTCACCTGAACTTATTGTCAGATACCCGAGACTTATTGCCAGATACCCGAAACTTATTTCCAAATACCCGAAACTTATTGCCAGCTACCCGAGATTTATTTTCAAATACCCGAGATTTACTGCCAGCTACCCGAGACTTATTTCTAGAATTTTTTTTAACTGATGTCGTTTTGACGACCTCCATTGGAGGTTGTCAAAACGACCTCTAATGGAGTCGACCGTTTCGACGACCTCCATTGGAGGTTTGTTCGACCTCCATTGATGGATCAATAGAGGTCTTTGAAAAAAAAAACAGAAGAGACAGGAAGAGAGAGATAGAGAGAGAGAGAGATTTAAAAAGTTAAAAACAAAAGTAAAAGAATTAGGGGCAATTTTGGTAGAATACAATAATTGGTGCTATTTTTATAAGACTTATTAACCTGGTGACTTTTTCACCAATGACCTTGGAAAGAGTGCTACATAAAAAAAGAACCCTACATATATATAGAGAGAAATTTCAAGTCAGTACGCACTGATATAACTTCATCAGTGCATTGGATGTGGACCATTAGATTTACATATTTTGACTCAAAGTGTATGCACTTGTCAAAACTTCTCCATAATCAGTGATCCACATGCAACACACTGATATAAATTATATCAGTGCATACTGAGGAGAAAATGACTATATATATATATATATATTACCACGAAGCAAAAAGAAAAAAAGAAAGCAAGCTGCCATGTAGGAGACTAGCTATGTATGTAACTAAGTAAAATGGCAGCACATCCCAATTTAATCGTAAACAAAATTATTTACATAATTCATCACCTGCACTCTGGTGTTGGGACAACTGTGGTTTCTTTGAACTACCAGTACTTGGCACGTTGTTGTTGTCGTCGTGGTTTGGTTGCAAAGAGGGATTAATATTTGGTTGTACACCTGCACTCTCGAGGTTTGGTTGCAAAGAGGGATTAACATTTCGATTAATATTTGGTTGCACACCTCCACTCTCATGGTTTGGTTGCAAAGAGGGATTGACATTTGGTTGCACACCTCCGCTCTCTAGTTGTTGTGACATTTGTGTGGTTTTTTTTTTTGTCACAAGATATGTTTCTGTAGAGAAATAGGGAGAATGTGTTAATATGTTACCTCTATGATCCATAAATATTTGGGAAGGATTATCCCTTGCTTGTTTGATGACTGTAAAGGGAAGTGGATGGAATCTAAATACAATTAATAATATTCAAAGCCAGCTTTTGGCACGCTGTCCTTGTTTGGTTGCAAAGAGGGTTGTTGTGACATCGTGTGATTTTTAGAGATAATGTGTTAATTAATATTTTACTTCTATGATCCAGTAGCAACCATATCTATATTAAATATATATGGGAAAGGATGATGCCTTGCTTCTTTGGCGACTGTGAAGGGAAGTGGATGGATTCCAAATACAAATATTCAAAGTCCTTTTATTCCCTCCCTTTTCTTTTCTTTTTCTTTCTTTATAAAAAGTGAACTCTTTTTTCATCAACGAATTACTCTAGTGATACTAGCAAAACAATTAAAGTGTTTCTCAGCACTTCCTTCATGACATGAGCAAATATTTATTTTTCTTGAAAGAGAAACTGTGATTTAAACTCAATCAAAGAATATTCATACAATCCTTATATGCTAAAATCATGAGTTATTTCAAATCTAAAGATGGTACGAACTTTCAGACGATGATAATTAAATGCAATTATGTACTGTAGTTCACAAGAAACTTAATTGTTACTCAATACGAAACTAAACAAAAAGCAATATTCTTATCAAACAACTCAATCTAAAAAAAAAAGCCTATGGAGTGAACAATAATTAAAGAAAAATGAAATACCTAATTGAATGCTTGACTGATAGCTAGTAACTTGAGATTCCTCATCAGCTGATATATATGGCTGAAGCCAAACAGGATTTAATAACCAACCTAAATCCTTCATTTTAAATACATTATTCGATTTCAAAACATGAATTACTATATTTAACTATTAATTTCATTAACAATTTGAGACATGCAAGTTGAGTTACATTGGAGAATTGAGAAGCACTTGGCATTCTGCCTCATTCTCGTATTAGTTTGAACATCTGCATAAACACACCAAATCATGTAACATTTTGAGTTTACACCTCTAATTAATAATAAATTTGCATTGTGACTGTATATGAATAACGAAGAAAATTTTAAGATTACAGGAGACTTTACTTGCTAAACTAATCGGTACCAACAAATAAAAAATTGCTTGTTTCTTCAGAAAATCATTGAATGAATAAGATGCAAGTCAAGATAGATAAAAAAAAAACATCAGAAATATGAAGATAAAGATGATATAAGGCCTGGTGCATCTAAAATTAATTATGAATACTGTAAAAGCTTTTATCTTCTAAAGAAAATCGAAACGTCTTGGCTGTACATTGTTGGCTGTTGTTGGCTCCGGGTACTGTAAAATCTGCAGCAAACACTGCCAGAGTTGTCACAACTCACAACCATATTGTGTATATTTAATTATTTACATGAAATGTCCAACGAAATTATTTAAGGTTGGAGATCCACATAGTATATACAATCAATAATTGGCACATGCACACCTAGGGACGGAGCCAAAAATATCATTCAGGGTGCACTATTAAATAATAATAATTAAAATGATAATTTTTTTTTTAACAATTTAAAGTGAATTAATCAAAAATAAAACATCACAAGTTTATAAGGGGCATATCCCAGGCCAATCAAAAAACTTGTCTAAACAAAAAGAAAGTTTGAACATATAGATTCATATATTTTTCAAACATATTTACAACTGTTCTCGACGTGGTTTCATCATTTGAAAATGTTGCATGACAGTCTCATTATCAATGTCACCAGTTATGTCTTTTTCTATATAAACAACCTAATTATCATTCGTCTATTGATTTTGCGCAGTCGAGATTTTATAATATCCATAGCTGAAAATGATCTCTCAAAAGTAGCAGTAGCAACCGATAAAATCAATGTTAATGTTAAAAGCAAGTAAACTAATGGAAATACTTTGTCTTTCTCATGGGTAACTATCGTTTTTGCACAAGTCACAAACCCAACTTTTATTCATTACATTTTATTATTTTATTGTAACTCTATTATAATAGAAGCCTATTTTTTATACTTCACATAATAAATAATTCATTAACACTCATAAAGGTTTCAAACAATTATGTTATAATGCATTATTAGTGGTTTAATATGAGTAAAGATTACATTTTTCTACTTTTCGCTTTGAACTTTTACATATCATATTCACAAGCTTTTATGACCCACAACCCTTTAGTAACAAATATTTCTATTATATAATCTATCAAATACCAATAGACCAAACTCATGAGTTTTAAACTTTTATTATATTCAATTATACAATAGAATAGAAAATAAAAGGGAAATAAAAGATGAAAGAGAAAAAAAATAAATCAGGATCAATGGATTACCATTTACTTGTAAAGAGAATATATAAAACATTCTAAATTTACGGTTGATCTTTGAAATTAGAATAAAAACTCCAATTTCTTTAGCTTGAATTCGGGTTGCAGAGGTAGCTGAGAGAGTGTTTGAAAGTTTTCTAGTTTTTCTTTTTACTTAAATGTTAAATTTGAGAGAAAAAGTAAAGCGGAGAATTTATTGGGGGATAAAAAGGGGATGAAGAGTAGTGAGAACGGTGAGTTTTGAATGTTTTAATTGTATGGGCTCCTTATTTGACTTTAGTAGCTGTTAAATTTAATGGTTTTTAAACATATTTTTTAATTGTTTGAAAATTGAAAATATAGTTCCAGAGGAACATTTTAAACCAAAAAAAAAATACTTTACAATTTTTTTGTTGAATATGAAATTTGAGGGAGGTAGCTGACCTTGCTCACCCTTAGCTGCCTCCGTCCCTGTGCACAACCATATATAATAACATTAAATATGTGATTGTAGATATACAATGTTTTCGTCTATGAGTTGCATGAGATCGTACCAAAACAAAATTAAATTTTTAATGTGATCATGCGTTATATGTATATTTATTCAAAGAAAGAGAAATACAAAGAGAGTGAAGAAAACAAAAACAAAAACAAAATTGTTAAACTGTATAACTTCATTGGACACGCTTAGAACGTATAGCTTCTCTATAATCATACTTAATTAGTTAATAAAAGTTTGTTCAATGAACAACACCAATATTGTTGTTTAATTAAGTTTTCTTTCAAGCTTTTCTGTTTTAGTCACTTGAGTATTTGTATCAAACACCTGCAAGTCTTGAAACATCAGGGGTAGAAGCAATTATAGATTCCCAACAAACGTAATTGTTACAAAATAAATTTAATAAAGAATTGAACAAAAAGAAATATTCTCATAAAATAATAAAAGAGAAAAATAAAAGCCAATGAAGTGAACAGTTAAAGAAAACATAAAAGAGAGAATAAAATACCTTGAGTGCTGACTAGTAGATACAGGGGGGGAATTGAGATTCCAAAGCTGATATGTATGACTGAAGCCAAACAGGACTGAAGCCAAATAGGAAACCAACCTAAGTCTTTCATTTTTTAGAGACATGAAAATCAATATGAAAAAAAAATCTCTCATAATGAAGATTCTTCATAATCAGTTTATATACACTAAGACTACAAAAAATAATATTCACTTTTTTGTTTAATTGAAGATGATTAATTAATGGATCATTTTCAAGTGAACACAAAATCAAATTGTCACCTTCTGCTGCCAATTCTCAAATTTTGAGGACTGAATTTTATTTTAATTAATGGATCATGTTCAAGTTGACACAAACACCAATTGTCACCTTCAGCTGCCAATTCTCCAATTTTGAAAACGGGATTCTATTTTAATTAATTAATGGATCATGTTTACTGTTCAAGATGATTTGAAGTTTCTCTTTTAATCTATTTTGTTGTAAAATAATAACAATTTGGTATAATTGACAGGATCAAAATCAATTTGATGTATTTTAAGGATCTTTCAATCTTTTTGGTACATGTCAAAGTGCTAGAGAGGACAATGTTTGGTCCATAGAGAGTCATTCTCTAGTTGGGTCTATAAGATTTTTTATTAAAATATTGTGAGCAACATAACATTATATTTTGTGTCTATGAAAAACTGAATTGATGGGAATATTTAAATGAGTGAGAGTTGACAGGAAGAAAGCCTAATTAAGTGTGATTAATATTTGTGGGGCTTGGTGCACCTTAACTACATTACATTTATATATGGTATGGGCTATTATATATGTGTGAACCTGATATTCCTTTTAGAACTAGCCATCCGATTGGGATTGAGAATTAGGATTCTCAGTAAGATATAGGAAGTCTCCCCGTTGGACTTCCCTAATCAAGTTTGTGAGCAAGAGGGTAGAAGACCCTCTCACTCTTGGGAAAACTCTCCCAACTCAACAAAAGAAGATTGATGTGCCATGGATTCTTCAACAGAAATTCAGATAAGTTCTTTTCTTGATTTTCATGCTTATGTATTAATTATGAGATGCATGTTTTAATTGTGTATAATCCTAACAGGGTCTAGTTCTGAAATTTTACTTCAGGTCCTAAGAATTCCAACCAATTGGAATCAAAGTAAATTTTCATGTTTCATTGTTCATTCCCTTAAAAACAGAATGTAGTATTCTCCACCTACAAAACAAAAGGAAAAATTAAACGGAATATGGCTGGAAGATTGTCTACTATTTGTGGAAAGTCGGGTCTTAATTAGGTGATTATCCAGGGTCTAGTCTGGACTCTTGAACATATTGGGCTTTCGTTTGAGCTCGTTATTTATGCCTATTGCTGGATCCTTTAAATTTGTTTAATTTAGTGATATTTTCACGCGTTTAAAAAATTGTATGAACTTATCTTTGTAAATATATTCTATCAAAATTTTTAAGAAATTATAATTTGTAATTATAATCCAATATTCCACTTAATTACGAAAATACCTTTTTTATTATTATTAATTTATTGTATTACATTATTGTAAATAAACCTAATTCAAAACTATTTTGTTATCATCTCAATGATGGTTCGACCAATGCAAAATTATATACGGAATTTGAACTGATGATCATGGAAGTCTCATGTCTAATATTCGCGCATAACTCATAGCAATTAATAACATCTATAGCAGAAAAATATATGAGAAAAATAAACCAATCACAACACAAGATATTCGTGGAAAACCCAAATCGGGTAAAAAACCACGGGCCGTCAGGACGACAGAGAAAGTTTCACTATATGATAAATTGTTACAACCATATACTTCAGGATTCTCTCTCACACCTCAACCCCAAACCACACTCACAACGCTCACATGATCCTCATCAAAAGCCCCTCAATATCCCCTAGGTCTCTCCTGAATATCACACACGGGTCTCTAACTCCCTCCCCGGATATTCCTTTGGGTCTCCCACTCAGATCTCACCTCTCTGGTGTTATATGGTGTTTCTTTTGACTCCACACTAAATAACCTAATTATAAGGTCTATTTATACTAGCTACAGGGAGTTTAAAATAAAAGGAAATCTTACTCCTAAACGTACAAGAAATATTTGTTCCACATAAATACTATTTTCTATTTATGACAAGTCTTTTTGTAAAAAGTATTCATTTTCCTTCAAGTACAAGAACTTCCCAAAAGAATTACTTTCCTTTTCTGCTGAAGATTTCCTTTTCCACTCATGTTTATGATTGACTACGATTCGGGTCACGGTTGCTCACCCGCTTCCTAAATCACAAGTCACCTGAAATTACATCGCTCAGAAAACCGCGATCCATATACTGAAACGAACAACTTCTTCAATTCTTCATGGTCTTCAAACCTCCCTTGAACACCATCTCCAACTTCCAAACGTATCCCACGTCTCTAGGAAGTTTCACATCAGTTGAGACTCGTTTAGTTAACATTGGATTCACTTGAGAATACAAGCCAAATCCTAACAATTCTATCCTTTGGCTTGAATTCTCAAAACTTTGTCCACAGCCACGACTCTCTATACCGAGAATCAACATACCCCACCACAAGGTATGACCACTTAGGAACGAACCATCCCAAGAATTTTTTTTTTGTTCGTTGTTCCAGCACCATGTCGAAAGTAACCTGCTGAAATTGTAATGCAACTCCTCATGTCAGATTTCCAGGGAGTTCGTCAGCCATCGACATATTTGTCCACCATACACCTTGTATCACTTTCTGACCAATGTCTTGTGCACAATTATGGACCACTAGCAGTAACATATCCTCTTCCATGGCCAATAGAGAAACTGTCAAAAGGATAAACATGTCCTTACATCATCCAACCTTGTGAAAGACCTTTTGTCCTTGCATCACATACCTGGTGAAAGACTTGCTACTATAACCGGAAGTGCTTTGCTGGATAAGCCTCACACCACAACAGAGACTTCAAACGTTCCTCCTTTTTTTATCGCGGTCAGGAGGTTTTTATTTTATTTTATTGTATTCACGAGTTTTTTTTTATATCGCCTTGTGTAACCCAGATCGGATCTACATGACTTGTACTTGCCATCACATGCCAAACTTCTCCTCCATTGAATTCTTCTTGTCATCAAACCCTACTGAGTTTGAAACCGCTTTCAAAACATATCTCCATTGTTAAACCATAACAGGCAACCATGAATCATCATCCCAATACCACTAAATCATCCATACAATCTCCCGTAAGGACTTGAAAACGTCATCGCCTAACCATATGGCTCTGATACCAGTTGTTGGGGATTTGAACCGATAATCACGGAAGCGTCATGCCTAATATTCGCTCATAACTCATAGCAATTAATAACGTCTATAACAGAAAAATACATGAGAAAAATAAATCAATCACAACACAAGATATACGTGAAAAACTCAAATCGGATAAAAAACCACGGGCCGTCGGGACGACAGAGAAAGTTCCACTATATGATAAATTGTTACAACCATATACTTCAGGATTCTCTCTCACACCTCAACCCCAAACCACGCTCACAACGCTCACATGATCCTCATCAAAAACCCCTCAATATCCTCTAGGTCTCCCATGAATATCATACACAGATCTCTAACTTGATCCAATAATATTCTCTTGGATCCCTCCCCGGATATTCCCTTGGATCTCTTACCCGGATCTCACCACTCTCTGATGTTACATGGTGTTTCTTTTGACTTCACACTAAATAACATAATTACAAAGTCTATTTATACTAGCTACATGTAGTTTAAGATAAAAGAAAATCCTACTCCTAAACGTACAAGAAATATTTGTTCCACACTATTTTCTATTTATGACAAGTCTTCTTGTAAAGAGTATTCATTTTCCTTCAAACACAAGAACTTTCCAAAAGAATTATTTTCCTTTTCCGCTGAAGATTTCCTTTTCCACGCATGTTTATGATTGACTACGATTCGGGTCACGGTTGCGCACCAGCTTCCTAAATCACAAGTCACCTGAATTACATCATTCAGAAAACCGCGATCCATACGCTGAAATGAACTTCTTCAATTATTCATGGTCTTCAAATCTCCCTTGAACACCATCTCCAACTTCCAAACGTATCCCATTTTTCCAAAAAGTTTCACATCAGTTGAGTCTCGTTTAGTTAACATTGGGTTCATTTGAGAATACAAACCAAATCCTAACAAATTAAAGCCGAATATGCAACAAGAAGGTAAAGTATTACATAAAACTTATTCATACACAAATTGATATTGCTCTAGTAATCCAAAACTTTATCAAAAGGTAATTCCCATATAATTTAAAAATCACAACTTACTCTAACGATTGTTTATTAATGAAAATACTAAATCCTCTGCAAAATACAGGAACAAAACAAATAGGATGACAGTTTGATATCAGGTATAATATCAGTTGAGTCTCGTTTAGTTAACATTGGGTTCATTTGAGAATACAAACCAAATCCTAACAAATTAAAGCCGAATATGCAACAAGAAGGTAAAGTATTACATAAAACTTATTCATACACAAATTGATATTGCTCTAGTAATCCAAAACTTTATCAAAAGGTAATTCCCATATAATTTAAAAATCACAACTTACTCTAACGATTGTTTATTAATGAAAATACTAAATCCTCTGCAAAATACAGGAACAAAACAAATAGGATGACAGTTTGATATCAGGTATAATAAAAGAAATTCAGTCTGACGAATCCATATACTTCAACGCACAACACTCATCAACAAGTCAGTCAAATATTTGTGGACATAAGGAACCACTTGAATCAACCACTTGAATCGAAGAACAAACTAATTTGCATAAATGAGTAAGATATTTACCAACAAACACATTAAATTAAAGTCTAAATTCATTATAACGCATAAATAACCGACACAAAATATAGTTTATATATTTCTTTACAGGAAAACTATCAAGTGTGAAAACATGTGAAAGTGTGAAAACAAGTGAAAAGCTCGTGGAGATGGTAATCCATATATACTACAAAGCAACTCAACCTCCGGATTATTCCATATTTCTTTATAATCTCATTCCAATTTAATTACAAATATTTAAAACTTCTCATTCTAAAATGATTTTGCCAGATTTCTTATTATTATTCCCTTTGACAAGGTCCAATTTTAATTAATTAATCCAGATTAGGGATCAGATCATCGGAGTACCTTCTCTTGGCACATAAAGGGTCTGACCAAACAAATGATTTTGGAAAAACTCGGGTCCAGAGATATTTCTTTGATGCATGCATGACAGGAGCACTTTCAAATATATACAAACTGCTGCCAGCATTATTTTTCTGGGTAGAAACAGCTGGCTGTTCATAGTTTCACAATTTGAGAATTGTGGCAATACACAAGAACTTGAATTCTACTTTGACAGGAAAACTAGAACTCAAATAATTGTGTATACCCACAATTCATCCATCATCCAAGTTCCAAGGAATATGATTCTCCTCCACCGTCATTTTCAGCAGGGACCGCGCCACCAAAACTGTCTACTTCCACCAGAACTGTCAAAGATAAAAGAATCAAGTCAAAGAATAAATAAATAAATAAAACTCTCAAAAAGTAAAAAAAAAAAAAAAATTAATTAAGGAGGCTGTGCCGCTGTGGACTCCACAACCAGAATAACATTGTAATTGCAAGAATATATTTAAGACTGCAATCTTACAAAGATTTAAAGAGAAAAAAATAATAATAGAAAATTAAGAAGGGATCGATAACCCTGATCTAAAATCCAAATAAAAAACTAAGATATCATAACATTGTATAGTAATTGACCTTGAGAGTTGATTCAATCAGTATTTCACAATCAAAACCGCAAACAAAACTTAAAATAGAACAAAAATGAACTCTTAAAACTACAAAACATACCTTGCAATTTTTCCATTTGAAGTTCATGGTACGTCAAGAAGACTTGTCTCATTTTCGTTGGGACACCCACTTTATATAGGGTAAAATGAGAAAAACAAAATAGATGTTATAAGGCTATGCATAAGCAAAATGTGTATTATCCGTTAGTTACCATAGAAAATTCTAGAATTGAGTGAAATATTATAAGGCTATAAATGCACAACACATGTAGATGTGTCGTGCGGTAACCACAAAAATAATTCTAAAACGAATGAAATCTAAGGTTATATATGCACAACACGTGTTGTACTACGCGCAGGTTAACATGAAAAATTCTAGAACGGGTAAATTCTAAAGCTACGCATGCGCAATACGCGTAATACACGTCAGTTACTACATAAAATTCTAGAACAAGTGAAATCTAAAGCTATGCATGTGCCACAAGTGTATTATGCATCGGTTAATACAGAAAACTCGAGAACGAGTGAAATCTAAGGCTAGACATGCGCAACACGTGTAGTATGCGTCAGTTACCACAGAAAATTCTAGAACGCAAAATCTAAGGCTATGTATGCGTACACGTGTAGTACGTATCGATTACCATAGAAAATTCTGAAACAAGTGAAATATAAGACTATACATTCGCAAAACATAGTACGCATTAGTTCCCGTATAAAATTCTAAAACAAGTGAAATTTAAAACTATGCATATGCAACACGTATGTAGCACATTTCAGAGGAGGCTAGTTTAGTAATATAATTGTCTCACAGAAGTGTTGTAGCTTTCATGTTGTTGTCGGTGTCAATTGTTAACTTTAGTTGTGAAGAGAGAGAGAATCAAATACACTCAAAAAAACAAATATCACTTTCCATTTTGAATACAAATTATGTTATGACCGCTAAAACAAAACCTCTCAAACTTACATACAGTACAATATATTGAAATTTATTAGTACATAAACTAATTTATTAACAATTGCTTAGGAAGGAGATGAATCAAACGAGTTGCAATGACTCCTCAAAGGATAATTGGTAGGGTCTATCTATTTTTGTAATTTAAAGCTGGACTCCTTCGATTTAAAAAAAGCTACTCAAAGTTTAGTTTTGTGGTCAACATATTTCCAATGGAAACTAGCTAGCGACTCTGACTCCAGTAATCCAAAACTTTCACAAAAGGTAATTCCCATATAATTTAAACCTCACAAATTACTCTAACGATTGTATATTAATCAAAATACTAAATACTTTAAAAAATATAGGAAAAAAACAAATAGAATGACAATTTATAACATAGAATAAATTAAATTCAGTGTAAGGTATATACATAGACTTCAACGCACAACTGACAACATTCATCAAGAAGTCAGTTAGATGATTATGGACATAATGAACAACTTGAACTGAAGATTAAACAAAATTGCAAAAAAGAGTAAATTATTTACCAACAAAACCCACATTAAATTAAAGTCTAAATTCATTATAACCTAGATGAAGGATTTCTTGCACTAATAAGATCATATTTGCCCTATTGCAAGTGTAAAAAATGCACTGATGACATCCAGATTATTTGTTAGGGGTGTCTGGCAGATTATTTGTTAGAGGTGTCTGAGCGTGTAAAACACCAAGGTAGAAAATATAAGTACATTTGAACCAGCGTACTGACCAGTGTTTCTAGTGAAGAAGCTCTGTTGTAAACTGTTGTGCCAACACATCTTCTTGTCCGTGTTTTAGACGTACCAACATTTTTTCCCCAGCGAAGAACATCTCTACAACAAAAAAACCAAACCTGCAAGTCAAATAGCAACTTCTAGATTACATATCCCAAGTAAGATAAACCTAGATGTTTCAGCATTATGCTAATAAGACTTTTAGCAGATAACCTAGATGACCTAGATGTTTGATGATAAAAATCAAGAAATTGGGCATGTATTAATTCTAAATATGTGAATGTCCCAGTTACACCAAAGCAATAGACAGAGCCTACAAAGAGAATCAGATCTTTAACTAACCTTTCTTGTGCTGATAAGTAATCATCCTCGAGAAGTTTCTGAAGTAGTGTATCCTGAATGCGCAAATACCAATATTAGCACAATCGAGGAAATACCGAATTACTACTATTGGAATTTTCATCATGCACAAAAAACCAAAAATACAATCTAGTTTGCTAAGATCAATATACTCTTTTTTCTTTTCTTTTTTTAATTTCTTCTTTCATTCAGTCTTTTTGTCATCCGAACAACTAATACTAATGCAGAATTATAATAAGCACCAAAAATGCATCACAATAACTTAGATTTACAAAGAAACTAATTTGCCTGAACGGATCAATAAGCATGCACTGATTACGGCAAGAGAAAACAACCAAGAACTTAATCATAATAAGTAAATACAGTAATTTGAATGAGAATTTGTGGAGAATCATTATGAAGTTTCTGTGCAAGCCATCTTAAAATGAGTAACTGAAACAGATAGGACAGCAACGAAACTAAATAGAGACTGAAGTTATTAAGTAAAAAGTGAAACTGAAGTATAAACCAGATAATCTAATTAAATACAATGAGCAAAATTTTTGGCACAGGTGGTAGAACTTAACTTTTTAAGAATCTCTTCCAGGATTACAACTGACAAGTTTATGAGAAGAAAAAACATTGCAGCTCACAAAAAGATAGCAATAGAAATTAACTCTTAAGAATCTGCTGCAAAATTACATGCTGAATATGAGAATAAACATAGTGACTAACATTAAGGTCTGTAAAGAAGAATATACAACTACAGCCATGAAAGGGAACTAGGGAAGCTCAGATCAACATAACATAAAATAATAATAATAATAATAATAATAATAAAAGGTAATAGAAAAAGAAAAAACATACTTGTGCTTCACAACGTACTACGGCTGTTACACGATCATTGTATTCTTCAATACTTAGCGCAGGAAAGAAAAAGTGCCTGCTAGCATATAGCTGCAAATATCAGAAACAGCTAAAGTAAGATTTGAAGAAGGTTAAAATTCAGAAAGATAAAATAAGTAGTTATGTTCATCACAATTCACAAGTTAGATTTTAGAAACAATTGCCCAAAAAAAAAAAAAAAACTGTGTGCCTTGATAGTTTCAGTTTACATTCAAATTATTTTCTATGGCATGCATTCTAATAAGGAACTCAGTGATTATCTTATATAAAGGTCCGATAATCATTCAACATGGGATATTCATTTTTTTTTTCTTCTTTTCTAATATATAGATAACAAAAACACTTCTCACATATAATTGAATTGCAGAAGATTACGAAAAACTTGAAGCGCTGGTGACCAAATGAAATTACAGAAAACGACCATCAAACACACCTTGTAAATGCAATCACCGATGTATGCTAGTGCTGCTGCATTGAACACTGATCGCGGTTTCTGAACTTTTGGTGCATTTGGCAGCCATACATCGTATCCCATATAAGATTCATCCAAATTTGCTTTTACCCCTGCATCTAATTTCAATCAAACCATTATACCTATGGGTATTTCTTAAACTTATAAATCCAAAATTCAAAACTTCGAACTTTCCACACATAGTAACTCCATTAAACCAATAAGCAAATACATAAGTTTCTTTACACATATCTACTCTACTTGTCATGAAACACAGCTTCTACAACTTTCCTAATAATCAAACATAGTCTTGAACACCAAGAGAAAATTCAGAAAAAGGACCTCATAATACAACAAAATTGCCTCAAATCAACAAAATTCACATTACCCCCTTCACAAAAAACCATATTTTTTCAATCAAAATCTTAAATTCACAAAATTGTCCAACTCTTCAAACACAACGCCATTTTTTTTTTTCCTTTCCAAGTCTTCTTCAAACAGAAAAACCAACAAAACAAGAACTATAACAGTGTGTACCTTGACTGGGGCCCTTGAGAAGGTCAAAAACTGAAGGGTCCAAGCGGGTTGTGAGAGTGAGAGGTGGTGGTGGTGGAGGTTTAGCTGTGGAAGCAAGATTCTTCTTGGGGGCGTTGGGGTTTTAGGAAAGTCTCTGTTGGGTGTCAAACGAAGCTCTTACTCGCAGTAAAGATGCAGAAGATGGACACGAAGAGAGTGACATTGTGGTGAAGTGAAGAGTGTTGACACAAGGCATTTTTGGGGGTTTTTCGTGGAAAGATTGTGTTGTACTGTTTTGCGAGGGAGAGAGAGGTGGTTTTGTGAGGAAATGATGGGCTGGGCTTCATTTAATTGGACCCCAAAAATGTTTCTATGGACTAAAACACAATATTAGTTGATATGATCTATTTAGATTAGACGGCTCTAGCTAGAGATATTTACACATTACACCTCTGAAAAATTGTATGTGCACCCTTTTGTATGTATATCCCATTAAATTTAATTTAAAATTATATTTTATAAGCACCCGATACATTATTAAAAATACCCTTATATAATTTTAGAAAAATATTATAAAATTATTTAAAAGAAAAATGAAATACATATAGTGATCTCAGTCCACACCGTCTTCTCTATTAACGTTTGATGGAGGACATCCTTGGCTCTTAAGAGAAAACCCACCGGCGATCACTTCTTTGTCGTTCTTCTTTCATTAGCTAGTATCGAGACAAACTTGGGTGGACAAAGTACTCAACTCAAGAACATTAGAAACCTATGTATTACGCAATCACAAAAGGAAGAAGCAACTTTCTCTATCGACAACAATCCTTGGAATGTAAAACTTGGTAGTAATATGTGTCTTATATGAGATGGAAAGAGAAGGTGCAGTTCAAATCTTGAATGATCTCCCATTTTTCAGGGTTCTTTAATAAAAAAAAATCTTTATTTTTTTTCTACTTTTTAAATTTAGTTTAGTTAGTACAAATTAAAAAAAAGTTATAATATATTTTGATTAAAATTTTTGATAATTTAACATAAGGATAATTTGGAATTTTTAAAAAATATATAAATTTAAGGTATACATACAGTTTTAGAGAGGTGTAAATATCACCACTCAATACTAAATTGTTTGTACAGGTTGATCTCATTGAATTCCGATAAACTCTCAATAAACTAATGCATTCTTTCCGAATAATATCATATATGCATATTCACTCTTAGTATAGTGGTTACACACTTACCTTCACTTTAATAATATAAGTTCGAGTTTCACTTTTACTTATTAAATCACAAAATATGTGAGACTCATTCCCAATAATGAAAGTTGTATTTAGATTGTGCTAATAGTCAGTGATCTCCTCCTATCGGTTAATATTTATTGGATTCAAATATAATGATGGAAGGAAAACAAAATTCTTAACAATAAAAAATTATATATAAGATAAAAATAGACAAAGTTGGTGGGATTTGTTCAAAACTTGTAATCAGTTTAGTTTTTTTTTTTTTTTAATTACAAATTTTAAAACTAAAATTGAATATTAGATGAAGAGATGACCAAACTCTACAATTGACTAATTTATATATATATATATATATATATATATATTTACAGAGTATTTTTTTAAAAAAAAATTAACTTGTCTTTTTTCCTAGTTAGATATCAATTTAGATATTAAAATCCAATATATGTGAACACATGGCATCTTTTCATTGGATCTCCCAATCAACTCCTCTAGAGCAGCACACAGTAAAACAACGACGAGTTTCTTGTTCTTCCTGCTTCTTCTCCGATTAATCATTTTTGTTTCTCTTGACAGACACAAAACACACTCTCTGAAAAACCCTTTTCGCTCAAAAACCCACCCTAATTGAAAATACAATAACAAACCCAGTTTCGTATTTTTTAATTCCTCAGGAAAAAACACAGCTTTTACTCTCTCTCCCTCACTGTGTACCGCGTCACAGACAGAGACACGCACAGCCCCTATGAGCCGCTACGACAGCCGCTCCGCCTACCCTAGCTCGTACCGCGACCGCCGGAGGTAACCCTTCATCTGTATCCGCATTGAAATTTGGTTTTTGGGTGTATATAGCATTGATGCATCTAGTATTTTTTGGTCATTTAGTTTTATTTGGAATTTTTCAGTGATTCTGGATTTTGTGTGTAATTTTATATCAGTTGTGTAAAGTTGGTGACCCAGTAGCTGAATTTGGTTGCTTTTGTCACAGTAGTTGTTGCTAATTGTGTGTTTGAGTGGATGTTAGCTTAATTATGTATCTGCTTAGTAGTGACATGTTACAAAATCAAATGAGTAGAATTTATGAATAAGTTTATTTTAATCATTAAATATCGATAATGTCCTTGATATATTCCCAATGATTTCAAAATTTTGAGTTAAAGATATAAAAAATATTACATGTATTATATATCCCTGATATTTTGAGGATATTGGCTATATTTCCGTAAATTTGGAGTTTGGACCCTCCCGTATATCAACGAAATTGATATTTACTTCCTCAGCGATGAGAATATAGGTCTTGTCCAATGGGGTAGACCAAGAGCCAAAAAAGCAAATTGTTAGTTGATTTTAGGAAGTTGGATTTGGATGTATTGACTCCTTTCGAGAAGAATTTCTATATCGAGTCTACATCAGTGGCTGCAATGTCAGCGAATGAGGTGGAGGAGTATCAACTACAAAGGGAAATCATGGTTGAAGGCCGAGATGTTCCCAAACCTGTCAAGAGTTCTAGGTTTTTTTTTTTTTTTTAAGTTGCAGCTGATTTGTTGCAATAAAGACTTAAAAGAGTGAGCAATTGCATTTGCTGTGATTCTAGGGTTAAGCTGGTGAATAGATATTTTGATGCAAACTCTTGGTTTTTATTTATTGTTTTTGTGGTAATAGGAATCTGAAAATTGCCCAAAGTGGCTCGTTTCTAAACTTAGCAGAGTTCACACATAGATGTACCATTTGTTGCTTCCCTCATGAATTCATATCTGATCTTCTTTAATGCCGTAGCCTTGTAGGTTTATTCACCTATTTATTTACGAGTTAACATGAAACTAGCTTAACATTGGAATATTCATATAAATTTTACTTTCCAGAAAATTTACCTTTAAAACTATTTTTGGATTTGAGATTTTTGCCTGAAGACTGGATTTGCACTAGTATCAGACTATCTGATGCAGACGGAAGCTTTGAGAAAGACAATCACACGAATATGAACAACCTGTGTTCTTAATTCCTGTTGATTCCAACGAATACCAGGAAAAAGAATGAAAAACTGAGCTAAAACTCAATAAATTTTATTCATCAAAAACTATCTCCAAAACCTAAAACAAACTATTTAAATAGGAAAAGAAATAATCCGACTTCCACAAGGAATTGGAATCTCCTAGACATCTAAATATGCTAAATAAAAGCGGAAAAGAAATCCTATCTAAAACAGAAAACCAAATCTAAATAAAAACAGAAAACTACTAAATTGTCGCGCAAGAAACTTTAAGTGCCCGTAAAACAATCCAAACGGTCTTTTTTAGACCCCTTCCGAGCCTGGTCATAGGAAACAAAGTTTTGTGATAAATTGTAGAGAACGTCCTAAGCTTTCTGAAAACATATTATAATAGCGATTCTGAGCCCGTACGCAAAAGTTATGACCCTCCAAAGTTATGCCCGTTTTGGGTGCTCCAAGCGACCCAAAAATGAATTTGTAATCCGGTCCGCATCACTATCTGTGTATCACATTTATAGTTGATGAAGAAATAAAAAAATTGGAATGTATAGGTTCTCTTCCTTGGAAGTAAATATGCTTTGTATATGAACTTGATGGTAGGTAGGCATTAGACAATTACAGTAGAGTCTCATGCTGCAATTTTCCGGCATATGATCGTTTGACTAAATTTTTATTGCTGAGGGCTAAGAGTGTAAGATGTACTTGACTTAATCTGTGTTGTTAACAGAATGTCATTTCAATTGTTAACAATTGTGACTGACAGATGAGCATTTTTTTGTTGCTTTAGTAGATATCCTCTTTAAGACAGTGAAATGGGGTTCATCATGAATTGTTTGATTACTTTGTAATTATATAATCCATTAGTTAATTTGCACCTTGTTAAAAAAGTCATTAAGATGTTAGAATTGTTTTCTTATTAGACTTTATTAATTGGAATGTACCTTCTTGATCGCAGAATATGTTATGCAAGAAATTGCAAAAGCTGGCTTTGTTGAACCCACGGCTATACAAGCTCAATGATGGCCAATGGCTTTGAATGGTCGTGATCTAATTGGAATTGCTGAAACTGGGTCAGGAAAGACAATTGCCTATCTTTTGCCTGCTATTGTCCATGTTAATGCCCAGCCTATTTTAGGTAAACTTGTAATTTACTAGTTATTCAAATATATTGTATTGATTTTATTTTATTTTACATTTTGGTTGTTGGATTGTTGTAAGTTTGGTCATCTTCTGCTATATTTTCAGCTCCTGGAGATGGTCCGATTGTACTAGTTTTAGCTCCAATACGTGAACTTGCAATTCAAATTCTTTTGCAATTCAAATTCTACAAGAATCGACTAAATTTGGTACATCATCAAGGATTAAAAGTACATGCATCTATGGCGAAGTTCCAAAGGTACCTCAAGTCCATGATCTCCAAAAAGGTAGATGACTTATCAATTAGCTTTTTATGGAACTTCATGAATTGTCTATTGTTTTACTTGCATGTTGATTAAGTTTAAGATGACATGCAATTAGCATGTATAATCCAAAATAAAAAACTTAGCATGTATAATCAAAAATCCAAAAGTTAACGTGTATAGTAAAAAAAAGCCTATAAAAATAAAAATTTGGCATATATAATAACAGTTTAAATACTCCAATTTTTTTTCCTTCTTCTTTTGGAGGTGCACAACACCTCCATTTACTTTTCCTTTGGAGATACGTGGTCCTTTATCGGTGGTATGTTGGACCTCCAATGGAAGTCTATTTGAAAATGATAAAAAATTACTTTTTAAAAAAACAAAGTTATAATTTTTATCCAAAAAATGGAAAATTTGTCAAAAACCATAAATTTTGGAATTTGACAAATTTATAATTTCATATATTTTTATGGCTA
This sequence comes from Dipteronia sinensis, assembly GCA_033220585.1. NCBI lineage: Eukaryota > Viridiplantae > Streptophyta > Magnoliopsida > Sapindales > Sapindaceae > Dipteronia > Dipteronia sinensis. The sequence continues at coordinate 65,188,872 of CM065639.1, read as the reverse complement.
TTTTTATAAAGACTCCTAATATTTATATATGTACAACTTCAATAGATATAGCCATTGTATTTCATCCAAAGATATCCTAACTTGGCTCTCCTCAATGATGAATATGGGTGGTCTATGCTCGGGTTGTTGGCATTTGAACCTGCAAATTTTTTTGGCGGGAGGAAAATTGGATTTTTTACAAGATGGATCTATAAATGTACATATCTTGTCATTGACTAACTTTTTTCTTTTTTCTTTTTTGAAAAGAAATAAGTTCTTACTTAAATGTGACAGTATATCAAATAATTTTAAGTGCTTTTTGTTTTCTATTATATAACTTGGTTTCTCCTTGTTGGTTCAAGTTGTTCATGTGGATTCACCGGCACATATGGAAGATATCCTAGAAAGCACGGATGGCTTTCCAACATTGCAACCAAGAAGCTTTGCGACTAAAGGTTTGCAAGCTTCGCGACTCTTCAAATTCTTTATATCAAATTTATTTGGAAACTTCAGTGCTCCAGGATTTTAAATCCTATACGGGTTGTTTTCTTATATGTATCGTCCAAATTTTAAAAAGGATCTTATAAATGAAAATTGTCCATAATAGTTGTTACGCATGCCTGGAAAGCTATTGCACAACTGGGTAAGCAACCATTTATAAATTATAATACAGTATATAGGAAGTATATTTATGGTAAAAAAATAATTTTACCGGAAATATATCTTATAAGCAACCCCTATAAGATAGGGTAAGAGTGTCCAATATTGCAAGTGATAAGGTGAATAAAATTTATCCCAACATTGCTCGTGGGATTGAAGAGATTGTAGGGACCTTTTTACAACATTTTTCAGATCCGATTGGTATAATTGGCCGTATCTTTCATCCACTTCTCTCCACCCTCAGACAACTTCTTGTGTGCTTGCCTAAAAGCATCTTTTGCTGTTTGATTCTCAGGCGTATACATCACCACCTGCACAATATATATAAGTCGAAATTAAATATAAATATAGAAGAAATTATAAGAAGTAATAAAAAAATTTATTGATTTATTGTTTTTAGCCATCAAGTTATATTTTATTATACTTATCACATTTATCTTTAAACAGAGAAAATTGCCCTCAATTTTGTTTTTATTTCACTCACCAAAAAATTTAGAAATCAACTGGCATGTATCTTGAAAATCATTGATATGTAAGTTAAAAATCAATTGTCATTTGGTATGTAATTTAAAACTTAACTGACATGTAATTTGAAAAATCAACTCGCATGTAACTTGAAATCAAATGGCATGTAGTTAAGTTAGATGTAAGGTGAAGTAAAATTTAGGGGTCATTTTGTTCAAAAGTGATCAAAACAATAAAATATAAATTGGTGGTTAAAAACAACAAACCAATAAATGTTTTGGCTCTTTATGAATTCATCCCATATATATATATATATATATATATGAATGAATGAGGAAATTGCAGAAAGGAATCAAAAAATTTATTGGTTTGTTGTTTTTAGCCATCAATTTATATTTTATTATACTTATCATATTTAGCATTGAACAGACAAGATTGCCCTCCGTTTTTTATTTACTCCACTCATCCAAAAATTTGGAAATTAACTAGCATGTAACTTGAAAACTATTGACATGTAACTTGAAAATCAATTGACATGTAATTTAAAACTTAACTGACATGTACCTTAAAAACTCAATTCACATGTAACTAAGTTATATGTCAGGTGAAGTAATATTTAAGGGTAATTTTATCCAAAAGTGGTCAAAAGTGATAAAAACAATTAAATATAATTGGTGGCTAAAAGTAATAAACCAATAAATTTTTTGGCTCATTGTGAATTCACCTATATATGTATGTGTGTATATATATATATATATATATATATATATATATACAATTTTTCTATTGTCAGTTCGTCCTGAGATTAAATAAATCAGGATATTGAATGTGAGCCACTCATTTTACATACTTTGACTTGGTGTGTATACACTTGTCAAAATTCCTCCATAAATGAGTGACTCACATTCAATGTTCTGATATATTTAATCTCGGGACGAACTAACAATAGAAAGACTGTATATATATAACATCACACATAAATTTTCAAGTCAGTACGCACTGATATAACTTCATCGGTGCGTTGGATGTGGACCATTAGATTTACATACTTTGACTTAAAATGTATGCACTTGTCAAAACTTCTCCATAATCAGTGGCCCACATGTAATGCACTGATATAAGTTATATCAGTACGTACTGAGGAAAAAATGATTGTAACATCATATAATACTAAATTTTATATGCAAATTGATTCCATAATATGTATTATATTTATTGTAACATCATGAATGTACTCTGTTCAAGTACTATATGTACAAATATTAAATAATGAAGTTTGCAATATGTTTAGGTGAGGTACTACGTTCAAGTACATCAGATCCGGAAAATGTCTTCAAATGGTCCGTACAATCTCTTCAATCCCACCTTTAATGGCAATACCCTAGATGGGTATTCGATTTTGAAGAAAATGACGAATTTGGTGAAAGGTCATTTTAGAAAGCTCATTAACAACATGATTTACTGATTCAACAGCACATTCATGTGTCATCTTGGCATCTCGAACTATTTTTATAGAGGGTGCTGCAAGTGAAAATCAGACCAAATGTATTATAAATTTGTTGGAGAGCACTTCCTCCTTGATTACTACAGTTGTGGTTTGGTTGTTCACCTCCATTCTCTGCTTGTTGTGTCATTGTGTGATTTTGATGCTTCACTAGAAAATCAGAGAGATTTTGTTAATTATTAACCAGTTCCGTGTGAGATTTCTAAATATATATATATATATATATATAGTAAATTTAGATAAGGACTGTTTTATAAAAATTTCTAGCAACATAATTACAAAAAAATTAAGACTATGGAATTAAAGTCAAGCTTATTCGACTGGCTTTTCTCTGCCTCTCACTAGTTTCTCAATTAAAGTTTCATATAGCTACTCTTCGAAACATGAAGTATCGTTTTCCAGCTTTTTCAAATATTCTAAATCATATCAAATCGGAAAAGTGTTAAGAGACAAACTTTTTCAATTTCAGTTATTTATCTTTAATTAGAAGATGATATTTCTTCTTATATTTAATCTGATATGTGTATTTCTAGGCAAAAAAAAAAACTCATATAATGGCTTCACAACTATGACAAGTGACTGAAGTTTTTAAGTTGTAAAATTTTCTGAGGAAAATAAAAAAAATTTCAGAAGTTTCTGTATCGTTTAAATAAGAAAGTAAAATCAATCATAAGAGACCTTTTAAATAAATGCTTTACATGAGCTTTTAAGATTGCATATAGTCATAATATGAATCCAGAATATATAAAATAAAATTATTTATTAGTGCTCAAAAGCCATTGACGGGCAATAACAAACATATTCGAAGTCATTCAAACTTTCTTAATGGTCAAGGGCGAAACATTCTCGCTCTCAAAGTTGACCGAACCATTTGAATAAATAAGGGAAGTTTCTGCGTTATAAATAAAACCACAGGGATAGAAGCCATTAAAGTAATTGGCACATAAAGCCAATGCCATCTATAGCGGAGTATAATAGTTAGAGCTGATCCAAAAGCTATTATCACAGTAGCTGCGGAAAAGAAGAGAGAGCTGAGACCTATAATCAACCACATTGGCAATAATTCGAGAAAGTCCTCTTGGGTATATCGTGCAGTTATGATAACTAGAAACATTAATAGGGAAGTAAAAGAAGAAAATAGACCTAGTGCATCTGAGATAATAAATACCGTGAATGCATTTGTCTGTAAATTTAATGGAATCCCGTTATCATTAATGTTGCCTCCTGGTACAGTAAAAGCAGCAGCAAAGAGTCCGGCGGCAATAACTGTGGAAATAAGCATGTAAGAATTGACCGTATCTTTCATCCGTTTCTCTTCTTGCTCAGCCAACTTCTTGTGTTGTTTCCTAAAAACATCTTTTGCTGTTTCATTGTCGTCATTTCGCCATTCCCTTTGAAAAGGGAATGTAATATTCTCCACCTCCTACAAAAGACAAAATTAATTAATTTTATATATATATATATAACACTATATGTGATCTACCAATTGATACCATAATTTATAATATGATAAGATTATTGACTTTCGTGACAAGATGATGTTGGTTCGATGATATACCTCATACCTACACCACGAGGTTGTAGGTTCGAGTTCTCCTTCTATATAATATATACTTAAAAAAATGTGATAGGATTAGTTGTTAACAGTTTAATACTATTATATTAATTTCTCATTAATTATTAAAAAAACACTATTATATATATTATTATTATTTTGAATTATTACAATATTTTGGGATTGTAGAAGGAGTTTGACTCAAACTCATGACCTGTTAGATGTATGTTTACCGGTGAACCAATCTCATTTTGTAAAAAAATAAAAACACTATTATGTTGATTCAATAAATATAGTAAGGTAAATAATTTAAATTCTTCTTTTCAAAAAAAAAAAATAATAATAATTCTTGATAAGTAAGAGGTAAAAAAATCAAGCTTATCACATTTCAAAATCACAGCTAGTGACTATTACTTGTGCTTGCAACCTTGATTTCCAATGCCAAAACATGAGTAATTTTAAATTAATTGGACATAATTGATACCTTAAGCCAGAGCAATTCCTCTTGCATCTGAAAAGCTGCGCGGCCTGCGCCCCTAACTGCAAACAGTTTATCAGGAGGGCCCAAATTCGCTGCCAAGTGTAAAGTGGTGTTTCTTGATTCCATAATAAACGAACTCATATTCTTAATTGATATCGGAAAGATCTTTTTTAATAGATTGACTATCCCAAGTTGCCGATATTCAATAGCTAATTGCAATATGTTTCGTCCAGGCATAGGGTGGACGTCTTTCATATCTGGAAAATGTCGAAGAAGGATCCTTACAATCTCTTCAATCCCACTTTTAACGGCACTAGCCATGATGCATTGATTTTGAAGAAAATGTGTGATTTCCTGAAAGCTCATGCTAGAAAGTTGTGTGCAAACATGATTTATTAATTCAACAGCACATTTATGTTTCAACTTCGCATCTCGAACCATTTTTAGAGAGGATGCTGCATGTGAAAATCAATAAAATATAAAAGTTATAAATTGGTAGAAGACAAAATATTGGATATATAAATTTTATTCGCCTCACTTTCTATATTAAAGTCTCAAAGGAGATCTTAATTAAATACCAGAAAAGTATACAGATTGTCTGCTTTTAAATACTTTTTCCAGTGGTGTCCTCATAAAAAAAAAAAAAGAGTTATCTTGAAATAAATGTCATTTAGTTTTCTGAAACATGAAGAAAAAAAATTGTTATTATGTTGGAAATAAATAATATTTTTTTTATTGAGATAATTTATCATATTTTTTTGCATCTAGGAAAATCATTTAAGATGATCTTTAAGTAATAATGAAAACATAATAAAAACAAGAATAAAACTAAACATTTAAACTTATATCTCAACTTTTATGATATGATAATTTAATTGGTATGACCATTGACAAGTAAAAGTGAAACAAATAGTTTGTTAATGTTTATTCATTTGTCCATTGTCAAATTAATAGTTCGAATACAAGTTAATATATAGAATTTGAATACCTAAAATTACTCTAAAAATAATATAGAAAAATTTGAGGGCGCCTTAGTTCACAATACAATCAATACTAGTGTTTAAGAGTTAGAAAACAAATTAAAATTTAAACTGTACTTCTCATTTTTTTTACATCCAAAAACCATTTTAATTTTTATAAATTATAAAAATGTTATGGTTCGATTTTCATTTTCAATTAAATTTAAGATAAATATAGAATCAAAGATATTTTGGATGTTATCAAGTGAAAATATTCACTGTCATTTATAAAAATAAAAAAAAATAAAAAAAAACCTAAAACTAAAAAAAAATGAAATAGGTGTAAGAGAGCAAAAATCTGAAAATTAAGAATGTGGGATTTGGGGGCTCACACTGATCCAACAAAGACCCCACAAGGTCAGCAATAGTTTTCGTGAGTAATCTCTTGAACCATCGAAGCATTGTACAGAAGAACAAGACATATGTTTATTAATTGATCTAGGTCAATTGTGCTTGTATAAGAACAACTATTAAGAAATATTTGTTGTTTGTAAGATCCTTTTGATCAAAATTTGCAAGATACATCGGAGAACAACCCGTATAGGAGCATCGGAGTTTCCAAACGAATTTGAGAATATATTGATTTAACGAATTTGAAGAATAACATTACAATAAATATAAAATTTGCAAACCTTGAGTAACAAAGCTTCTTGGTTGCAATGTTGGAAAGCCTTCCAATATGTTTTCTTGGATATCTTGCATATTTAAATGTGTCTGCGCATTTCTTATTTCCACGTGAACAACTAAAACCAATAAGAACTAAACATGAAAAAGTTTTCCAATAGAAAACAAACAACACATACGTATTTGATATATATATTGGCACAATTTTGAGTAAAAAGTTGTTCAGAGAAAAGATATCTCACATTTATAGATCCATCTTTCTAAAAATCCAAGATTACTCCCACTAAAAAAGGATGAAGGGTTAGTTGCCAACCAGTAGAGCAAAGATGTCCCAGTTTTATCCTCGGCAATAGTCAAATTAGGATATCTTTTGACGAAATACAAGGCTATATCTGTTGAAGTTAGAATAAAAATAATAATAATTATAGAATTACATCGGTTAAAGTTGGAACACAAAAAGGGCATATAAATAATAAGATCAAGTATATCTGTTGGAAGTTGTATTGGCTTTTATTGTTAGTTCTTACCATGATAACCTGATATAATTAGATTATAAAGGAACCCAGGTAATGAAGGAATGAAGAAGGGCGAGGTAGGAGAGTCAACCCTGGTTATCAAACTAAGGTACCACACCAACTCTTTATTTCCACTCCATGTAGCGTACAGAAGTGGCAGATCTCCGTTATCGTCGCCTATTTGTAGTAAAACATTATTCTTTTGAACCAATGCCTTAACAGTCTTTAAGCTTCCTCCTAGTGCAGCATGGTGAAGGACTGTTTTTCCACTTAGAGATTGCATGACAATTGATTCTGGAGATGTAAGTTCCAAAAGCTTTAGGACGAATTCCCATTGCGAACAAAATGCTGCAACATGCAGTACTGTTTCTTCCGAGATGGCTGTTATGGTAGCAGTCAATGCATTTGAATCATGTTCGATGAAACTTTTTGCAGTTTCCCAGTCACCTCTTTGAGCAGCAAGGTACAATGATCGGTAGTAATTGAGACGCTCTGCTGACCCTTTACAATCAACAATACATTTTTTTTTTTTGGTTAGATGACTCTAAAGAAATATGCATAGATCTAATTCTAACCATTTATATATATATATATATATATATATATATAGAGAGAGAGAGAGAGAGAGAGAGAGAGAGAGATGGTGGACGGTAGTTATTGTGATTTTCATGATCACTCGCCACTACTGTCACAAATAATCATGACCACGACTTCTAGATGGAATAAATATGTATATGTCATCTAAGAATTTTCATGTCTGTACGTATATGTTAATATTAAATGATAAATATCTATTTTTTTAATTATTACAATAATTCGGAGATTTTTAGAGAGTGTGGAGGACTCGAACTCGCAACCTTGTAGTGCTAGTGTACGTGAGGGGTTTACCATTGGACCCAGGGGCGGACCCACATAGAGACCAGGTGGGGCCCATGCCCCACCTCAATTTTTTTTTTTTAAAAAGGGGCAATTACCCTGGTGGCCATCGACTTTTGCCACCACTCTCAAAATGGCCACCAGTTGGGGATTTGGTTTAGAAATGGTCATTTTTGGCAAACAAAGTTACACTGGTGGCCATTCCGTTATAACACCGTTAACTTTTTCAAAGAATGTTACACTAATGGCCATTAATTTGTTCACTTAGTATCAAAATGGCCATTATAATAATTTTTCTCTAAAATTACTCTAGTGGCCATCCATTTGGTCAATTGGTATCAAAATGACCATTATAATTATCCCATTTTTTTTAACTGAAAGTGCATTGCCTTTTGTTAAGGTTGGTAGTTATTTTAGGTACTATGAAATTTGGTAGTTATTTTAGGTACTATGAAATTTGGTTGGCAAACTTTTGTGTGGTTTTGAATATGGTGCAATCGGGTATGGTTTTTGAACAGTTTTTTGGTATACTTGTATAGGGGATTTTGGTATACTTGTACAGTTTGACAAGTAGTATTTGATGTGTATGACTAGCTAAAATTATATTGAATCAAATGAATTATTTATTTTCTCTATTGAAATGAAATTTTATTTTTAATGATTGCTTACTTTATTTTTCTAATAGAATATAGTTGTACATATAATGATTATTTTGATACCAATTAACCAAATGGATGGTCAATACACATGTTTTAGAAAAAATGGGACAATTATAATGGTCATTTTGATACCAATTGACCAAATGGATGGCCACTAGAGTAATTTTAGAGAAAAATTATTATAATGGCCATTTTGATACTAAGTGAACAAATTAATGGCCATTAGTGTAACATTCTTTGAAAAAGTTAACGGTGTTATAACGGAATGGCCACCGGTGTAACTTTGTTTGCCAAAAATGGTCATTTCTAAACCAAATCCCCAACTGGTGGCCATTTTGAGAGTGGTGGCAAAAGTCGATGGCCACCAGGGTAATTACCCCTAAAAAAAATTAATTTATGTTTATATATATATATATATATATATCACAAATAACACACTATGACATATGTTGTTACACAGCATTGCTGATTTATTGTCTTCATTCCATTAGTTTTAGTCACTGGTTCAATTCTCACTATAATCAAAACAAATACCTTTTGATATTTATTTTTATTTTACACTCGTTTCCAATTCCTTTATCAAATTTCCATTTTCTTCTACAACAAGATAATCCATTTTCTTTTTCCCTTCATTGTTAAATTCTTAACTACCCTTAATTTGTGGTTTACTTAATTTTATTATATAGTAAATTATCTTATCTATTATTATTTTGAAATTTTCTTATTTCTAATATTTTTAGTTTGACATATCTAACATACCCAATCAATAAACCCTAAAATCTCAAATTTAAATTTATTATATTAAAATAGTCCATCTATTATTATGATTCATTTTATTTTATCCTTTATATTTTTCTTTATTATATTATTCTAATTTATTTAGCATCAATAATTAGAAAAATAAAAAATTCAAAAACATTTCTAGTAATATTTATTAATCAATTATTTTTGTATAAATTTAAAGTGAATTAATTATAAATACAAAACAAAATTTTTTATTATAAAACTATATTTTAATTTTTTTACGAATAAATACTATAATTTCTCATTGTTCATGTTGTTTTTCTTGTTATTGTTTATTGTTTTATGGTTTTAATATTTTGTTTCTTGTTTTTAAAATCTTTTAAATGTAAGATTATTTAATTCATTTCGAGTAAGTATTATATATTTTTTTTTATTAAAAATCCAATATACCATCATTTTTTATTTAAAAAAACACATTTTATTATGATTTTAAATCTTCATTAATTTTTTAAAAATAATTGTTTTTTGTTCAAGTGCCCCACCTCGTTAAAATTTCTGGGTCCGCCACTGATTGGACCAACCTCATCTCGTTTGATGTCTAATTAAATTGTCTTTTATCCTGATTATAACATACTTAATTGCAATATAGGAGACCTGTTATGTATATATATGCACCTAAGTAAAAATGACACCATAAACCAATTATAAACGAATTGGTTTATGACAACAAAAGTAAAAATGACACTTACAGATTTCATGAGCAGCGATTTGAACACTTCTTCCTGGATTAACGTTTGGTTGAACACCTCTACTCTCTACAACAAAAATAGGATAAAACAATATCACTCCATCAACTTTCAAAAAATGCAAGCTGTGAAATACATATAGGAGACCTGAATGCTATGTATGCAACTATTTAAAATGGAAACACATCCCAATTTAATCAAAAACGAATTATTTACATAATTCATCACCTGTACTTTGGGGCTGGGACAATTGTGGTTCCTCTGAACTACCAGCTATAGGCACGCTATCGATGTTTGGTAGCAAAGAGGGATTAACATTCGGTTGTTGTGACATCGTGTGATTTTTTTGACACTAGATATAGAGATAATGTGTTAAAATTTTACTTCTATGATCCAGTAGCAATCATATTTATATTATATATATATATATATATATATATGGGAAAGGTTGATGCCTTGCTTCTTTGGGGACTGTGAAGGGAAGTGGATGGATTCCAAATACAATATTCAAAGACTTTCTTTTCTTTTCTTTTCTTTTCTTTCATTATAAATAGTGAACTCTTTTTTCAGCAACAAATTACTCTAGTGATACTAGCAAAACAATTGAAGTGTTTCTCAACACTTCCTTCATGATAGGAGCAAGTATTTCTTTTTCTTGAAAGAGAAACTGTGACTTATACTCATCAAATAATATTCATACAAGCCTTTTATATATATATATATATATATATATATATATATATATATGCTAAAATCAGTAGTTATTTCAAAGTCGAAAGATTGTACAAACTTATAGAAGATGATAAATGCCATTACGTACTGTGATTCATGACAAGAAACTTTTACGAAATACGAACTAAACAAAAAGCCATATTCTGATCAAATAATTCAATCTAAAAAAAGCCAATGGAGTGAACAATAATTAAGGAAAAAAATGGAAAAGATAAATGAAATAGCTTGCATGCTTGACTGGTAGCTTGAGATTTCTCAGCTGATATATAAATATATATATATATATATATATATACGGTCATTTTCTCCTCAATGCGTACTGATATAACTTACATTAGTGCGTTGCATGTAGGCCACTGATTACGAAAAAGTTTTGACAAGTGCATACACTTTGAGTCAAAGCATGTAAATCTAATGGTCCACATCCAACGCACTGATGAAGTTATATCAATGCGTACTGACTTGAAAATTTCTGTACATATATATTGAAGCCAAACAGGAATTAACCAACCTAAATCCTTCATTTTTAAATACATTAATCGATTTCAAAACATGAAATTACTAAATCAATTTCAAGTACCTCTTAGTACGTACGTACACTGATGGCATAAATTGTTTGTAAGTCACAGCTATTTAGGAGGAATCTGGAAGCTTTTATATATATAAGGATATTCTATTGTGCAATGGTATATTGTTGCTTGTGATTACAGATATTAATGTTATCGCTTACGAGTTGTATGTGATCGTACCAAAACAAAATTAAATTTTAATGTGATCATGAGTTATATGTATATGTATTTATGTATAGCTTCTCTGTAAACAATTAATTAGTCAATAAAAGTTTGTTCAATGAACACCATTGTTATTCAAGTTTTCTTTCAAGCTTTTCTGTTTTAGTCACTTGAGTATTTGTATCAAACACCTGCAAGTCATGAAACTTCACGGGTACGAACTTACAGAAGATGATAAAAGCAATTACTGATTCCCAACAAACTTAATTGTTACAAAATACATTTGAATTGAACAAAAAGCAATATTCTCGTCAAATAATGCAATCTAAAAAAAGCCAATGAAGTGAACATGCAGTTAAAGAAAAATAAAAGAGAGGAATGAAATGCCTTGAGTGCTTCTTGACTGGTAGATAGTGACTTGAGATTCCAAAGCTGATATGTATGGGCCATATGGCTAAAGCCAAACAGGAAATTACCAACCCAAGTCTTTCATTTTTTAGATACATTAAGAAGATCAATATAAAAAAATCCTCACAATCATGCAGATTCTTCATAATTCAGTTTATATACATTATGACTACACAAAATAATATTCTCTTTTTAGTTTATTTGAAGATGATTAATTAATTAATGGATCATGTTCAAGTTGACACAAACACAAATTGTCACCTTCAGCTGCCAATTCTCCAATTTTGATGATGGGATTCCATCTAGATTTGAAAAATAATAACAATTAGGTATAATTGGGTTTTAGATACATAATTTCCGGTTTTTCTAAAGATCAAAATCAATTTGATATATATTATATGTACAAAATCCCTAGAAGACACGTCGCAAGTAAAACGAAGATATAATAGGGTCACGTCATCAAAAGTCAACCAGTTAACCAAAAGGATGCTGACTAAGGACACATGACCATATATGGATATGTCATCAATAGAAGTCAGAAACGTGTGTGCCAACTGCCAAGTAAACCCATGTAGTTAAGAAGTCTTAATAAACGCCGAAAATCTTTACTTAGCAAGAACTTCTCAGCCAAAATAGGAAATATGACTTTATCAGGATACACTATATCAAACAAAAGATCCACAGAATTACATTCCAATAAGGAAATATATTTGTTTTCTCCTAAGTAACAGAAAATCCCAATCAGACAACAATTAGGCAACAATTAGATACTTAATCCAGAAACAAGTCTCAACAGAACTACTCAACTACAATCCTACAAGGTTTCTAACTAAAGTCATTTACTTACACGGCAAAGATTAGGGCAACACCCTATGAATCCATATAAATACTTGTGTAAATCATTGTATTATGACATGAACGATTATTAGAGAGAAAAAGAGTATTGAATGTGTAATATTCAAGATCATAGTGTTTTTTCTCTGCCTTAGGATTTTCCATGTAAAATCCATTGTTCTTATTTTATTGATTTTCTTTATACTATTCAATAAAACCTCTATTTTCGCCGAGATAGCCATCCATAACAGGCTATCCAACAATTGCATCAATCCATTGTTCTTATTTTATTGCTTTTCTTTATACTTTTCTTTGTCTTGGTTGCCTCACTTTGACCAGTCAAACCGTCGATCTGCCTACGTGTTATTAGAAAAAAAATCTTCCGTTGGTTATAGAGACAATTCTAGATCTAAGTCTAGAAGTAGGAAGAGAAGTTGTAATTATTGCAAAAAGGAAGGGCACCGGAAAGTTGATCGTCCGAAAGAAAAAAAAAAGATATATCTAATAAATCCTCTAATTCTGGTGATGCTAATGTTATGGTCCTTGTGGAAGATTATTCTAAAGATACCGGTATTGTTTTATCAGTAGCTGCTTGGGTTCTTGATTCGGATTGTTCATATAATATGTCTCAACAAGGAGTGATTTGCTATTTATCCGTCTATTGATGGTGGTGGCGTTTTAACAGGAGATAATACATCCTGCAAAGTTGTTGGTATTGGCACTGTTCTGCACATATAGTATTGGGGGTTGTTATAGGATAAGTTATCCGGGTTACGCTCCACCTCGTTATATAATTTACTATACCAGTAAGTTAGCTAAACACCATTCATGGGCACATTATATAAATGCATGTTGGTAGTAGATTGAAAAACAATAAATGAATGAAGAAACTCATTATATAAAATGCAGAGTTGACTCTAGTACTTTTTTACACCATCCAATAATGCTAGACATTTCAATCCTGGTGCTTACATAGGCTTAGAGATGCATAAACTAATATGATTGTGTATTTGTACTACATAGACAGATGCATGGAGCAATCTCCATTGGCCTTGAATATTCTTCCACCTCTAGTGCCTGAAACATCGAGGATATATTAATGTCCTTTGTGGCAAGCATTTGAATCCAGTTCCTGACTGTATGATATTCAGCACGAATTCTGGCACAACACATGTAAATCCGCATTCTACGTTGCTGTTAACTGGCTAATTGCTTGCTCTAAAATCATTTGCGTAGAAACACCGGTTGAGAATCCCAACTTGACCATGACTTTTTCCAAACGGTTCACATTTGTCAGGTAGAGATAACCAATCTACAAATATATAGTCAATGGGTTAGAACAAGAAGCCAAGAATAAGTTCCCAGAGCATGAACCGAGTAAGCAACTCAAACGAACCAATACAGCAAGCAGATGCAAGGATATGACTAGAGTGACCACAGTACTATGACTAGAGTGACCACAGTACACGGTAAACTGAAGGAAATTACATGAAGGATTTCTTGCACTAACAAGATCATATTTACCCTATTACAAGTGCAAAAAATGCACTTATGACATCCAGATTATTTGTTAGGGGTGTTTGAGCGAGTGTAACACTACAAGAGAAAATATAACAACATTTGAATCAGGGTACTGACCAGTGTTTCTAGAGAAGATGCTCTGTTGTAAACTGCTGTGCCGACACGTCGTCTTGTTCGTGTTTTAGACGTACCAACATTTTTTCCCCAACGAAGAACATCTCTGCAACAAAAAAAAAAAAAAAAAAAAAAAACCCCGCAAGTCAAATAGCAGCTTCTAGATTATATATCCCAAGTAAGATAAACCTAGATGTTTCAGCATTACGCTAATCAGATTTTTAGCAGATAACCTAGATGTTTGATTATAAAAATCAATAATTTGGGCATGTATTAATTTTACTTATATGAATGTTCAATTACACCAAAGCAATAGACAGATCCTATGAAGAGAAACGGATCTTTAACTAACCGTTCTTGTGCCGATAAGTAATCATCCTCGAGAAGTTTCTGAAGTAGTGTATCCTGAATGCACAAATACCAATATTAGAATTTTCATCATTCACATAACCAAAAATTCAATCCAGTTTGCTAAGTCAATATACTCTTATCTATTTTTTTTTATTTCTTCTTTCATTCATAATCTTTATGTCATCCAGACAACTAATACCAATGCAGAATTCTCATAACCACCAAAAATGCATCACAATAACTTCGATTTACAAAGAAACTAATTTGCCAGAAAGTGATATTATTAGGCAGTATTTCACCTTAAGAACCTTCTAAGACAGATCAATAAGCATGCAATGATTACATAAACTGATTACGGCATGAGGAAACAACCAAGACCATAATCACAATATGATAATAAGAAAGTAGAGTAATTTGAATAACAATTTGTGGAGAAGCATTATGAAATTTCTGTGCAAGCCACCTTAAAATGAGCGACTGAAACGGATAGGACTGCAACGAAACTAAATAGAGACTGAAGTTATTAAGTAAAAAGTGAAACTGAAGTATAAACCAGATAATCTAATTAAATACAATGAGCAAAATTTTTGGCACAGGTGGTAGAAATTAACTTTTTAAGAATCTCTTCCAGGATCAGAAGTTTACAATTGACAAGTTTATGAAAATAAAAAACATTGCAAATCACAGAAAGATGGCAATAGAAATTAACTCTTAAGAATCTGCTCTGAAATTAAGTACTGAATATGAGAATAAGCATAGTAACTAACAATAAGGTCTGTAAAGAAGAATATACAACTATGGCCATGAAAAGGAAGTTGAGATCAACATAACATACAAAAAAAAAAATAAGGTTAATAAGAAGAAGAGGAACATACTTGTGCTTCACAACGTACTACTGCTGTTACACGATCATTGTATTCTTCAATACTTAGCGCAGGAAACAAAAAGTGCCTGCGAGCATATAGCTGCAAATATGAGAAACAGCTAGAGTAAGATTTGAAGTAGATTAAAATTCACAAAGATAAAATAAGTAGTTATGTTCATCATGAGTTAGAAACAATCGACAAAAAAAAGCTGTGTGCCTTGAAACTGAAAGTTTCAGTTTACATACAAATTATTTTCTATGACATGCATTCTAATAAGGAACTCGTGATTATCTTATATATAGGTCCTATAATAATTCAACATGAGATCTTCATTTTTTTTTTCTTCCTTTCTAACATATATAGATAACAAAAGCACTTCTCACATAATCGAATTGCTGGAGATTAAGAAAAACTTGAAGTACTGGCAAGTGGCAACCAAATGAAATTAAAGAAAACGACCATCAAACACACCTCGTAAATGCAATCACCAATGTATGCTAGCGCTGCAGCATTGAACACTGATCGAGGTTTCTGAACTTTTGGGGCATTTGGCAGCCATACGTCATATCCCATATAAGAATCATCCAAATTTGCTTTTACCCCTGCATCTAATTTCAATCAAAACATTATATGCATTGGCATTTCTAAAACCTCTAAATCCAAAATTCGAAACTTCTCCACTTATACTAACTCCATTAAACTCATAAGCAAATATATAGATAATGTTTCAAGATTTAATAAGTTTCTTTACACATATCTACTCTACTTTTCATGAAACACAACTTCTACAACTTTCCTAATAACCCAACAGAGCCTTAAAACACCCAGAGAAAATTCAAAAAAGGACCACATAATACAACAAAATTGCCTCAAACCAACAAAATTCACACTATCCACATCACAAAACAGCACAAAACATCATCTTTTTCATTCAAAATCCTAAATTCACAAAATTGTCCAACTCTTCAAACAGAAAACCAACAAAACAAGAACTAGAAAAGAGTGTGTACCTTGACTGGGGCGCTTGAGAAGGTCAAAAACTGAAGGGTCCAAGCGGGTTGTGAGAGTGAGAGGTGGTGGTGGTGGAGGTTTAGCTGTGGAAGCAAGAGTCTTCTTGGGGTTTTTTGGGGCGTTGGGGTTGTAGGAAAGTCTCTGTTGGGTGTCAAACGAAGCTCTCACTCGCAGTGAAGAAGAAGACGAAGAAGATGGACACGAAGAGAGTGACATTGTGGTGAAGTGAAGAGTGTTGACACAAGGCATTTTTGGGGGTGTTTTTCGTGGAAAGATTGTGTGTGTGAGAGAGAGGAGGAGAGGTGGTTTTGTGAGGAAATGATGGGTTGGGCTTGCTAAACTTTCATGGATTTGGGCCCCAAAGATGTGTTTCTGTAGGCCCAAATCACATTGGTAGAGGTTATGATCTATTTCGATTAGGTATCTCTAGCTAAATACTAGAAAGCTTATGGGTCGTTTGTTTTTTTTACTTAAGAATTAATGAGTCTGAATTGAACTCATTAAGTTGTTTTGTTTGTTTTTTTAAGTGGTCAAACAACTTAAAAATATCAAAAAACAACTTAAAATAAAAAGTAAGAAATCCTGACTGTTAACTTAATTCCAAATCACTGGATTGCAATTAAAATATTCTCTTCCAAGTCTATCCTAAAAAAAAAGATATATTTCCAAATCTATCTTAATTTGATATGGTATAAATTTTTTTCTTTTAACATATTTCTTATTTACACGGGTTTTAGAAAAGAAAAAAAACTCTAATTACTTCTCATAATGAATTTTTTCAAAGATTGAACAATTGAATTTCTCTACTGTCAAATCCTGGTAAGAACTCTTTTTTTTATCTAACTATTCGTATAGTGCTCAATAAATTTGTCTATCATATTGAGTAGATTTCGTGGCTTGAAGATGTTATAGAATTATTGTATATGAAAAATTCAAGAACTTTTTTTTTATTTGGTTTCCGGTACATCTGATCTAGGAAACCAAAAAAACAAAAATGGTTTCATGAATTATATTCACCGAAAGCGTGGACAACATACAAATTGAACTTGAACTGTAACTTTTTTATACAATAAATTTAACTTAAACTTTGTTTGTAGAACATGCAAAATTATAATCTTTAATTAATTTTTTATTTTATTAAATTGAACTTTGTTTGCAAAAAAAAAACATACAAAATGTTATAAAGAATGGTGCATATTAAATTACTTCTTTTAATTAGTATAGGTATAAATGTAAAATTACGTATTTTCAGATAATTTTATTTTTAAAAAACAAACATGTTGACAGTACATTCAGATGTGAGAAAAAAAAACAAACATGTCATTCAGGTTCAAATTTCAGTTTTTATTCAGTCTTCAAAAAAATTCAGGACTGTTCAGTATTCAGATAAAAAAACAAACGACCCCTTAATTTCATTGGATTTTGATATATTCAAAACAGACCAACGCATTATAGGCTTTCTAGCCAAATACTATCGTATGAACGTTATTAACTTTTATTCTTAGTAAAATGGTTGTATATTTCCCTCTTTTTTCAAGAATATGAGTTTGAATTTCACTTTTTTCATTAAATCATAAAGCATGAGAGACTCAACCCTAATAATGAGAGTTGCATTTATGTTGTGCTAATAGTTCTTCATCTCTCCATATATGAATGAATGATTAATATCAAAATTCTTAACAATATGAAAAATTATATATAAAATAAAAATAGACAAAGTTGGTGGGATTTGTACAAAACTTGTAACCAATATATATATATATATATATATATATATATATTCTTTTTCTCCTCGGTGTGTACTGATATAACTTACATCAGTACGTTGCATGTGAACCACTGACTATGGAGAAGCTTTAACAAGTGCATACACTTTGAGTCAAAGTATATAAATCTAATGGTCAACATCCAACGCTCTGATGAATTTATATCAGTGTACACCGACTGAAAATTTGTCTTTATATCGTTAATTACAAATTTTAGAAATAAAATTGAATATTATATTAAGAGATGCTCACACTATACAAATTTTTATAATTTTAAAAAAAAAGTTGACTTGTCTTTCCTAGTTGGATATCAATTTAGATATTAAAATCCAATATGTGAACACATGGCATCGCTACATTGGATCTTACAATCAACTCCTCTAGAGCCGAACACACACTAAAAAAACGACGAGTTTCTTCTTCTTCCTGCTTTTTCTCCGATTAATCATTTTTTTTCTCTTGACAGACACAAACCACACTCTCTCAAAAACCCTTATTCGCTCAAAAACCCTAATTGAAAATACAATAACAAACCCAGTTTTTTTATTTTCGAATTCCTCGAGAAGAAAACACAGCTTTTCCAATCTCTCTCACTGTGTACCGCGTCACAGACAGAGACACGCACAGCCACTATGAGCCGCTACGACAGCCGCTCCGCCGACCCCAGCTCGTACCGCGACCGCCGGAGGTAACCCTTCATCTGTATCCGCATTGAAATTTGGTTTTTGGGTGTATATAACATTGATGTATTTAGTTATTTTTTCGGTCATTTAGTTTTGTTTGGACTTTTTTTTTTAGTGATTCTGGGTTTTGGGTAGGGTTTTGTGTGTAATTTTATCTCAGTTGTGTTAATTTGGTGACCCGGTAGCTGAATTTGGTTAGTTTTGTTAGAGGAATTGTTGCTAATTGTTTTTTTAAGTGAAAGTTAGCTGAATTTTGTAGCTGCTCAGTAGTGACACGTTACAAAATCAAACGAGTATAATTTATGAATAAATTTATTTTAATCATTAAATATCGATAATGTCCTTGATATGGCCCCAATGATTTCAAAATTTTGGGGTAAAGATATGAAAATATATTACATGTATATGATATATCCCTGATATTTTGAAGATATTGGCTATATTTCCATAAATTTGGACCCTCCCGTATATCAACCAAATCGATATTTACTTACTCGGTGATGAGAATATCGGTCTTGTCCAATGGGGTAGCCGAGAGCCAAAACCTGTTTGAATTTGGACAAGTAAATTCTTAGTTGATTTTTCATGAATATTATGACTGTTGAACACAAAATACTGATTTGGGTCCGTTATATATTAATTGATTGTGAATGTTGTGTTTGTTTAGTGATTCAGGGTTTGGCGGGGCTTCGGGTTATGGCAGCTCAGTCCGCTCATCCTCAAGCAAGAGGGATTATGATGTTGCCGAACCTCCAAGGAAGTTGGATTTGGATGGATTGACTCCTTTCGAGAAGAACTTCTATGTCGAGTCTCCATCAGTGGCTGCAATGTCAGAGAAGGAGGTGGAGGAGTATCGACTACAAAGGGAAATCACAGTTGAAGGCCGAGATGTTCCTAAACCTGTCAAGAGTTTCAGCGATGTGGGGTTTCCTGGTACTTCCTATTGAATTTTGAGAAATTTCTATATGTTTGTTTTTTAGCTATTGCAATTGCTTTGTCACAGTATATTTGAGTTAGGAGAAAGTGAGCTAGAGCCTAGAGGTTTTTGTTTAAAGTTGCAGCTGACTTGTTGCAATAAAGAGTGAGCAGTTGCATTTGCTGTGATTCTAGGGTTAAATTGGTGGATAGACATTTTGACGACTCTTGGTTTTTATTTATTGTTGTTGGGTAATAGAAATCTGAAAATAGCCATTTAGTGGCTCGTTTCTAAACTTAACAGAGGTGTACCATTTGCTGCTTCTTGCCTGAGTTCATACCTGATCTTCTTTAATGTCATAACCTTGTAGGTTTATTCACCCGTTTATTTACAAGTTAACATGAAACAAGCTTAACATTGGAATATTCATATAAATTTTACTTTCCAGAAAATTTACCTTTAAAACTGTTTTTGTATCTGAGATACTCTTTTTTGTTCCTTGGAAGTAGATATGCTTCGTATATAAACTTGATGGTAGGTAGGCATTGGACAATTACAGTAGAGTCTCACACTGCAATTTTTCAGCATATGATCGTTTGACTAAACTGCTATTGTTGAGGGCTAAGAGTGTAAGATGAAACTTGACTTAATATGTGTTGTTAACAGAATGTCATTTCTATTGTTAACAATCGTTGAAGTGACTGACATATGGCATTTTTTTGTTGCTTTATTAGATATCCTCTTTAAGACAGTGAAACAGGGTTCATCATGAATTGTTGATTACTTTGTAATTATATAATCCATTAGTTAATTTGCACTTTGTTAAAAGATTCATTAGAAGGTAGAATTGTTTTCTTATTAGACTCTATTCATTGGAATGTACCTTCTTGATTGCAGAATATGTTATGCAAGAAATTGCAAAAGCTGGCTTTGTCGAACCCACAGCTATACAAGCTCAAGGATGGCCTATGGCTTTGAATGGTCGTGATCTAATCGGAATTGCTGA